>OZ026628.1:19310900-19473400 GCA_964020975.1 Hermodice carunculata | reverse complement strand
CCGAAAAAAGATGTCATATGACAACTTAGAAATAATGACTGTTATGAAAAATAGAAGCACACAACAGTTTTCAGCAATGTTGGAGCCGATGTACTGAAAATCCAACTAAGCAAGAACTGCGCATGCCCACGATCAAATCCAATCAGCTATCAAACAAACCAGGTCAAACTGCAGAAGTTCAAGGTAGACATACCAACAGCTGAACGATATTTTTATATATCATCAGCGAATATGAAAAGCAGTTTGGAGGAAAACATATCCCTCCACATTTGAAATAGGTACCAGCAAAAGTTAGTCGTAGTTTAAATCAATTTTGAGGCAGGCAACTCTCAACTTCAAGAAATGTCTTGCCTCATACAAGCATTGTATAAAATGTCAGTTACAATTTTCAAGTTTACATATTTATTACAGCATTTATATCACATCTCAAATCGAATAGATATCTTTATAATGAGTTTTCATTTTACCCAGAAACTTCAAATACAATCGTTTTTTTTAAATTTTATTTTCGAATATCCCTTTTTCACATGTAAAAGCAGTAAATGACGGGAATGAAAACCAGTTCGTACCCTAGCAAAACCAATCAACCTTGACACAAAGAACCCATGAACGGACCCAAATGGAATAATAGTCTCCATATTCGGGTAAATTATTATGGTAAATTCAAAACCATCGTGTCACTTATATAATCTCACTTTCACTTCACTATTATCGTTATACATCACTATGTCAAAAATGAGCATTCCGTGTCATTATCTGTAGTTTCTTATAATTCCAAATCATCAGGTAAATATATTCCCAACCGTGTTTATTATCGATGCCTTATTATATGTAGATGTCAACGTAAAACATTTTACCATGAAATTTCGTCTCTTTTGACTGCTCTGAAAAAAATATTCATAGCAAAATTAAGTTTAGATTGGCCAAAAGAGGTAAACAATTCATTTGATTGGTTTACCAATTATCTGTCTAAGGATGGAATCTTCAACATTAACATAAATGTTATCAATTAAAAAGTTAGGTAACTCAACAAACACATCATATTCAAATAGAGACTGGCCATCCTTCATATCATTACCAAAATATGCACCTTTAAAAGATATGCTCATACATTAAAAAAAAGAATGAGGAGCAGGTGTAAAGCGGGCAGTTCTAATAAGAAATCTGCCTAAATGGTTTATGAATACCATCCACTGCTCTAACAGGATCCTCAAATTAGATAAAATCCAAAACCTGTTAAAGCTGTAAAATACTTCTGACCACGGCAATTAAACCAAAATGGTTTATACCATTACTGCCGGTGTGCCCCAAGGTTCCGTTTTAGGCCCCTTATTATTCTTAATCTATATTAATGATATGTGAACGTTGTGAATTCAAATATCAAACTTTTTGCTGATGACATTTCGCTCTTTCTTACCATTGACGATCCAGCCCATGGTGCAGCGATCATGAATAATGATCTTTCTTCTTTGGACGAATGGTCCAAAGACTGGCTTGTCTCCTTTAACGCACAGAAAACCGATGCAATGCTTGTTTCCTTTAAGCACGCACGCGATCACCCTCCTCTCATCTTCCAGGGTCACCAACTTGAGAATGTACCCGAACACAAACACTTGGAGCTTACTTTAAAATCAAATCTAAAATGGAATTCCCATATTAAAGAAATTGTGACTAAAGCATCTAAACAGTTAAATATCATGAAAAGCTTGCAGTATCGTTTAGATCGTGAAACACTAGAAGTGATTTATATGTCCTTTATCAGACCTATCACGGAATATGGCAGTAAAGTCTGGGATGGTTGTGCACAAGCCGATAAAAAAACTCTTGGAAGATTTACAATTGGCTGCAGCCCGTATTGTGACGGGAGTAATGAAAACTACGCCTAGTGAGAAGCTGTATGAAGAAACGGGATGGGAAAAATTATCTGATCGAAGGGATAGGTCCAAGCGGATCATGATGTACAAAATTGTTCATAAATTAACCCCCAGCTATCTTTATACTGCTCTCTCAAATGTCCTAACTCCGGTGGACAACCCTCGCCCTACCAGGTCAAGTTCTACTTTAAGATCGCGCTCTGAGTTACCTTCCTTTGATTCCAGAACAGTTTTCTTTGAAAAATCATTTTTTCCTTCCGCTATCAAATTATGGAATCTACTTCCATCGGAAACTAGAAACTTATCGACTCTAGCTCAGTTTAAAAGTAAAATTTCCACTCCCAGATCATATCCCGTCAGATATCCAGAATTACTTAATGTTGGTAAGAGACATTTATCTATTATACACTCCCGCTTACTTATGGGCCGCAGCCAATTAAACGAACATCTGTTTAAAATAGGTATAAAAGAATCTGCTATTTGCTCATGTGGAGCAGCTTCAGAAAGCATCTGGCATTCCTTTCTCACGTGTCCCCGTTATGCTACTGCTCGAGATATCCTTCATACATCAGTTAGTGCTCTGGCACCATTCTGTATAAATACAATTTTGTTTGGCAGCGATGTTTGTAATCTTGAAGACAATATCAGCATTTTTCTAGCAGTACAAGAATTTATTGAAAAAAGCAACGTTTTCAAAGTGGAGCAGTAACCTAGTTTTTTACTTGCAAATTTATTGATATTTAATGCAATCCCGGCGGTGGTATTCTATTTGCCCCTCTGTCTGTGCTCGTTTTAGTGGTGTCTATCTCTTCTATGTATCCTCCGCTACACCGCTCATCGATTCCTTCCATTTACTGACTCGATTAGCGATGATACTCAGGAGTTGTATTGTGCCGTTCGTCCTGTTTCTGTCATTTCTCTGCAAGAAGGATTAATATAGGGCCACGCCCTGCTTCCTAATTGTATTTCTTCAGAAATAAAATACGTTTAAACCAAACCAAAATGCCTATTCAAATTTTGACAATTCTGTAGTCGTTTCAAAATTTGTAACCTGCTATGAATTGGTTGTAATGTTTGTATTCTGTTTATAACGATTTGCCTTTTTTTTACTGATCGATTCATGTTAGACGGCAACATCAAACTTATCCTTCTCTTGACATTTTCTAGGATATTCCTCAAAGGCTTTTATAATAATTTTCTTCTCTTTGCCCAAATAATTTTTCTGTCAATCACGGTATTTAGTTCGTTTGGTATTTGTTTATTTAGTACATCACTTGGTAGAATAGAATAGAAAGATTGTCAGTAATTATATGACTATGATGATTTGAAATATAGAGTGAATAATGACATGGACATGTATTTTTTCTATATAGTCATCTAGATTGAATTCTTTAACTAACAATTTTTGTGTGGTTAAATAACTTAGAGGCAATAGTTCTAATATTTGTATTGAACTTTAGGAGCAACATTATCGAGGTTAGCTTGTACACGTGAGTGCACCTTTTTTATTATGTATTTAATTGGACAGGTTTATGTAATCGACACTCCTATCATAATGATATTACTTTAATGAAATCATCCTTTGGTGTCTTATTGCCTCTAACACGGAATTTGGTCTGCTTTGCATGCAAGCTTCGTGGCCCACGCCTGGCAACAATAGTTGCCCCTTAGCTTGGTTTACGAACAGATAACAGACGGTTCATTTGGTCACTATAACTTTAAGGTACCCAGGGTGAGCAAGTAGAATCTTTTCAAGGGGGCTTATTAAAACAATGCTCAAGTTTGGATTAAAAATCTCGCCAGTGTAAGTTACTGCAGGTAATGAATGTCCGACCAGTTCTCATTCTACGAGAACGGACGATTTCGTTGTTTTAACCCATTTTTGGTACTGACAGTTCTGGCTGCAACCTTTCTACCCACTAAAGTGTCATTTTTTTACTGTACCAAACCATTTCAAGACAGCACAGTTGATTCTATTCCGGGCTCGTTGTATCCTGAAAATTGTCTGAAATTTTATAGCGACGAAATTTGCTTGTTCACATCTTATTCCTGCTTTTTAAGCAGCTTGTTAGATCATCGGAAGAGGTGCAGCTGTTCGGGTTGGGGCTGGCTACGCCGCACGTTTTTTTTTTTTTTGGCCGGGCGTTACCACGTGTCGGTTGGGCGGTCTTCGTCCTCTCGTGGCCTGTGACTAGGTGGCGGGTCTGGTCCTCCGCCCCCCCCCCCACTTGTCATCCCGTTTTCAGGGATAGTGTTTTATCATATGCACTCCTATCTGTATACCGTACTTAGTTAGTTTGTAATTATTTGGTAATTATTTGGTAAATTAGTTTCATTTCTCTTTCCAATCGGAGTTTTGTATCGCTATTGTGTATGTTTTCTCTTGTACTCATTTTTCTCCTTATTTCGATGTATTTATTTTTACTTTTATTTTCCCATCTTAGGGGGTTCAATAAAATAGTATTATGTACATGGGTACTGTAGGTTACATTTCCAATTTTCTTACACCTTATTTGTTTGTGGTGGGGGGGTGGGGTGCGGGCCACGGAGGTAATCCATCGTGACACGGCCTTTGATGGGACACCGTCCGACAATTCTACCTGGTCCTAAACATTTAATGTCTGCCTTTGTCTAAACGCAAAACAAGCAGGACAACTGCAAAATAAACCACTAATGCTGTGATATGTTTGTATGTTCGCATCATTTGCCTGTCCACAATAACGCCTTTGTCATGCCGCATTGTTTTGCAACGTCGCCATGATAGCAGCATCGTTTTTGGTCAATGCTTCTTGTCGCCACGTGACTGACTGTTAAGTATGATTGACGGGTCGCATTGTTCCACTGGGTGACTGAAAACCAAAAGAGTGACACACGAACATTCATGTGTCCTCATGCTTGTTTTTTGTTTTTCGTTTTTTTTTCTTTTTTTCTTTCTTGTTTCGTTTTTTGTTTTTGTTTTTTCTCGTTTTTCTCACATTTCTTCTCTTGTTAGGAACTTGAAATTTTGCCAACTTAGCAGAAAGACAGTTAAAAAATCATTAAAATATCACAATCGTCCATGCAAAAGTTTCTGGTGTGTTTATTGTCCTTAAGATGACTGTCTGGTAAACACTGTGCAACGTCGTTCCACTTGACTGAAATTGCACCTGGCGTTGATGTGAGGCGCATGCGCTTAGCAGCTAAAACTGTGTGGTTTTCTTAGAAATGCAACGCTTTAATTACGGAGAATTAATACCAGGAAGTCCAAAATATCAAATTGTCCGGGACTGATATTAAGAAATATGAGTAATGTCAAACACCTGCGTTTAGCTATTGACTGGGATTGTGTTTCGTACAGTCTATGGCTATAGATATGGCATTGCTTAAGTATAAGTGCATGTGTGAGTTCAACAAAAACGAATGGTAAGAGCTGGTGAGTAGCCTCAAGACACCCCCTTGTTTCTGTGCAAACATACATCATTAAGCAATTTGTCTCAAACATTCAGACTTCCGGTAACAAAGGGTAGTGAAGCCCTTTTGTAAGAGGAAAAACGTTTAGCGTATTTGCCTGCGGTGCAGCCCATTTTTGGGCCACCTTCATGGTTAGCTTCTTTAGTTCCCAACAATTTAAAGATTTCTTTTGAAGATACGCGCGTGATATGCGCGTGCTCGGGTATTCATTGTTCAAACCTAACCCCCTCCCTGTTAACCTTAATCACCGTAACCAAGATAGATATTCTTGCAAATTATAATTACGATTCTCGAATTTACGCAAGGTTTATCAGGTATAAATAATATTATAAAGTTACTTTTAATGTTATGCAACCCCACAGAATACCTCTCTTATTTGCGTCACAGACAAAAGTCTGTGGGAGGCGTTCACGTGATGCACAACGATATGTATTGTCATAGTCCCACAGCATGACACCGACTGTTGTGGCCAATTGACTCACAGCACCTAAAACTGATTTCGATCACCGGCTTGTCAGCAAGCCAAATAAATAAACTGGACCAAAAACATCTTTTGGATGAATCAAAGAAAAAAGACTTGTAACAGGCGAGAAAGTAGTGGAAGAGAGAAGCGCCATTAGAAATAACTGAGAAAAACACCAACAAGAACAAGCTCAGGCAAGACGGGCCACAAAGGTAAGGAGACTAGACGTGCACTTCATGTGCGAAATATCCTTAGACCTGGTTGACTTTCAGCTTCACAAAGCAATCATTCCTGGATTGGTTTGCAGATTTAAAGCAGTGGGAAATATATTCTGAAAATGGCCCGGTGCATAAATGTGCAACAATTGCCTTCTATTTCCCATGGTTGTGCAGTGTGGCTGAACAGCATTAACGGAAGTAAAACATATATTAAGTCCATACAATAGTCTATGGTCAAAGCAATAACGGTAGTAAGATCTAGTCCTGCAGTTTCAGCAGTTATAGGAGAATTTTGATGGCTACCCCTCAAACTGATGTTGGACCGCATTCGCATCAAATACTACCATAGGCTCAACTATGATTTGCCTGACAGCAGATTGTGTAAACAAATTTTTAATCAACTTCTGGGAGCCTTTTCAAGCGGAGCTAAGCTACCCTGGCCATACTTTCGCGAAATCAACCAAATTTTGATTAATGTTGGAATGGATCGTGCATTAACAAGCAAAAATGAAGCATGGCTCCAGCCTGATCACAAGCTAAGTTTGGAAAGTTATAAGATAGAATTTTTCCAAGATATTGACGATAAAAGCTCACTCTACTGGTTTAGACTAATGAAATGTTCTATGTTTGGCAGCACATATCTTTACGATATTAGGAATTTCAATGGAATTAGATTAAAATTCCTGACCAGGGTAGGTTGCTTGGGGCTAAACGAAGATCTTGCCAGATGGGGGCTCGCAAATGAAATTTGCAGTTTATGTAAACTCGAGAAGGAAGATCTTCCCCATTTTATGCTTAAATGTAGTAAAACAAATCATATAAGAACGAAGTATATCTTTATGTTGGAAAACAGATTGAGGGAGCGCAATTTGGAGTACGTATGGCATAAGTACATGAGTTCATCTCTGATAGGGAAACTGTGTCTTATACTTGGTGACCAAGCCTATTTATATGGGAACAATGTTGGGTCTTTGGCTGTATTTGTAAACAAATTTTAACTGAAGCATGGTGTTACAGGTGAGAGTCGGTGAACGACCTGCCTGAGCCGACCTAAGCACATTACTTTTTTACTACAATCTACAGTTGATATATATATATATATATATATATATATATATATATATATATATATATATATATATATATATATATATGGGTGTGTGTCGTCTGTGCTTTTAATTTGAGATTTTAGATCAATGCCTTGTATATAATAACGTGTATTCTACTAAAACGTGTCTGACGCACCGTGGGTTCTGCCCTGCCCATGATGCTCCCGTTGTAAAGGGGTACATTCAGTGATAAATTATTATTATTATTATTATTATTATTATTATTATTATTATTATTATTATTATTATTATTATTATTATTATTATTATTATTATTATCATTATTATCATTATCATTATTATCATTATCATTATTATTATTAACATTATCATTATCATTATCATTATCATTATTATTATTATTATTATTATTATTATTATTATTATTATTATTATTATTATTATTACATGTGCAAAATGAAGACTGACGTTGTCACTGGTTATCGTCCAGGCAGGCATGAATGGGACATAATGGCCTGTAAATCTTATGATACAGGGACCTCTCAAACTCAGCATCTTTTAATACCTGGCTCAAATGGCGATCATTGTTAATGAAAAAAATGATCAAATAATTTATCATTTCATCTTACGAAGCCCGTAAGGTTATGTCATATAATTGGCTGTTGAATGTCATATGTTCCTGACAGCTTAGACAGGTGTGGACCTGTGCAGTACAGTACAGTACAGTACAGTCTACATTGTGTGTACATCTGTCCTTTTCCTCCGTCTCTTTCTCTTACATAAGTCCGTATCAGTGCAGGGGTCTTTGTCTGTTTGCTTTTATTGTATTAAAAAGTTTCTAGATACAAAAATAGATTCTACTGATGTAATAGAGCCTTATACATGGCATGAATACTTTAAGAATTTGAATACAAAACCTAACTCTATTCCACTGCAGCCACAGCCATTACGCTATGATATATTAGATTTTTTAACAAGGCTTGATAGTTACAATGTGGAAGGGGACCACCCGCTTAATGATAACTTTAGTGCGGAGGAGCTGGACATAATATTTGATAAACTCAAAACAAACAAACAACCAGGTCCTGACGGAATTAGAAATGCTATGTTAAAATCCGGGAGACATCTCATTGGAAATTCTTTACTTATGCTATGTAATAAAGTCCTTAGAGCACGTCAGTTTCCTTGTGCTTGGAAAATAAGTCATATCATTCCGATACACAAGAAAGGTAAACGAGATATCCCTGCGAACTACAGAGGTATATCACTCCAAAGTTCTGTAAGTAAGTTATTTTCCAAATTATTACATCGCCGTATGTATAAATTTCTGTCAAATAATAATTTTTTTCACGAAGGCCAAGGTGGCTTCATAGAAGGGCGACAGACTGCTGATAATATTTTTCTTTTAAAAAATTTAATTGACGATAAATTACTTAACAAAAAGAAGTTGTTTTCTGTATTTGTAGACTTTCGCAGAGCATTTGACTCGGTTAACATTGATTTCCTCCTATTCAAACTGCATGAAGCGGGTATCAGTATGCATGTCTTACAACTGATTAAAGATATGTATACTGCTACAAAACTTTCCGTCAAATTAAATGAGGGATGTACACCTCAATTCCACAGTTCCATCGGACTGAAACAAGGTTGCCCCCTTAGTCCTTTGCTATTTAATGTATTCATAAATGATTTAGAGCATTTTTTGAGTCTTTCTGATCCGTCATCAGGTCTACTTATTGGTGACCTGAATATCACATCTCTCATGTTCGCCGACGATGTCGTTATATTGGCTGACTCGCCAGACAAATTACAGCAACGTCTTGTAAGACTTGCAGCATGTTGCAAATGCTGGGGTCTGTCTGTTAACATCGAAAAAACAAAAGTTATTATTTTCGACCGAAACGGGTATAGTCAAATACAAGGTAATTACACCTTTAAGTATGATGGTAAAAAGTTGGACGTGGTAAATTCGTACTGCTACCTCGGTATTATCTTCACATGCAACGGTACTTTTACTTTAGCATCACAGTCTTTAGCAGATAAAGCAAGGAAAGTTTGTCATATGTTGAACAAAAAATGTACGGGTGACAAAGACGTTAATTTGTTACCGAGTACTCAATTACATTTATTCGACATATACGTCAAACCTATCTTACTATACGGGAGTGAAATCTGGTCACCTGCAAATTACCGCCATCGTACTAAGGCCTTAAAAGACCCACATACTCAAAATCTTGTACAAATTCATGCAGTTGATTCTGTTCAAATTGATTATTGTAAATTTATTTTAGGCGTTGGACGTACAACCTCAAATGATGCTTCTTTGGCCGAGCTAGGTAAATATCACTTGGATATTGATATTAAAATGAAAATTATTAAATACTGGTTTAGACTGATTTCTCTCCCGGAAAATGATATTTTAAGGAAGTCGTATAATGTAGCGTTTGAGTTAGACAGATTAGGTTTTACCACTTGGGTTACTGGTCCAAGGATGATTCTTCAGAAAAATGGATTTAATTATGTTTGGCTCAAACAGGGAATTACGGATTATGTAGATAGCAGCGAATTTTTCACAAAACTGGCATACTCTCTCACATGTCAAAGTGAGCAACTATTTTTCTCTAAACTTTGGAATGATATCGACGGAAAAACTACTAAATTGGATTTCTATAGATCATACAAAGACACATATAAATTTGAAAATTATTTGGACGAAATAAAAAAATTTAAATACAGACGTAGTCTCACGCGTTTAAGGCTGAGTAGTCATAGTTTGCGAATTGAAACCGGGAGATATGTAGGCGAGGAGAGACAAGAAAGAGTTTGCCAATTTTGCGATAAAAACGTTATAGAAAACGAAAAACATCTAATAATCTCTTGTCCTTTGTATGATAAATTTCGCATTCCTTTATATGATACAATACGTAAATACCACCGTAATTTTCATGACTTCTCTGACGACGAAAAATTAGACGTTATTATGAAACCTGATACTCTCATTGTTGGAGCTGTAGCATCGTACATATACCGTTCCGTCGAGTTTAGGAGAATGCGAGTTCAGGAGAATGCGTCTCCTAAATGAGCAAGTCTCCTGAGCCCAACGGCCGAGTATATATAGTCTGTACAATTATTCATGTACATGGTTTTTTGTTTTTTGTTTTTTTTCAGTACCTAAATTTCATGTATATAACTTCTTGCTAATTTTAGTTTGTCTATACTTCTGACATGTAAACTGTTTATATTTGCTCTTATTATATGTATGATGAGCAATTTTACTGTATGTATTTTAATTGTATGCTATGAGCCCGATTGGGCAAAAGAAGCAATATAGCACAATCATTTACTGTATCTTTTGATTGATGTATACACATACTCAATTGCTTTAAACATATTTTTATTTCCAAACAAACACAAACTGGAAAAGAGCATATCCTTAAAAAAGAATTCCTTTCACTGTCACAAGGGAAAAAAAGATGTTGTACAATGAAAACACTACAGTGGACATCCCTACATGAAGGCAAAACGCTATTCAGAGAGACATGGACGGGTAAAAGGCTCCGAAACACGTTGTGTATTTACCCGCTGAATACCCTTTAATTTACTTGGGCTGATACAGCCTATGTCAAAATTTTACAGAGGAACGTGTACAATATGGACAATAATAATTCCATGTAATAATAGGTTAGACAGGGACAGGTTGGCTTATGGAGAGTAAAGAATTCGGACTGCGGAATAGGGTATTGACTACTAGGAAGTGGTTCTGGGCAAAAAGACACAAATACAAAACGACGAACACTCATAGGAAGACTAGCAGACAGGACAAAACATTACTGAAAGACTAAGAGAGTATCAGGTATATTTTTATGAATACGTGCTTTGGCACTGGCGGTGTATGCCCTCACTGCCCCAAATCTCCCTGCTGACTGAAAAAAAAAGAAGTAGGCAGCATCAAAAATTATTTACCTTTTTTTTTTTTTTTACTTGCACACTTCTTTTTCGAGCCAAGCAGTTGTATCTGCATTGTGAACGGTGCCAAAAGGATAACAATGATCATGGAACAAATGTATGACCATATGTCAGAAAACTGACAAATATACCTAAAGGAAGACAGAAGTCCCATTATATATTAAATTTTTGGGACGGTGTAAGTTAGTAACAAACATTTGTGAAATGATAAAATCAAATATAAAAGCAGGCTCGACAAAGTCCCATTTGGAACAGAACATAATTAAGTTTATCCAAAAGCGAGAGACGCTTTCTCTAGCTGCGCAGTTTAACATTAACCCACTCCTGCTGTAAGAGCGTAGTTATTTCGCACATTCTGTCGCCTGATATGCCAAGAAACTCTAAGCACGTTGTAGCCAAGACATCTTTTCTAGGCTGTACTTAGGATAAAGTTTGGTTCTGGCAAACAGCTATTCTTGGCGTAATCTGCAGACATTGCGTGGGAAGTGTGCCGAGAATAGCTGTTGACTCAGGCTTAGACTTGGCATTGAAAATTTTAATTAGGTATGACCATGTCATAGTAATGTTGATTACCAGCAACAATATATATTAGCAGGTACAGGCCACAAATACATATTTCCAGGAATTATTTGTCACGGACTCATTTTTTTCTTTGATTCATTTTATGTGAATTGAATCAGATATAGAACGGAACTTGATTTCTGGAGCCCAGTTTAATGAAATTTGCATTCCGGAAAAATCCAAATTGTCCTCATCAAAATGCAGTTGCAAATGCCAGGAAAACGTATCTCAGAGCATCTACCTTTTTTTTTTTTATTTTCCGGGGGAGACCCCCCGGACCCCCCCTCCCACACACACACACCACCACCACCACCACCACAAGCTCCGTGCCTTCGGCACCTGCATTCGGGCTTCGCCCGCAAGTCGCTGACACCCCACACACACAGATTGCAAAAAAAATCCTGGATCCGCCCCTGCTTGTAAAAGTTTAATTTTGTTCACTGTATATAGTAAAAAAAAAGTACTATTCGATTAGCAATGTTGAAAACTCTTAGCAGCTAATACTACCCTTTAAATTTTCCGTATAATTAGCTAGAACTCTGATATACATTGTATTGTGTGTGTGTTCCAATACAAGGACTTTGCTGCCAGGCTCACGTTTCTGTTCACTTCTATTACCCATGCTTCTCTTGACGTCAAACGTTTCTTACACAATGGTAGCTAAAATACGTGCATCTATGGGTTTCAGTATTAAAAAAATAATATACTGTTATGGGCAACTGAAAAAAAATGTATGTTTTACTAAAATGCATAGCCCCCCCCCCCTCCCCAAGACTCGAATGGTTCGTTCCTTAATTGTTCGTACATGAGTCCTGTACAATTTTCAGTTTCCTGTTTCATCCAATTGACATGGCGGTGGAGCGATTGTTCTTGTCGCTTCGTCTACCGTGCCATAATAATGTGGTCTCTTATCACCTTGCCTCGTGGTATTTTGACCTTTACTTTCCTTTCACACCTGGCCGTCCCATACCGTCCAATGGGGTGTCGTTTCTAATGGGCCAATGAAATGTAGATGGCAGAGAGCGGCCACGCACATACAACATGCAAAAGCTGATCACTTGAAGGAAGTAACACGGCATTGTGTGTTCTGATTGTATATTAAAATCGACCTACAAGGGAGGGTCTGATGTAGCTCATGTCGTCTGCATTATTGTCATCATTGAAAAATATTTACAAGTGTGCAGCTTTTCTGGACACTCTCAGGGAGGATTGCACCCAGCTTGGGCCGAATTAAGAAGAGTAAGGTCATGGATCAATCAGTATCAGACACAAGCTCCCATAAACACGCTGAGCAATATTGTACTGGGAAAGCAAAGCGTTTAAGTATTTTATGATTAGTTGTGTTCTGAGTAATTTTCCATGTTGCTCCGCTGAACCAGTACATCCCATTGCCGCATGTCGGAGGAAAAGAACGGAAATTTCGTTAAAATAATCTCGTGGTGCGCACACGCCGGCAATCGGTAATTGTTTACTACTACTGAAAAATTTAGGGCCAACTGAATGAATGCATAGATTTGGCGCCTTAAAATTACTTTATCTTTATTTTGTAGCCAATCCCGACAACAGGTGAATTTTTTAGACTGGCGGCTTTGCTGTTCACACTGAAAGAATCACTTATATATATATATATATATATATATATATATATATATATATATATATATATATATATGTATGTATGTATGTATATATATATATATATATATATATATATATATATATATATATATATATATATATATATATATGAAAATTACGAAAGCGCAAGATAAACGTTTGAATGTCTTGTTTTCAGATTATCTGATATAAAGTTTCCGACGTACCTTAACCATGGGATCTTGCGAAAGCTGCACAAAATTCTGGCTTGTGGTGATTAACGTATTGACTTTGGTAAGCACAGTTACATTTGACTCAAAAAGGTAATAGGCCACTTTGTGCTCTACTCTATGCATAGAGAGCCATTGGCTAGATGGATAGATAAAGAATTAGGCCCACCGACAGTCAAATAGATGTAGCAACCAAATGATAGAGATGAAACTAGTTACATATGTACATGAATAGATTTATGCAAGTGTGAATTTATGGGCGGATATAAAGATATTGCAGATATAATATATAGTATGCCAATACCAATTGGTTTTATAATTTCCTTCTCATATGGTATATCTATTTTGTAGATACGCAGAGAGAGAGAGAGAGAGAGAGAGAGAGAGAGAGAGAGAGAGAGAGAGAGAGAGAGAGAGAGAGAGAGAGAGAGAGAGAGAGAGAGAGAGAGAGAGAGAGAGAGAGAGAGAGAGCCTGTTTATTTTATTATTTTTTTTTATTATTTATTTTTTCTATTTTCAGCTGCTTGGGCTCTCATTTCTTGTTCCCGGCATAATGATTTTAGTCGCACCTGACTCTCTTCGAAACCTTCTTACAAGTTTGTTTAAAGGCATCAACCAGAACATACCAAGTCTCTCTTCATTGCTCGGGGTAAATGATAACACCGGGGTCACTCAAGCGTCGACCGCTGCAGATTCAAGCCGATACATGCTGGAGCTGTTGTCGCCAATCGGAGTCTTTCTCATTGTTATCGGCGGGTTCCTGTTTGTGATTTGCGTATTGGGCTGTCTGGGAGCTTGCTGCACATCGAAGTGTGCCCTTCTATTGGTACGACCTATGTATTTGTTACCTTTAAATGTGTGGGTGGGGACAGATATATCTTCAATTTTCCAGGTTTAATTTGGCAATCCATAATCAGAATACAATATTCTGTTTAGGCATGGAGGCCCAAAACATGTATGAATAACAAGTATAAAAGATAATTATATACATGCATAAAATAGTAGAGTCACAGGGACATATGGCAAATGATTTAAAATTACCCCTTAATATCAAGATTAAAATAAGCAAATTAAACAATGAGCATCAAGTAAACCTGAGGTTTAGAAGCATTCAATAGTACTGAAAAGTATGGAAGGATGCTCTTCTTAAAACTAAACAAGGAACTCGCATCACGGATATGCTGGGGGATTTCATTCCAAATTTTTGATCCGATTTTATTCAAAGATTCAGGATCTGGCAAATCTTGTATTATGAGTATGGACATCTGAGGTTGCAGTGAAATAATTGTTCAAATATTGAGGGGTTTATTTGTTTGGGATTTTCCAAATGAAGAAACAGTAATTGTAATATAATCTTTGTTTTATGCTCATCCACTTCAGGGTATCCAGCATATCTATGATATGAGTCCTGGGGTGGTATTTTATGATTGTTCTCGTGGCTCTGTGTTGTATACGTTGTAATCTCACAAGGTCTTTTTTATACAAGCTGGAACTCCAAACAGTGCTGCAGTAATCCAGATGGGGTAGTATCAAGGTATTGTATAAAGTAATGCAAACACTGGTTGGGATAAATTGAGCAGCTCGTGTAAAGATGCCAATAGCCTTCTTCAATTCGCATAAGGTGATACCAAACTGTTCAGAAAATTTCATATTTGAATCTATAGGGATACCTGAATATTGACACGAATTTGCAATGATTGATTTCCTCCTCATAAAGATTTAGATTCAGGTTTAGATTTTGCGTTTTTGATGTTTCTTTACTCTTGCCTTTTATCTTTAGTTCAGAAAAAGATTGGGGGTGACCATGTATACCTTTTGGATAAGAGAAGAATTCCTCGGGGACATTGTTTAATATTTCATGTGACTGATTCATTTTTTTGCCGCGTCCCGGTGCTTGTTCTTCGTTTTGTCCCAGGTTTGCTCGCCTATAGCTTTGGTCCAAATTAGCTAGAACTGTGAGCTACCGCTGCAACGCAGTGATCGCACCCCCGTTATCGACTCGGCAACTGGCCTTTCTCCGTTGCTAGGTAGGTTACTCGACCCTCGGCTGTCTCACACGGTTCTGCTATCGGTTTGTTGTGCGTTGTTTTTCTGCAATCGTCCAGTTGTAATACGGAAATTATGTGGGCACTGGGTGTTCTGGTGTCGGACCTTTACCCCCAACAAAATGTCTTGAACAAATTCTGTCAAATTTGCCTTGTGGTTTATAATCTTATGGTCTTTTCACCATATTCAACCACTCCCGTCGTTTCTATGTTCTTTGGAGGAAAACTGTGGAAAGCTACCCCTTGC
The DNA here is from genome assembly GCA_964020975.1 of Hermodice carunculata. Lineage (NCBI taxonomy): Eukaryota > Metazoa > Annelida > Polychaeta > Eunicida > Amphinomidae > Hermodice > Hermodice carunculata. The sequence goes on along the minus strand of OZ026628.1, from coordinate 19,457,680 downwards.
ATCCAGGGGTATTTATCCAATTTACCCAGTTTTCTTGTGTCTGGCTTACAGTCAGGAACTTTGCAGTTGTAGACTGTCATTGTAGCTTGTAAATACTTATGTAATACGCTGGAAAATGACGATCAACTTTGCGATGTCGTTTCCCTGTACTTTAACTATGGCGCAATATGGCTGCTATATTGAAACGACCTAACCTGCCGCAAGGTGCACCGGGAAATGACCCTGGCGCTTTAGCGATTACCGACGGTACTACCTAATTTGGACCTTAGGTATTCATGCACAATTTACCGCCGCTTGCAGAGCAAGCGGCCGTTTTTGTGTGTGTGCGTGTTTTATGTTGTCGCTGCAGCATCGCCATCTTTGACTTGTATCAAATACAGTAAAATGATGGATTCCATGTGCTCCGACGAAAGCTTGGCGTCTTCATATTTTTAATCGACGAATAGGCCACATCTTCGAAACGTTGATGTTTGGCGTGTACTTTCACACGAGTGAGCAGCACCCTCTTATTGATGCGGCAATCACAGCAATTGTTGTGATGTCACAGTCGGTCAGACATCACATCAAAACTGGCCTTCCTCAAACAATCTAAAGATCTGAGTTATTTGTGGTTTTTGGACTTGTACCTTCTGTTCATATTTGATGTGAATTTTTAATGATATCACTCATCTGAAATTGGACTGCCAATAGGGCGGATGTGTGGAGTATTTTGACGCTTTTTGCTGTTCAAATTACCCGCCACGGATACTTAACAAAGGTTTCAATGCCTGACAAAGAAGGTCAAACCAGTGCGCCAAAAGACAACAACAAGGAACATCAGGGTAATAATTCTGTTAGTACGGGCAAAGGAATAAAACGACCCTTGGATTATCCAACAGCTACTGGTCTCTTTCCACTAACACCTAGAGCTTGAAACAGATTTCGATAGTGCCATGACTTCTTGCGGATTTTGTCAGATCCGATAGTTGAGCAGTTTTTCAAAAGAGTTGTACATGAAGTGATCAGCACTCGACTAGATGCGCATTCAAAGGGTATTCAAGAAGTGGAGGCTAAAGTTGATAGATTTAGGTAAAACGGGTCTGTCTCTGTAGAGATCAACCTAAAGTTTAAAGAATTAGAAAGTAAAGTAGCAGAGCTGGAGGAAAACGTGCTCACTTTGGATACAAATCTGGATGAATCAGAACAATATGGTGAAACGCCCTCCGTATGTGGATGAAAGAACCCGAGACAGCCGGGGAAATTACAGATACAATTATTCTCAACGTTGCAAAAACACTGAATGTACCCCTTGATGAGAGACAAATTGGTCGGTCACATCGTGTTGGTCGACCCAGGAATGGAAAGCCCGGCAAGTTTATCTCGCATAACGTTAGACAAAAACTGTAAAAGGCCAGGAAGAACAACTCGGGGATATTCATCTTAGAGGACCTAACAAAGCATCGATCGAGCATCATTTACCTGACTCGTGGTATGAGAAGGCAAAACAGAATCCACTCTTGCTGGACATCTACCGGCCGCATATTTATTCGAGAGGTTAGTCCATGGCGAAACGACCAAGGCAAAGTGGTTCAAATACACTATAAGAGCGATCTAAATATTTACAATAGTTCACTTCAGGTCACAACTTGCTGTCATTATCAATCTGTAATTCAACCCAAAAGTGACTGTTTCGTGTCATATTCTATGTATGCATCCTTTTATCTCAATCATTGTGCTATGACAGGACTCTTCTGATTTATCTACGTGTTTATGATTTATAGTTTACTGCACAAACATTATTAAAATTAATTATCACACTTTTTTGCAGATGTCCCAACTATACATCTACTTGATAATGAGTGCTGAGGCGCATGGTAATTAAGTTACCTCTTATGTACATATATGTAACTTATAATCTTATGTGTAGCCCTGGTGACGTGACGCAATTTACATTTTATTACGTTATTGTTACATCATAAGTTATCATCTTTAGCCACGTGTTATGCTCGCACTGTGGCTATCTGGATCTCCTTTTTATCATTATTTTTTCAATTGTATTTTTTTTGACAGTTCTGGTGCATATGCAGATGTCACCGCTATATATCCACTTGTTACCCAGCTGTAAAACTCATCGCATTGATCAATAAATTATTATGCATAGGCATCTTACAATCTATGTCACATGTGAAACCTTCGTGACATAACCTGAATTATTTTTATAACATAATTGTTCTAATGGCATATTGTGTGTGTGTGCCTACCTTCTGTGTGTATCTAGGAGACATTATTAGACTGACTGCTCTGGTGAACATATTAATACTATTTCTACTCTCTCCCAGTGTTTGATCATGTTATATTTAATCAGCTAATTTCTGCAGCTTTGTGCAGATGTCACTTTTATGTATTTACTTGGTAGAGCTACCCAGCGTTGAGTGGCATGGTCATTTACTTATACTTATTACTATACGCATGTGTATCTTACAGTCTCGTGCCAAAACTTGGTGATGCGACATGTTCTATTTTATTACACCTTTCGCTCTCATCGAGAGCAATGTGTGTACATGTACTTATTGTGTATATTTGGGTCTACTTACCTCTAACAGTTCTAACGGATATCCTAAATAACTTGACACTAGTTGATTGCCTGGACTATGAAACTCACTTCTTACTCAGCACTGAAACTCATGGTCGCTGACTAATTAAGCACAGGTATCTTGCAATCGTATGTCACATGTGGAATCTTTGTGATGTGATGTGACCTTTATTTTAGAACATCACATATCTTCCAATCGAAAACTAGGTATATGCATATCTACTGCCTGCATCTAGTTCTACTTATTAGGTTGATTGTTCAGGTGAACATATTATTATTATCATTATTTTCCAATGTTTGATCAGATTATTACTGCAACTTTGTGTACATTGTCAATACAATGCATTGTCTTGTTATGAATGTTGGTTTGCTAGTGCCACAAATAAGTCACTCCATTTTGGGGACGCTAACCCTGGGATGCCGATATTGTAATAATGAAAAGGAAAATCTCGAACAAAACTCTAGCTTCAATAACATATGTACCAAAATTAGTGAAGAATGTGTGGATTTTCTTTCTAACCTTGACACACACAAATAATGCACCCTTTGAGCTCCAGCTGGAGGGTCATAGGGGTAGCATTAACCACCCTCTCTGTCGTGCACATACTAAATAAAACAGAACTAATAATGGGGACACCACGCCTGGCCTTGGCGTGCAAAAATAATGCATTCTTTGAAAGACTACATTGAAAAAACGCATTATATCAGCAATAATGTTGTAAGAAGATCTCCAAGCCTCCCTGGTTTCGGTACAAGATGTACTGGTAGAAAATAATGATAAAATTTGGAAATCCTGCCAAACCCTGTGACACACAACAGTCACTTGAAGACTTGAAGTGTTCACAATGAAGTGCTGAAAGAAGATGAGACTCAAAAGTTGGTTGGAACACACCTGGCACTGGACCGTGTGATTTTTGCCCATAACTGCAGACCGCATATTAGACAGGTTATGGTAACCTGACTAAGTGCAACATATTTCCCTAAATAACTGGTTTGAATGCGCTAACTTAAACTTAGTCCAGCCGAAAGCTTTTATGTTTGAGGACTCCAGGTCGCATATACGAAATACTAGAAAAGTGAAGAATTGAACTGGCAAAACTGCCAGTAAAATGTCGCTAAGGTGTCAAAAGTTGACAAAATGATTGAATATACAGTAACTGGATAAATCTCACACAATGCCATTGAGGTTTCTAAATACTGGTCCATGTTTTATGCTCATAACATTTAAATCCACTGCAAATAACAGATTTTTATTGAATTTTAGGAAGGTTTGACTTTCATCGACTTTCGCGTTGATTGAGTGCCATAATGTGTAAAACTATTTCCCATATGTTAAATCATTTTACGTTATTGAATATATGTAAAATCCTTTTGCACATGTGTGATATTTAGAACTCGTACATGAAAACGTTTTTCACATATGTATAATTATGGAATAAAAGCAAAAACTGCTTTCGATAGTTGATGAGGGTTTTCTTCAGAAGGGTCTCCGATTTCATCCTCACAAAATGCCAGGTTGAGTTGCTACTGGAAGGATCTTATCCAACTCTAAGAACAAGCGATAGACCAATAGAAGGCATGCATAATTTACACCTGGCCTTTTCTTACCCCTATATTGTTAGGCAGCAGAACTATGTCTCTACCTTGAGGAGGGCACTTGCAGCAATAATTTACTAGAAGTAACACTTTTCCCACCTTACAAACTAAACTTTCTAAACATCCATATGTTTTCAAACCAAGTGAATGACTTTTTTCAAACTCTTTGCATTCTCATAATGCTACTTTCATTTAAAAAAAGCCGAACTTAATTCATAAATCTGCCCTCCTTCCTTGCAAGTTCCCTTCTTTACGATAGAGGGCAGCACAGGTCCTCCGGTACATGTGAATACCTCCTATAGAGCGCAAAACGTGTGAGCGTGCACATCAGCTTATCGGCTATATCAGATAAACACAGTTGGACCTGCCCATGGGGAAGGTGTGGTGAAACTAAGGGGCAAGACATGTTCTTTATACAATTTACGGTTCCACATCACCAATGCATGTAAGATATTAAGTTATTTGGTACAGGCATTCACAAATTTTTCATATCAGCCTCAACCCAGCGTCTTTCCGTAAAACGACAATGCCTTTCATGCTTAAAGCTAAACAAAATGTTTTAAGACATTCAAAATTTAATGTATGTGCATTACATGTGACGTGATTGATTAAGTCGCATAGATGAAGTGATTAGAAATCCGAAGTTTCTGTGTTTGTTTATTCTGAATTCTGAATATAGGTAGACATAAATAAATCAATAAATTGAAAAATAGAAGATGTCCGAATAGATGGGAAAACTTGGAAACTTTTACTTGTTTACATTGCAGTACAACGTAATCTTGGGGATAATGCTAGTGTGCCAAGTTGTGCTGGTTGCTCTCCTGTTTACTGGAAACGTAAGTACACTAAATTAGAGCTCTGACGAGAATCAAAAAGAACTATCAGCTTCCCCGAAATTTTGATAATGAAATAGATAGTACTCTGTGTTATTAACCGTTCATGAAAGACAAAAATATGGTTCATCATTCAAACAAGCGTCCATTAAATAAAATGAACAGTAAATACAACATACAGTTTAGTATAACTAAGACGTCTATGACCAAGGCAAAAAAAACAAACAAACAAACAAACAAACAAAAAAACAAACAAACAAACAAACAAACAAACAAACAAACAAACAAACAAAAAAAAAACAAACAACAAAAAAAACAAACAAACAAACAAACAAAAAAAACAAACAAACAAACAAACAAACAAACAAAAAAACAAAAAAAACAAAAAACAAAACAAAAAACAAAAATAATAAAGCTGGATCCAAAAGGCTCTAGCTGTAGTAACAAGAACCTATCGCTATTGGTTATTTAGTACGGTTCATCAGTGACATAGTCATCAAACACACACATACACACACACACACACACACACACACACACACACACACACACACACACACACACTCTCTTAATTGCGTCATATGAAGATCATCAAGATAACACTCATTTATTAATTGCCTTATAGTACATGTTTGATCCCGCTGTATTGAATGCTGCAATCAGGTACCCGATGAAATAGAATTAAATGCGTACCCGACCACCCCATCGGGTACCCGTTTATGCTCGGCCATAAAAGTAGTTTAAAATGACCACAAAGCAGTTAACAACAAATTATATGGATTTAATTCGACAACCAATAATTACCTGTCAGAAATTAGGTCATCTGGAAAATACAATCTGGACTGCAAATGGCGGGAATTTCAGTCAGCAAGATGCAACTTATCCTGCCAAATCGTCTGATAGCTCTTTATATATTTCGTAAGCTTTATTTTCCTGTTTATATGTGTCATTATGTGTCACACCGTGACAATGTTTTCAAACTTTTAATGGGTCTTCGGAAATTAGTGCTTGGCATTATATGCATTCATTGCACAATCTCCTCAAGGCATTTAGGAACAAGCAAAAAGGCACCGTGTCTCTTTTAAACGGTACGTAGCACACGTGCAATAAGATGAATTTTATGCTTTAAATTCTTTAAATGTCGATTTTCCTTATTTTTCAGATAGAACAAAGCTGTAAAAATAGAATCACAATTAATTCATATTTTAATATTGGTTCTGCAGGAACTATGCAAAACGTAGACAGTTTAAAACCGCACTTAAATGTCATAGAAGCAAAATACCTGGAAATTGATACATGCGAAAATAGGTACATTTACAGTGCTGCGCAAGTGGTTCATTGATATAGAAAAGGCCCAGTGGGCCGGTCTGGCATCTTCCGTCGCTTTTATCATGTGTTCAGATATTCAACGATTAGCAGCAGTTGGATGGATGAAAGAATAAGAGATTTTATAACGACACAACGTACAGAATATTGCAATGGTTCAACCATGTCATTGGTGGTCACAACTAGAGAACCTTAGGTTCCAAATCCAATTTTCCCAGTTCAGTTTTGTATTGCCTTGCAATGTATTATACTAAACTGTCTTTCGCTGTAGTATATTCTGTTTTCTGATATTGAAGCAAATAGCTCGAAGCAGATCCAGTGTGAGCGGGACGATGTCTTATCTACAGTATATTGTTGTCCTTACAATTGATTCAAACTTGCAAAACATCCTTTGCATGCAACAGGGTATGACGTTTGTATGTGGCGCTATGGGTGAGCATTCCGTCCAAAATTGTGGGTCAGCATACCGTTTAAATCCGCGGTTAATCATACCATCCAATACTATAAGTAACAATATCACCTGAAACTATTGGTAAGCATACCATCTGAAACTTCTTTTGCTGATCACAGTCACCAATACACTGAAACAACGATCTTTGAATCACAGTTGGTGCAATCTATTTCAGCTGGACAGGGAGTTAAAAGCCCAGCTGACAGCCACCGTGGTAAAGTTCAAGGGGTTAAATAGCTATGAACCCCAGTCTTTGTTATGGAATGTCCTTCATGCCAAGGTAAAATCCAGTAAAGTAGCTATGAACCGCAATCGTTGTATGGAATCTGCTCCATAGTAAAGTAATCTCTGGTTATTTAACTATGAGCCCCAGTCCTTTTAATGGAATTTGTACATACAAAGCTAACATCTGGTTAAAGAGCTGTAAACCCCAGTCTTTAGTATGGATTATGATTCACGCATGTAATATATCTTCAAATCGAAATGCACCCCAGTAATTTTTATGGAATCTGCTCTATGCAAAGGTAATTTCTGGTTCAAAACCTATGAACCCCAGTGATATCATGGAATATGATTCACACAGAAAAATAGTAGAAAAAAATGCATATTAATGAGAAAAAAATGCATATTAATGAGCTTTATCTATTGTTGTCATTTCTGTTATTATGTTGCTTCATTTAATCAAATTTTCAATGGAAGTTAAAGCAAAAGATTCCAAGCAAAGTTAAATTAAGTTATAATCATATATGCTGATATATAAGAGTTCCTGGGCACACTCGAGAAACGTTCATGTTGGAACAGGAGACAAAACAACAGATCCGGCCCATGATACCAAATGTACAATGCCGGCAGAAAGTCTTGCTCCAAAACTGTGGGGGGTCACCAGTGGAACCTCTTGCAGGTACCACTTTTCAAAGTGTAATAAACATTATAATTCTGACACCATAACCAGTTTAGGGTCAATGGGGGCCACAGGTAGGTACAAGAAGCACACTGAGTAACTAACATCAAACTTCCTAACAGTGTTCTCTGCAGGAGTCCCTTATACAAGTTGTACCTGGGGAGGAAAAACGCGGAGGGGCCACCAGAGGAGACGGTGCAAAACTTTCTGGCGGCACTGTATGTATACAAGTATAGATAAAATAGTACTTTTCGTGACTGTCCTCAGACGACCAATCATGTTTCTTAGCTCCAGTGCTGCGGTGTGGACAGCTACCAAGATTTTCAACGCGCTAAAGATTTTAACAGACAGATCAACCTTCCGGTTTCAAGCTTTAATGGGGCAATGACGTCAGCGATTGGCACTGGAATAACAGTATCAGGGGATGGCACTTATATAACACTGTCGCTTATCACTCCCGTCACCTGCTGTAGACTGACCCCACCATTCCATAAGATATGTTTGTTGCAGCCTTCTGACGAAGTTTCTAATTGGGAGAAAGTGAGAATCTTTTCCTCTTCTTATCAGAACAGATAAACAGTAATTACATGAAATAAGTTTAAAGTGCTAATTAGAATCATGCCAAATATTGTAGATATTTTCACGTGGCTCCATTCCTTGGCAAGACTTCATGTGTCAGCCCTGACACTTGTGCATAGCATGGTGAGAGTGTTTGTGTGTACCTTTTCATTTTGGGCCAGATGCTTGTATAACAGAGCATAATGACTGAACGTGTTGGGAAGAAAATCAACAGAGAATAAGAGAAAAGAAACACATGGTACAAGGGTATTTTTTTTTAATCTTGTGTAGCAGCCAACTCAAGTGTCGCAGAGTTTACACACCAGTTCTGCAGGGGAACTTGCAGGTGACACTTGTGATGAAACTTCCGGGCGCAATTTTCAGGGCATGTTCATGGGTGGTCTTCATAGCCAAACTTGTGAGTGCTCCTTGTAGGCAAAAACTTAACTTGCGGGCGAATTTGAGGGAGAAATTGCGGAACTGTGAAAGAGCACGTGGGAGCCACGCTATATAACCAGCTACAGTAGCTGCCGATGTGAACCTGAAGCTGAATCTGGTTTACGAGCTAAGCATAGAATTTGTACAGAACTTGCATCACCGCTATTATAATTGTGTACACATATTAGTGATGTTACTTTAAATACGAGTATAAAGTGTATTGTTACTTTGGGGTCTTCTTGGGGGTAGACCCCCAATAATATAAAAGAAAAAAAATAAATGGAAAAAGGGGAAAAAGCTAATCCAAACAAAACCTTTAACTTTAATTTCGACCGCAAAGGTGAGAAAATCATCATTTGATATAGAATAAACTCTGTGAATGAGTATCCTGGTATTTCTTCACTTCACTATCAATTTGTAAAGTTGCTGGTTTCACAAAATGGAAAAAAAAATCAGAAAGTCAGAAGATTATATAATATATATGCTTTTTATGACAAGGTGTCTATTCAATTCTGGACTTGCAAAACACTACAACATTAACATACCTAGCTATGATTCTGGACTTGCTAAACACTACAACATGAACATGTATCCATGTTGTATTTGAATATGATGAGCTATCATCTACAGTCCATTGAAATAAAAACAAAACACAAAAAGCCCATAAAATCTGCCGTAGAAGGCATTCTCAACGCATAAATAATTCACGTATTTTCTGTCTGCTTTATTTGCACTAGTTTTGTAGATTGCACAGAACCGTGAAAATGAACAAACAATAAAATAACATTAGCGCAAAAATCAGGAAAATGAATACAAGTACATTTACGGTGGTCCAGCATGTTCGATGGCGGCAGAGAGGGTGTAGTTAGTAATACCAACAAGTCCATTGCCTCAGAGTCCGTTGCGTATAAACAGATATAATCAGCTACAGTGCTGTAGCTTGTATTCCTGTTTACCATATCATCTTGTTTTTATTGCTTTATTTTTATCAGCTTTTAATCGCGTTATACATCTCACTTTTATTTTATTAGATATCCTCTGCTTTGGCTTCATGCTAAAATTATGTTTATTTTCTGAAAGAGGTTCCTCTAGAGAGGGAAATCACATCAGGTAAAATATAACAAATAAGTCACAATGAATGAAAGAATAAATTAACATTGAAATGCACTACATTTCGTATCTACAGGGTTGCTGGTCTGCCTTGGTGAACGCTCTCAATCGGTATAAATGGCATGCTGTTGGAGCATGTGTGGGGTTTTTATTGCTGCAGGTAGGTGTGTTATGATAAAACCATTCATAGGTACGATCTGAGGTAATTAGACTCAATGCCTCGTTATTGGCCGTTGCTCGAGGCTGATGCTCGTGTTTGAATGCTTCTATGTGAGTTTAGAAGGGCATGATAGCTGCGCAGCATAATGTCAATACCCAACCAAAGTTGCCCAATATGAAAACTACCCTGAAATAATAAAAAAGAAAGAAAACTAGTGCTTTATGTCCGTTTTTTTCTGAAATGTACGGCTGGCGAGAATAATTATTCAATGCTATATCTCTCAAAGTTTTCAGGGAAGGATTGATCTATCAGCACCAGCATGAAATTTCCGCAACTCTTTTGCGTTCCGAGGAATGTGGCTGGCACTCCATTGTCACCAGTGTAGATTACAGGAGTCAATGATAAAAGACTGCTTACCAAAACAGTATCTAATATTTTTACTTTCTTTATTACATTGTTTTTGTTTTTAATAACATAATAATCGTGGAGCCAATAGACAGTTGCAGGTAGTTTTCCCCTTGACTGTGGCTAGTAACTAATAATATCGAAGTATTATTGGTTTCTAGGAAGCAAGGCACTTAAACACCTCTGCCACTGTGAAAAGTTTATATGCATTCTGTCTGTCCCAATTTAGTACATATGCGCTGATGAAAAATACGTGTCGGAAAAAAATGCATGATTGTTATGAGACGCCAATACGATAACAGATTTCTCTGTAAACATACCTACTGTAATTCTTTCTAATATTATTTTGCAAAATTTAGAAATGTTATTAGTTTTTAGCATCTGGTTCATGCTGTGCATGATTTGTCATGCATCTGTCCCGTGCTGTGTATGGTCCTTGAGGCATCTATGTTATGCTGTAAATGTTTTTTCATAAATATAGTCTATGCTGTGCATGGTTTTAGAACACCTGGGCTATGCTCTGCCCTTTCTAAAAAGATATATATTTTTTTAAATTTAACAAGTTATTTCGGAATGGCATGTCATAGCTTATTACTTAAGTACAGAGTCCTCAAAACAGCTTTTTTCAGTATCTTTGTTTTTTATATCCCCTAGATTTTTGCTTCCGTCATCTGTCCTTTCCCTCCATCGTTTATCTGTTTGTTATCTTCTAATTCTCTCTCCGTCTTCCTGTCTAATCCTTTAGTTTTTCCAAGCTTCGCTACCTTCTGGCATTGTTTTCGAAAGCATTTAACTTACCACGTCATGGATGGACACCTACCGCCTAATTTTCCATATGTTAATGTTATGCATTCATTTTGACAGGCGCTGCTATTGGTGTGTGGCATATATTTAGTGCATGCTGGCAAAGATCACAGAGTTAGCCCCTCAGACTAAGGCTAGTCATGCCATCATATTGAATGGAAGACCTCATTGCACGGCATTATACCTTTACGACAGAACTATGTCAGAAGCGTATGTTTCACAAGCAACATATCAGGATTTCTAGCTACTGGCTCGCAGCATTGGACAATGGTACAACGATGGTGTAAAGTTCGGGAAAACGTGACGTACATCGGTCTTCAATATGATGTGGGTCAACTGTTCTGACGAACATAGTTTGAAGTGGGAAACAGAAAACACTCCTCCCAGGATGGTTTATATTACAAAGGTTATAAGGCAACGAAATGATTCACGTCTGAATTTTATAACCACTCGTGCCACACAGTCAACTCGACATTCCTCGGCTTTTGGTAATTCCCAGCATATCACAAACTATAATAGCAACATACAAAAAAAAAAAAAAAACAAAAAAAAACTGGCAGATGAGAGAAATTGTGAATTCACAGAATATCTTTTCAGTACCAAGACGAACGCATAACGTGCATGTCGAGTTCCACCTGTCACACATATATTTAGCAGACCAATGTAGATTTTTTGGGGTGGGAGGTGTGTGGCGGAGAGGGCTTAATTCATCTGTAATAACATGTTTTAATGACAAGAAAGTTACCAGTGATACCCCTACGGTCTTTGTATATATTCAACAATGTTAAGAATGTTATTACCTAAACTTAGAAGCAGTTGTTAGTAATTCGCTACGGGCTTTGCCATCATTCAACAACGTAAATGTTTCAATGTCGAGGTAGTTGTCAGTAATTCTGGTGCGGCCTTTATGCTTTGTCAACAATGTTTAATGTTTCGATGTCGAAGCAGTTCCCAGTAATTCGGTTACCGCCTTAGTACTTGTTCATGAGTGCTATATATGTTTCTGTGTCGAGGCAGTTGTCAGTAATTCGGGTATGACCTTTGCACTTATTTAACAATGTGATTTTTTCAATATCGAGGGAATCTCCGATAATTGAGGTAAGGTCCTGGTAGATCTTCAACAACTTTTCAATGTCGCGTTAGTTGCAAGTAGTTGGGATGAGGCCTTCCTTCTTGTTGAAGAAGTTTTGCCGGTGAAGCGTGGGTTGTGAAACTTATGATAACCGGCATTGTGAATTTCACAGTAAAAAAACCACAGAATCGAATGCGCATTTCTTTTTCCATCTTAAATCTATTATCAGAAGTCCTAAAAATTGTGTGTCAACATATTTGAAAATATACAACCATGCCAGAACATTTTGTCAATATACTTTGTCATTTTGATATTGAAATGCTTGTTGACAAAAGATCGTACATAGTTCTGCTGAGCGTCTCTTGATGGTATATTGTGACGTCCGAGATTTTTCGTTGTCGAAATTGACGCATAAGCAGCTTCAATTACAAATTGAACACAATCACTTTATCCTCAAACCCACAACAACAAGGGAAAATAGTCTCTATGCCATATTGGTATCTTTTGTTGCCAAATCACAAATGGGCCCGTGAATAACTAGTCCACGAGAGTACACAAATTATTTATCTTGTAATACCGGTACTATTCATTGACGCGTTCCTGGAATTGACTTCAGTAACGAGTTTACTGAAAGACTGAAAAGGATTTTGAGTATGCACTCTGGTTTAGTTTATATTGCATCCAACTATCACGCATTGTAAGATAAAAAGTTTAGAAAATGTCTCAAGGTGTTTCATTAGTTCCTTTTTATGAACCTGATACATAGGTTATCGTCGACCTTGCTTCTTCTCTTCAGATTTTAACTCAAGTTAATGTTACTATTCGTTCGAAAATTCCAATATGACGCACATCCAACTGTTACTATTTGCCAGTAAAATGATGATGTGTTTTGGACTTGTTTTATAATATAAATTCAATGGGACATTGTCGTATGACATTATTTGAGAGTGACGTTGAGTTAAGGAAGGTATATACAGTTTGATATTTGCTGATTTATGTAATAATGTGCTGCGTGTTCTTGTAAACAATAGCATGACTTTCACCAGAATGTTTTTGGTGCTTGTTACTAGTCAAAATATTCAAGATTGGGATCCCTTGACAAGAATTTAGTACAACATACTTCTGGATTGAAACATAAGTTACTGGGTGTTTTTAAACGAAGAATTTTCATTTTTCAATTTGTTTGATAACCAGCTTCAACAATATATTCAAAGGTATTTTTTTAATCCCATAAAAACAAACCAAAGCCAAAATATAACCTGACAGACGGATGGTGTATTTTTAATGCGATATTTATATCCTTTTATGTTGCCAAATCTCAGATGAACACGACAGTAACCGGTGCATGGAAGTATGTACACTATTTACTCTGCAGTATTAGTCTTTGCCAAATTTCTATATTCTATTTCTTATAGTACCGTAAGGATCTTTATGTTGAAAAACTAAAATAGATTTTGAGTATATTTTCTGGTTTAGTTTACATTGTATCAAATTGTTAATTATTATAAGATCGGAAATTAAGGACTTATTTCAATGTGTTTAAATGAAGGGCTTCAAGAGGTATTTGTGTGATACGCTATCATCTATATTTATTTCTCGTGAACTGTGAAATCGAAGATTATTTTTGCCTGATTCGTGATTATCTGATTATAAGTATTTGCGTGATTCGTCACTCTACATCTATTTCTCGTGCACCCGCTGTGAAATCAAAGATTATTTAACATGATTCGTGATTATAAGTATTTATTCACATAATTTTAATTTTTATTATTTGGATTTAGCCGTGAAAGTACATTTAAGTTTTCTGTGAATCGTGATCATACACCCCCAACCCCTTTGGGGTCCTCTTTAATAAGTTTTTCCATCGACCTGACACATTGATAATTATCGACCCTGCTCTTTTTACTTAACCCTTTCCCGTTCAAATCACCCGAAACCCTACATATCAATTGTTGTCTGCCTTCAAGTTTTGGTTTAAATTTTCGTTATAAGTAAACTTTTTTGCTGACATTTTTGTATGTAAGACCAGTCATGATGGCACGTCCTAGATCAAGAGCTTCTTCTGGCATGGGTTGGGCTCATTGCACCCAAGCCATACCATGGAAAGCTATTGACTCAGTCGTAATCTGACCAAGAATGGGTTAAACCTAAATCAAGTCAATGTAACAGTTAATTTGAAAATTCCCATATGATGCACAACCAGTTGTCATCATCCACAATATTTTAATGCCGTTTAATAATTTCTTTTCAAGTGATTGATGATTAAATACATAATAAGAACATTTATTCTTGCAATTGTATACATATTCATGCAACATGTGTTCAGTTATGTTAAATTCTTCTTTTCTCTCTGTGTGGACATGTCATTCATCGCTAAAGGACAAACTTTCCAAACACAAAAGGAACAAGGTGAATCATGAACAAAATCATGTCATTTAAGCATATACATACTAAAACAAGTGTAACAAACATGCAGACATGCTTATGTAAGCTATACTACACGCGTAAATTATGCATATAATCATATTGGTAAATTGTCATTTGAAGAATCTAGTTCTCATATTATGAAATAGTAAATGCACGTGGTCACATGACCTAGCATTGCTGGTATATACTCCCAGGTGGGCTGACTGCTCGTCTGCCAGCCTAGGGTTAAGGAGAAGAGTAAATGTTGTATTGTAAGGCTCATCAAACAAAATTTTATACCTGCCTATCCCCGTGTTGTCTCATCACTTACTGTTTTATACTCAGATTCAGAGGTACGTACTGTCATGTTCACGCCTCGTAGCAGCAGGGTGATCACTCGCATTTCCATCCTAAAGATTTGGTGCCTGAAACTGTCCTGAGGAAAATCGTCTTTAATCAGCATATTATGAGTTGCATTTGCAGATATATGATCAATATATAAACTGTTTGGTGGCTGAATTTCTTAAAATAGAATTATTCAATTATATTAAAACTTTTGTTGACCATGACACAATTACCATTATTCGTCAGTAAAAATGACATATAATGGAATGGTTTTTTAATGCAAACTCAATGAGATATTGTTGTACTTTTTATATACACTTTAGTGAAATGCTGTGTGGCAAAATTTGCGACTGATATTCAAGTTAGAGGAGCCATATACAGTTTGATATTTGGTGAATTTATATAAGTGTAATTTTGTGTTCGAGTGCACAAGGACTGAACTTCCGACAGAAAATGTTTGATGTTCATTTAGCAAATTATTGAAAACTGGGATCTCTTGCCGTGAACTTATCGTTAGATTTTTAAAGCTGGGGATAATCATCATCCGTATTAACCACAGTATTTTTTCAATTGCAAATCCGTCGCCATGATCTTTTCCCTCTCAGATCAAAGCAAAAAAAAAATCCCTCCCATTCTTCGAATGTTCCGATGTAATGTTTGATTAAATAGTTGAATTATGTTCCTAAATGGCAGCACCTGATGAACTTATAGGATGATCGGTCCTACGTCGTCTGTTCACATTTTTTAATATTTGTCGACTTCTCAAAAAAACCGTCAACCGGAACCATTTCAAGCTCAGTGAAGATGTACCTTTGATAGATCTCTGGCAATTTTGTTCACATGCTCATAGTCCATTGAATTTTGTATTTTTCATATTTTTTGCAGTGCGGTTTTTGATAAAACTTAAGTAAGTCGTCTCTCAAACCGTCAGTTTAATTCCTTCAAAATCGGTAGGGATCCTTTTTTTTTGTTGTTTTGTTTTTTTGTTTTTTGTTTTTTGTTTTTGTTTTGTTTTGTTTTGTTTTTTGGTTTTTTTTTGAGGGGGGTTTGTTTTTTTATTTTTTGGGGGGGGTTTGGTTTTGTTTTTTCACGAATTTTCATGTTGGTTTTTTCAAAAAAATTTAAAGACAAACTTTTTTCAAAAAAAACGCTGAACGAATTGCTTTGAAATGGAATAGGGGCACTTCTGAGGACCTCTCGATCTTAATGTGTTCAACAGATGGCACCTTGATTATTTTCCAATTTCGCTGTTTAAAGAATTTTTATGCGTTTCCACATACGTGTATGGACTTTTTCCACGAAATCGCAAGTTGCATCTCGTTCAGACTCATTGGGAGCGGACGTGGACTTAATCCTCCAACTGTGGGGCTGACATTTTCAAACGTTTAAGAGATTGTCAAAATTTGGTAGAATAGGTAAGGTGATATGTTTATGTCAGCAACAGTGATCATGCTTTTAAACACAGGCGACCTTGATATTTCTGATGTTCACAGGATCACGTCAGTTTGTGCATGTAAGGTCCGCTGAGCATGGGACTGTCACAGTCCTCTCGGTCTTTTTACTCAGCAACAGCTTCCAATGGATCATTGATATGCAAATGAGCAAATCGTGCAACTAACACTGCCGAGTACTGTCTGCCTTCGTTGGTCTTATGAAGGGCAATTTGTTTTAAACATATTTATTAACAATTACGAAAAGGGACAATACCCTATACAAGTCCTCGCAGAGGAGAGAAGCGCACAGGATAGCATTACAACGTACTGAAAGAGGAAGAATTTCACTCTTGAGACAAAAAGGGTGACGACAGACTCCCTATTGGAGAAAGGTAAAAAGGCATAGACGAGACAAGGGTGGGCTTTAGACATACCAAAAACTATGAATAACAAAAAAAAAAAAAAGAATTGCAGTAAATGTGTAGCAGGTCCTATTACAATAAATCCAGGTAGAATTCTTGTGACTACACCAAAGTGTAAAAAAGTGTTAAAGACATAAGGTCAAAGGGAAAAATGACTTTGTTTACGGTAGAACCACTATCTCTCGCCCCATATAAAATGATTTGTAAAGCAAATAGAGCAATAGCTAAAATAGAAGAGTATGAAATATTTTGAAATGTTTTGCATTGCCGGCATGTGAAAACTAGTGCCAAACAACTTCGACCACTTACAAAAAAGGAGAATCGACCGCACATATCTTTTGCCTCCGAAGCGGTGCCAAGTTGCGTGCAATGTCCAATCCAATTGGCCACGGAATTTGGTCCGCTTTGGAGGCAAACCTATTTGACGCGGGTGCTGATTTAGCTGGCTGTCCATCATACTTCCAGCATAAAGTACGGATAGTTTCTTGCGCCCATCGTAACACAAAAAATATGTATAACTGGGCATGTGATATCAGGATTAACTTTAATTTCGAAGGCAGGTAGGGATGAAGCATGGGGGTGTTAGGAGGAAGTGAATTCCACAACTGGTGGCACAAGGAAACAAGGATGATATAATACCAATGCACATCTACACCAGATCTAAAATGGTCAATTTCGCGTTAATAGGAAAGCTTTTGAATAAGAACCTCAGATAAGACCCTGCAGGATAACACACTTGGGATCAACTGTTTCCCTTGCTTGGGTTCCTTCAAGCCGGTACCGAGGGAAGCTGTTGACTCCCACTTAACCTAAGGAGGAAAGGTTTATTAAAGATGAAATTGATGGCACCTGAACAGCCATGAGACAGCAACACAAGGGGTTGATCAATGCCATGGATTCTGTTCTTGTAGGTGGCGCCACTGGAAACGAAAAGTTTTTCCACGATTTGGGTTTTCATTTTGTGAATGTCTCGCTACCCAACAAATCACAGCATTATGCTCCAAAATGTCACGCATGCACATCCTTGCCCATGCAGTTGGTGATATGTGCCTCTAGTGGATGTCTAAATACAATTATATGACTTACTTTCATCCGAGATTGTTTGAAGAACATCTTGTCTTTTATCCAATATTTAATCTTATGAAAATATATTATTCCGTATGTTTACCTTATCCATTTAACATTTAAAAAATTAAAAAACCAGATTGTTTGAAAATGATGAGTGTGCTTTGTAATATTTAATCTGCTCACCATGTCAAGAATCTATTACCAGATCGATGCTCATTTTATCTCATAGACTCGACAAACGAGGGCTGGTTTTAAGTTTGGCATCTGATGCTTACAGCATGAGACCTATTTGTACAATCTATGAAGTAGGTTGTGATACCATAATAGCACATTATGAGGTAGGATTTCCATATTAAGTTATTCATTCAAACCTGTTTAGCCGATTACAACCGTAACCTGAACACTTCAATAAGCTTACCGCCTTTTCTTGGTCCCAATTTCCATTCTCTATACTGTGTGAACAGGTCTTAACTGAACACGTTTCGTCCGTCTCAAGGAATTCAACTGAGGAAGTCTTCACTATAATATACTACACCTGCATTTAATAATTGATTGATAGTAAGACTCTTTGGGTGGGGGCAACTTTCGTTGTGTGTAACTATCTCTTGTAAAGAAATAGGCGACATTGAAACATTATAAGATCTACAAGATTCAGAACGCATCTATGAAAGTGATATTTTGGATCAGATTATTTTTTATTTTGATACTCTGTACAGCGCTTGTAATACCTTTTGCCACCCTATGCCCTGACTTTCAAATACAGCTGATTTTTTCCTCAATCTCATAAAATGGCGTCATACAAAATGACCACAAAACAACGTCGAATGAGGAGATGAAAAAGTTTCAAAACTCACGGTAGTACTCCCAAAAATAAACGCTATCTGGTGTAATTTTATCATCTTAAAAAAGAACAAAGATACCACCTAAAAGATGGACTGCTTGATTTTGCTCGCTATTTGCTAGTATCTTGTGTACCGCCAGCAATAACTGCTAGTATCATGAAACGTCTAGAACTTATTTCTATAACCAGGACAGATCAGAGTGATTTTCGAGACACTTCATGATAAGGAGGTGACACGCTGGACGCACCACAAATGGAACTTGTAAAGTGAACGCGAAAATAGATTCGTCGAATTGAATTTTTATTAGTTCTACGGAGCTCCATGCTTTCAATTGCCTGTGCACGACTGCAAAATTCTAGGTTGCTATGGAAACACAACGAAATCTAAGAAACTAACGCCATATATATATATATATATATATATATATATATATATATATATATATATATATATATATATATATATATATATGAGTGTAAAGGCAAGACAATGACAGGTTAGTTTATGGAGTGTAGAGAGTTCGGACTACGGAAAAGGGTAATGACTGCCAGAAGGTGCTTGTGGATGAAAAGACACAAATACAATACAGAGCACAAATTGTGCAATGATTAGCATGTGTAGTTAAAACTCTCTAACTAAGATTCACAAGACAACGCAGTGAATATATATTTCAAAATATACATGTATTTTTATTCGAAAACTACACTTCTTTTCACTTATAAACATGTGCATATCACATAAGGAAATATGTCTCGAAAAAAATCAAAGGCAATGTATTGAAACGGACAGCAGGTGAAAACTAAAAAAAATATTGCTTTAGCAACATCAGTGAAGTGAGATTGCTGTTTCAGCTGTCAATGTCTATATATCCGTGCCCTACTGTACTCAGTAACCACGTAATTCTTACAATGCTAAGTTATTGTATGAGATACGTTAGCAGAATATAATAATAATTATCACAGAAAGCAGATTTAGTGTTCCGAAGAATCACTCCTTTTCTGCAGTTTTGCTAAGTAACGCTGAACACAGAAAATGCAAACAAATCATGAAGCATTACTGGTGTTATTGTGTTTACATATATATATATATATATATATATATATATATATATATATATATATATATATATATATATATATATATTCATTCATACACACATATATATATATGTATATATATATATATATATATATATATATTCATTCATACACACATATATATATATATATATATATATATATATATATATATATATATATATATATATATATATATATATATATATACAAACACCGTCGTTCTGTTCTAAACTTTGTCACATAATGTGACCCGGAGCAAGAATACCAATATACGAAATCAGAGATAAAGGGAGGGAGCACCGTATTAATCAATCATAGTCATTAGTAGGTTCCGTTATATAAACGTTAGATTCAATAACCTCTGTGATTTCATTAATACACATCAGCAATAAGAAAGGATCCAAAATGGACCTTTGTAAAACTAAAGCCTCTATGCATCTCCAAGGTGATCTACATCTGTTTCTTTTCACCAATGATAATTCAACAGATCAACAAAATTCCGAATTTTTCAAAAATTGTGCAAAGACTATGTATGATTCACATATGAGATTTTTTAAACATGGTTTTTTATTTCTGATGTCCGTGCTTTTCTCAGTCACGATGCCCCACACATCACACAATACAACATTCACTTCATATTGAATCATTCCCTCCCTAATATCATGAGAGAAACCTTTCATACTTTAAGTAAATTAGTGTTACGAGGGTGTAGAAGCTAACATGATTTTCCTCTTATAATCATAATAATAAGCACCAGGTCACTAACTTTTTTACAGAAACGTCATGTTTATCTGTAGCTCACAATACATATGAATGTAGCAAAGAGCAGTTTAAATAGGGTTATCGCTTTCCCCAATCACAGTCGTTATGAAATATGGCACATCTAAACTCATATTCGTCAAGTATTTCCGCCACGATATCATTTTGAGGGACATTTCTATTCTAAGGAGATCAATTGTACCAGCTTGTGTGCTGTGGCTTTGTGTCGCGATTTTACTTTTTGTAAGGAGTGCAGTATGCTCTGACGGTGGATTGCGATGAACACCTCTCAAACTTGCCATCCCATGGAAACATCACAGCATGGTTTGGTAATATTTGAAGCATCAGACGACAAAGACAGGTACCATTAACCTTTGGGCTGATAAACCGTATACATTTTCCTCCGTTTGACGTTCCTTTGCTTTTAATATACCTTTTCGGTTTTTTTCACGAAGGTTTTTGAACCCAGAGATAGAAGTGTGGTTATCAAATCAATGCCTTCTTTGGGCTATTGGTGTCTTCATACTTTTGTTTCTGTCTTCCATCTCGCCTAATTACTTCTATCAGGTAAACCGCAAGCGTGAAGACAATCAGCTGTAAAAGATATACAATATACATATATGTTCACTTTTTGACACACACATATATCTTGACGGCGACCATTCTTGTGACTCTTTATTTTAGCCAATTTCGACGAAAGTCGATTACCTCTGATCGATAGGAGGGTACCAGTTTAATTTTCTTCGCAAAATGACCTTTCATTCAAATTGTGATATAACTACATTTATACAGACTTAAAGAAACTATTGACGTAGTTCAAACTTGGCACTAAGAGAGTCAAATGTGGTTCAATTTTCTGTAATCTTTCATTCTTCCCGCTTTGTCTCATATGGGTTTCACATAGGCCTTCAAACGGAACTGGTTTGGCTTGTTTAATTGAGAGTCAACAGTATTTTTATTCCTCGGCCTCATTGGAGCTCAATGTGACTAAAGCCTACTGAGGAAAGCTATTCACCTTGACAAACTCCCAAACAGCTGATTTATGACTGAGCATACTCATGCTTTAATGACAAGTTCCTTATGGTGAGTTTGAATGTGGGATTGTTATTATTGAAAAGATCGAAGCTACTTACGAGACAAATGAAAAAACATGCTGTATCTGAGATTCTAGACCTGGATTGCAGGGATATTTTTTGTACTAGTTAAATATATATATATATATACATATATATATATATTATATATACACATATATATATATATATAAGTACACTCACACACAAATACACACACACACACACACACACACACACATATATATATATATATATATATATATTATATGTCACTTGTTAGTGACTGCCTTTGCAATACTAGAACCCAAGTGAAAACGATTTGCATGACTGCGACTCAAGTTTGTATTTCGTTCGAAAGCTTGAACGAAGAATCTCTACATGAAATGTCGTAAAATGAATCAATTGGGACTTGCCTGTATTTCCACATTGTACGAAAAGCACAGAAAATGCTGAAATCAATCAACGGGACGAAATAAAAACATTCTGAAATGTTACTTATGACAAACTAATCAAAGACCATAGATGTTCAGTTTGTTCTTTTCAGAGCATGGCAGGGTGTATGTGTAGGTGTGAAGGGGGGGGGGAGGGAGAGTGCGTTTGAGTTTCCCGATAATAGTCTAAGAAAGACGCTCTGGGATGGTCTTCCTTATACCTCCGGAATTTTAGGTGTGGGAAGATATGAATGACTTACACCTGACATTAATCTAATGCTGTGGTATATTGTTATCGTTGGCAGGAATATAGATGGGTCGCTTGATTCGGACAATTTTGCACAGTTTGTTTGGCATGTGATTGCACGTGTAAATTCACGATTATGAAACTGGTCCTACCTCCCAGATGATTATGGCGGAGCACAGAGCGATGGCCATATCCTTACTTTCTCCCATTTTCCTCTTGATGATATTCCAGCAGCCCTGCAAGATAAAAATACCATGAAACCGTCCTCGTTAAAATAAGCCAAAAGTGCCCGAATGTAAATTGTCGTCTGCCCTGCAAAAACCATTGATTCAGTGATAGTCTAACCAGGAAAGGGTTAAAATGAAAGTTTTATAGGCAACGCAACGAGGTATCATTGAATGTAATGATACTATAGAGCTGGTAGTTTGTAGCTTGACTCTTCATGATTAATTTGTTGGTAAGTGCCCCAGTTTAAACTAAATATGGGAAATATTTGGGATCTGTCATGTAATACCGAGTTATTTAAATTTTGGTCACTATCGTCATTCATTGACATGGTGCATAGATGAAGCCTTTTGTGTAGAAAGTAACCAAATAGGCCAGTTCATACGACTCGGGTTTGTTCGGTTCACTTCGGGAAGCACACACTGCTCTGTTTACATTTTGTGCTCGACCAGGCTGGCCAGATTACGCAAGGGGAATCATAAAGTGAAACATAGGATGTGCTTGGATTTAATCAAACTGTCAGCAAACTAGAAATGCACCCTTCACTACTGATGTGACATTTCCGGTAAAAGATTTGCACTGTTCAGCACAATCCATGGTGCAATCACTAGCGTTAGATATGGCATCCGTTGCAAACATGAAGGCGTAGGCAAGACTAGGCCACTTTCTGATTGGAAAGTCAGGCCAACAATGGAATGCATAGTTAATGACGGTCCGGAAAAGTTCGGTACAACTCGGTATGAACAGGTCTTGTTTTGGTGTCCATCAGATTTCAGACATTCAAATCATTGTTTTCGAATTAATGCCGTTCAAGAGGGACAATAATTCTTGCTCTAGGGATGTAGCGAAAACAACGACGATGCATTTGTTTATGGACAGAACCCCGTGGAACTAAGAGCTAAATTTTCCTTTTAGGCAGATGGTAGGTTCACTTGTTTTCTTTCAGTCACAATGACCCCGATACCCCACAAACTCAACTTGAACAAAAGACTTGTGAAGCAATTCAATGGCTTTTAAACAATGAAATGCTCGCCAAACGCAGAAAAAAGTCTTGTAACATTAAATTTGGAATTGAGGTTAAAGTTATAAGAAGTCAAAAAAAGTGTGAAATAGCTGGGCATAGGAATTGATAACAGACTAAAATTCAGTGGTTTTAAACAATGTTTAATACCTCGCCCAGCAAAAATTTAGAAGTGTACATATTGTAAGGATGCAATCCGATACACACGTGTTAAGGTCTGGAATAAATTTGCCAATAGCATAAACGACGCAGTGACTCTGAATGAGTCCAAACGTTTGACCGCTGATTGCTATTTTTGGAAGACAAATGTCATTATTTAACTTGTACACGCAAGTCATCAGAGATGAAGCAAGCTCTAAGGTAGCTGTACTGTACACTTGTTAACTTGGATATGATAATAGGTCAACTGTTAGTTGTGTAAATATGTAAAATTTTTATTTTAGTACCTGTCATGCTTGAAACATGTAAATCTTCACGACCGAGGTCTATCAGTCTATGTATCTATCTGCCTTTATATGTACAGTTTTGTATTTGCATTTATGACATTGCATGGTGTGTTTAGCAAGGTCTTGTTATTAATAAGTATGTTCATTTTATTATTTTTTTTATTTCAGTCAGTATAATAGCCCATGGCTAATGTTGTATGTTTGTACTTGACCGACAATAAATAAATCTTGGAATCTTAAATCTTGAATCTTGCAGAAACCGAGTGGCTGTGTGGTGACCTGGTGCACACCATTATAAACTGGTTGGTCATAGAACATTGAGGGCAGCTTTCATTTCTAAACCAGTGAATACAGTACGGACTGTAAATCTACACACAAGCACACGAAAATATCAAAGAAACACATAAACATTGATATTCATAACAAATGTCTGAAATTAAAAACACTCAAGGAATCCATTAATTGAAGAATGTTAGGTACGATTTATGATCAGGCATTATTGGGGTCCACTGCCTGCCGTGCTTGATTGAAGAGTATCGACCTACACACTAGCTGGACCTAAATTAATTTGTTCAAAAGTATATGAAGTCTCGATACCGTTTATGAATGGATCATAAAGCTTTATCACAGAGAAGGATTGATTGCTTCATAAGCAGACTTTTACCGAACAAGACAACTGCCGGGAACCAGACACAGTCTGCTTAGGAAGCAAAAAGATTGAAGGTTTTTTTTTTTTTTTTTTTTTTTTCTGGAGAAACACAAAGCGAACAGTTCACTGACCTGGATTAAGTTTGAGTTGTTACGTGATGGGCGGTAGCTACACGTTATTTGTACAGGCGCAATATCTGGGGCTTGTCCAATAAACTTGCAGCAGGCCATGGGCGTAACCAGAGTTCTGTTGATGGTCAGACCTCTTGATTCGTCAAAGACTCGATGATTGCGCCACGCGTGGGCAGAGTAGAAGTCGGTGTAGTTGTCCACACCACAGCATTTCATCTGAAAGCAGTGTGTAATGATAGTTGTAAGTATTTCTTATTTGAAAAAAAAAAAAAAATAAAAAACGCCCTGTCCTGAAAATTACTACCCGTTTCTAAGTCTGACAGTTGCATTATTCAATTCTCTGCCTCCACCATACGCATGCGCATTCACGGTGTCACAAAGTTGTCCCGAACGATAAGTACTACGTGTTACACTGTATACATTTATTGTATGGTGCTCTGTTTATGTTTCTTTATATCATTCATTTCTTTGCCGTTTTGCTGTGACTTACAAAGACCGCTCTACACTGGACCTATTTTGTTCGTTAATGACAAAAATAGATCCATTTCCCTCTCGGAAAATATAACGTAACCCCCCCCCCCCCCCCAAAAAAAAATAAAACTTGGGGGGGGGGGGAGGGAAAGAGTTGGATGATAACAAATCTGTCTCTGTGTGTCTTGAGAAATTGGCATATTCTAAATGTCAAAGCGTTGTTCAATGTGTGTAGGAGGTAAATGTATTTAAGCTGCCCTGGGCGGCCGGCAGCCCACAGCAAGAAACTTGGGGGGATGGAACGCAGATCCATGCATTGAGTGAGGCCAAATGTCTGTCTGTCTGTGTCTCTCTCATGAAAGGTGACAAGTGAGAAGCTAATGAGCTAAAGAAAATGATTCACTTACTTTTATAACATTTAGAAGGTTAAAATGTATAAATACTTTCATCTGTTGGGCAAAAGGTATCATTTCCAGATAGTCAAAAACATGCCCTGCTCATGTGCTAGGGCTTAAACGTGTCGCTGAGCAACCAAACCTGGCAGACCAGGGCCGCAGCTTATATTGGTTGATATGAATATGCTTTATAAGAACCCATTGGAAGCACAATGCTTGGAATTG
Source organism: Hermodice carunculata (assembly GCA_964020975.1). Taxonomy (NCBI): domain Eukaryota; kingdom Metazoa; phylum Annelida; class Polychaeta; order Eunicida; family Amphinomidae; genus Hermodice; species Hermodice carunculata. The sequence continues at coordinate 19,431,783 of OZ026628.1, read as the reverse complement.
TAGGTTGAATGGCTTTGTCGTTGTTGCTTTTTTTCTACAATAGTTTGAAATTTCCAAACAATTAATATTTCCAAGGATGGTTGATTTGCCTAAATAAAGAATTCATTGGAAGTTCTGTAGCCGAAACCTATGGATTGTCGTTTGGTTGATACTTCTATCTGGAGCAGTTTGGATTTTATGGAAGACATTGAAGATTTAAAAGGTCAAAGTTCTTCAATAATTCTGCCCTTTAATTTACTTGAAGATATTATACAAAATTACACTCTGTCCCTTGGTGGTCTGCTTGTGTTCAACGATTTGAATTTTCGACGTGCTTGTTCGAATAGGGGAAAATATATCTTCCATTGTAATTCGACAGAAGCAGCACATCGACGTCTTCTGTGCGTTAATACCCTTCCCCTTTATGACCTACTTTCTAATATACATAGCAAGCAGACATGGTCTGAAAACAGGCAAATGTCCGTGACATTAAAAAATATTCCGTGACGAGGCTCAAAATGACGCATAAGATAGAATTCTACTTACTTCTATTTGCCCGTAATTCCACAATACAGAGTTGATCTCTGTCGTATCTATTCCTCTGAACTCCAGCAGGGTGTGCTTCAGGATGGACTTGAAAGCGCCATCGTACTGCAAGCGAGAGAAGTGAATGTTTGAAATCGCGGATAGGTTGATATTTCTTAAGTTGGTTTAAACATATTTTTATTTCCGTAAGGATACATTTGGGAAACAGGGTAAAGCCCTATATAAATCCCTTTTACACATAAAAAAGATGAAAAAAGAGGTGTCACGTATCACAGATTCAGAGACAATTCACTATAAGAAAGAACGCCACAAGACGAGGACAGGTAGAGTGGCGGCGCCACACGAGCATAAGTGGAACGGCACAAGATATCACAGATAGAGGGTAAAAAGATGAAGTCTGCCTTCACTTAACTATATATACACAGACGATACATTTCTGGTATCAGGATTTTGACCAAAGTATGAACTACGTCACAGCTCTAGTCTGCCTGTTGTTTTGATAAAGTTTCTTAAGTTCTTTAACTGAATTGACGGTAAGCATTTCAACAGGCAACATTTTCGTCTACAAACATCCTTCCGGTAACCATGCATGTTTATGTGTGTTTATTCGGTGGTGTTAAATTGTAGCAGTTCTTGTGGATAACTTTACCTAAGAAAGCAATGAATCCTGAACCTGACAAAACAGAATTTGGGAAATTTAAGGTGTAAGACCCAAATCTTGACATACCTTTCCAGAGAACAAGAGGCCGGTAGATACCGTGTTTGTTATCAGCTGGAGAGCGGCAAATGTCGCAAACTGAAAAAATAGGGTTTTCATTTGGAAAAATAATGTTTAAATACTTCTAAAACACAAAAATAATTTGACGGTAAAACTAAAGATCATTCAAAATTTCACTAATTGAAACAGAGGATCAATTAATGGCATAAACAATACGTCATATGTCCATAAAATTCAATTCTGAACAGATGTGTACATAATTCCCAATGGGGCAGTTTTAAGACACATAACTGTGCCCCAATGGATTTTTCTCTGTCAGTATGTATTAACTTCCTTGCTCCGATTTTTCACATTTTATATTGTAAATATATTTTATCCTTCGGTAAGCAACGTGAATGAAAATCTGAATTATACGTGTATTTGTGCACCAGTGCATAAAGTACCATAGGAATGGACGAATGTCAGGGTCAGACATGTCTGCGATTGAAGCGAGAAATAAAATTAATTGCTTGATTGGAGAAGCCTAAGTTCCGAGATTGAAATGTGGATGACCCAAAATTGATAACATGCGGACATATCAGGTCCTGCCTTAAATTGAAGAAATATTACAAAGACCACATCTCATAGATAATCCATTAATCATAAGGTAACATACAAGACATACGACCAGCACAGAGCCATGTGAAAATGCGTGTGTTAGATTATTTTAATTTTAGAGTAGTACAAATTGCCAATCATTGCGGGAAAATTCCAGTAAATAACATGTTTTTACAACCAAAAGGAAGGGGGGGGGGGAGCATGCTCTCTGTATGTCTAATGTGCGAGTGTGTGTGTGTGTGTGTGTGTGTGTGTGTGTGTGTTATCAAAATCTTCATCGTTTCAAAATCTGTTTAGCAGACGTCTGACTTGAACTCACCAAGATGAGTAGAACCTTATTACGAAGGCAAGCTGCAGTGAAAACAACAATTCCACAGACCGCCATCACTACACCAAAAGCCAAGACATAGTAGAATATTGCGTTCAAATAAGGGCCCATGTCTGAAGTGGGGTCTGTCGTATTGTCGTAGTGCAAGTCCTTTTTGTTTATTTTCATGCTCTCCGGAACGATCTTGAGGGCGAAGGCGGCTGCTATGATAGCCTGTCCCGCAAGCAGCTTCCATAGGGTAACGCCAGTGAGGTACAACATCCCAAGCGTCTACAACATGAACTCTTGTATTAGCTACTACTTAATATGGAAACGCGTTGATAAGCAAAACTAGTATTGCTGTCCTTTCAAAACGAACCAGATGATGATGATAATAATAATAATAATAATAATAATAATAATAATAATAATAATAATAATAATAATAATAATAATAATAATAATAATAATAATAATAATAATAATAATAATAATAATAATAATAATAATAATCGTGATACAGTAAATGATGCTGATATTAATGCATACTGACTGGTTTATCATCATTAATATATTTTCTTGATTTGTGTAATGAGAAGAGATATACATTGATCTGCTTCTTACACCCACGTTTCTAGGTTCTTTTTCGTACAAATCCATTCCCCGAAGCAACGATACTTTGGGCAGAAAATGTATTATTACATATATGTACGAAAGAATAATTAGATAAAAAAGTTTTGTTTCTGTGTTGTAAAGCATAACGTTTGCATGCGTCTCTGTATGATCGTTCAGAGACGTCAAACGGTTAATTTACTCACAAAGTTTAGGAACCCGTGTACTGCCAGAACAACGCGAGCCACGATCTCTCCGGGTCTGGCACCGCAAACTCGCACCTGTCCATGGACAGTTTCCGGACGAAACTTCATCCTCGATAAGCTTCAATGCGATACAACTGAAAGAGAAAATCCGCTTTTCTACACTGTTACAACACATCCTCTATGTGGACATCTTTGTATGGACCCTCCTCATACTTTATCATTGAGGTCAGATTTATTCTTTTCACAGCATAGAATTCAAGCAGACAAAGCAATGTTCGTTTTTTGGTGTCATTTAATTCCACTGCAAAGGAAAAGAAAAAGAAAAAGAGGGAAGAAGAAATCAATGAGCAAGGACGATTAAAATGAAGTGAAAAAGGCAAAAAAGAAAGAACGCAATGAATGAGAGAACGCCTAGAAGCAAAAACAAAAAACAAACAAACAAACTGGCTGGCAGAAATACGACACATACTGTCAAAGATGTGTCACAGTGTATGTAACACGACCTTTTTCATGCAATATAGAATCATTTGATGTGTGAATCTCTCTTTATTTAAGGATTATAGCTTGAACGGACTGTTGGGACAAACTGTATCCTATTTTGTCCTATAACTTCTACATATAACTGATGTGTGGGACCACTTGTTTTGGAGTCTGCTTCGAAACAGTATTTTGTATAGTGTCCTGTCTGTTTTCTATATAATTCTGCGCGTTTCTGTATGTCTGGAGAACCCCTCGATTAGCATGTGTATGGCTACTGGGTAATCCAGTTATGAATAAATATGTTTACAACGGAATACAACTACTTTTTTTGTTTAGACACACAGCAGGGATCATGCCTTCCATGTTGTGCACGCGTTGTAAAGGGATAGATAATAATAATAGCAATAATGATGATGATGATGCTAATAATAATAATAATAATAATAATAATAATAATAATAATAATAATAATAATAATAATAATAATAATAATAATAATAATAATAATAATGACCTTCCATCATAAATGTAGATTGCAGTGTCAGAGATCCGCCTGTATAGAAAGCTGACTACATAGTTGTTGCAATAAGATATTAATAGTTTAAAAAAATCCCCCCCAAAAAAGGTGAATGTATGTCACTTCGTTACTTCCTGTGTACGAGACCGCAACTGAACGAGTTCCGTGTTTATAAAATCATTTTGGAATTAAACAAAGCACACACACACACGCACACACACACACAAATGTGCTACAGTCCTTATGTCCAGCACCGTTTCCTTGTAGTCGTTTCCCTTTTCCGCAGTCCAAACTCAATACACTCCGTAATCTAACCAGTCCCTGTCTAACCTATATAAATATGGAAGTACTTTTGTACAAATTGCGCACGTTGTTCTGTAGAATTGTGATCTAAATGTATTCTGCATTAGATCAAATATATTAAAGGGTCTTAAAATATATTAAAGGGTAATGACTCAGAACATGTTTTGGAACTTGTACCCGTACCCGTACCCGTACATGCCTCTCTGCGTAGCGGTTCCCTGTCTAAGCTAAATATTCAGCAAAAAGAACCCACATAATAACAGATAAATATGAACGTGGCAAATGAAGAATTTGCTAAATAAGTGGAAGTTTTGCTTATAAATGCAGGGATTCGATATGAATAAAGAATACATATTAAAGCAAACATAATTACTATACTTTTATAGAACGAGGTCAGATAAGAATAATTTGACTTACCTCTGGACTAGTATGTACCCTTTCCTGCTGGAGAGCTCACCTTAGTCCAACCATCTGCCAGTTTATAACTGGAGTAGAACCGACTGGGGCTATATATTCAGTCCCAGTGATTATAAAACAAACAGTTACAGCTAGACACCTGTATAAACCTGGGGAACTCCTAACAATTACTGCAGCAATGGGCAACCTGTACCAGTAATGTAAAACAAACTCCATGATGACACCTGCACCTCACTGTGATTGCCCCTAAAAATCAAGGTCTATTTTGTTGTCTACTCTAACTTGATATTGCAAAAGAATGTCAAGTTTGTGATAATTGAGTAAATACTGCCTATTTCTGGCCAAGTGTTCGCGTATATGTATGTATATATATATATATATATATATATATATATATATATATATATATATATATATATATATATATAAAATACACTTTATATGCGTGTGTGTATCTGTATGTATGTATGTATGTATGTATGTGTGTATGTATGTATGTATGTATGTATGTATGTATGTATAAGCTACAATTCTTTTGTATTGTTTGGGACTAGTGGGGGGGGGGGGGGCTGTAATACAAATCAAAGTGTGATAACAGAAAACATAAATGCAAGAGCAAAGGCGCTGATGTTATGGTCTCGTGCTTCCTGTCCAATGACTCACCAAACCACGTGAGCTTTACATATAGCTGACTTAGGTTTCTTTTTTATATTCTGTGCAATATTCACCTTTTTAAAAATTGTGATCTTTTAATTGACAATCGATAGAACAAAATAATACGCGAATCTGTTTAACACAGCAGGCATATAGATGTATTAATCTATACGCAGTTTTCATCTTCTTCCTTTTTTTTTTTCTTCTTTTTTTTCATACTGACGAAGGTATCATGGCAAGTCGCTATCAACACAGCGCCAGCGCGGCGTCCAGTGTACACATGTGCCTGATGTGTCACTGGGCACCATCAACAGTATACCATGTAGCTGGAAGTAAATCTGTGGTCCGAGCAAGGGTACACTCGTTGAACAGGAGAATTTAATCTCATGCCCATTATCGTCACACCTTCTGTTGTGAATAGCTTGTCCCCTTTAAACTTCTTCACAACAAATAGCCTACACCGGTATGGATATCATTTTGTCAGCATTGTCAAGCACGTACTGGTATAAAAAAAATCCCTTCCATAAATAAAGGTCTCACGTGGAATGGATCTGTACGGTTAACTTAAGTGCAATATATCCCTATGATAAAAATTGAATGTATTGCAGAGAATGACATACCTTCTGTGTCTATATGCGTATCAGAAGAACGGATTTGGCAGGAAAGTAGATAGTCAGATTATTCGGTTGACTTCAAGGCAGAGTCACGAGGACAGACGCATGCGCAATGCCTTTGTCAGGGAACATCGTGTTACAACCACGTGTCTTCACGCTCTGTTTGCATCGATACTAACAGGTCTGGATATGTGTCCTACTGCTCGTCTGTTTGGCAATGTTTCAAGGTATCTCGATGATCTTGAGTTACGTTCAAACAAGCTTTGAGATATATATATATATATATATATATATATATATATATATATATATATATATATATATATATATAATATGTATATATTATTATTATTATTATTATTATTATTATTATATACAAAGAGAGAGAGAGACAGAGAGAGAAAGAGTGAGATGAATATTTGTATTTTACACCATAACATGATGCATGTATACACACACACACACACGCACACACACACGCACACACACACACACACACACACACATATATATATATATATATATATATATATATATATATATATATATATATATATATATATATATATCACGGGGATTGTGGAATTAAACCACCGCTGTATAATATAAAGTGCATACGATTTTTTCACTATGATTTATTTCAAGCGGGACATTTTCTTTGCATATCGAACTTTGCCAGGATTTTTTTTCTCAGGTAGACAGACTTAGGTCAGATGTGTTTTAGTTCAGTTGGTATGGTCGCAATCCCCTGTAAGCCATTGAATGATACACTCGGTTACTCAGGTCATGTGCCTTTCATTTGTCACCCTACCGTCACAAGACTTGCCCATGTTTACAATGCAAAAAGGATCAACAGTGACACAGATTCCGTGAAGTTCTGAAAAAAAACCCACCACAATAGAATCCGTCTACTTACGCTCCGTTGCCAAATGCCAAACTACTAACTATGTCCAACCTGCACCCCCATTAATCATTATCATCACTATTGTCACAGTCCAGCCCCCCCCCCCCCCACTCCACCCCCACCCCGAAAAAGAAACAAAAAATCAAGGAATAAGCAACAACTCGGAAAACTTATTCACGGGTGATAAACGGCAAATCAACAACGGTTTAGCCCGAAAATCTGGAACACGTTTTCCTAGGGTTATCAGTAGTTATGGCTACTGCTTGCCTTTCACATATATCTGGGTAAAGCAACTCGCGCAGACTGGACAAATAGAATGTATAGAAGCTAAAATAAAAGCTGCTAATCAAATAACGTAACAAAAGCTCTTGCCTGTAGCAACCTTGTTTGCTGAAAAACTAGATTTGCCCAAAAGAGAAAATATAATAATAATAATAATAATAATAATAATAATAATAATAATAATAATAATAATAATAATAATAATAATAATAATAATAATAATAATAATAATAATAATAATAATAATAATAAATGCAAAAATCCCTGGGGCATGACCACTTGCACATAATAGGCAGACACTTATCAAAGGTACATCCCTACCAAGCTTGACAACATATCTGGCCAAAGCTATTCAAGTTATTGGAAGATTACTAAAAAAAAAATCCCATGTTAAACGTTCCTGCTTTAAAACTTTTCCCAAATGATTTATTTTCAAAAATAAAATAAAGAAAAACAAAATAAAATATCAAAAATAAAGAGTGAAAAATAAAATAAAATAGAATAAAAAATCCTAAAAAAAAAAATTTTAAAAATCAACGTAGCGTGACTATTTTACCAAACTTGGCAAAGGTCCACCCAAAGTACATTGAAACCAGGTTTGAAGTCAATCTGACTGACAGTTTCTTCGGAGAGGTTCAAAATGCGAAATAGCATAAGAATGCCCAATGACTTACATAATTATCGATAGCAAAGGTGTATTCAAAGGGAAAACAATCGTTAAAAATCAGAAATTCACAGCAGTACCACCTTTAATTGTGAACAACTTTGTTTGATTCTTTCACAAGGCATATCCACCAAGTTTTAGCTTAATGTGAGTGACGGGTCTGGAAAAGTAGTCGAAAAGAGCGAATACACACAAGAAATCATGTTATATAGAATAAAATTGCAGCGCCACCTGGTGAGCAAATAAGGAACTAGGAGTCACTAGGAGTGTCCCGGTGTCCTATCAAAGCAAATGGGTGAACGGTTTTGGAGAACAAATTAAGATTGCCCCCCTCCCTCTCAAAAATAAATGAAAGAAGCAAACAAACAAACACAGAAACACACACACACACACACACACACACACACGCGCGCGCGCACAAATCATGAACAATCAAAAAATCAGGGGAGCATGACCATATGAACAAACCTGGTAGAGACCTACCCAAGGTACATTGCTTCCACGTTTAAAGTGAATCTGGCTGACACTTTCGGAAAGGAAGTCGAAAAGGTGAATTAGCATTAGAATGCCCCTTGACTGACATAGTAGCCAATAGGAAAGATGCATTTACTGATAAGTGCCCGAATTGAAAGAAAAAAAATCACTAAAAGTCGGGAATCCACAGCAGTGCCACCTGGAGAACAATTTTGTTTGACTCTCCCACAAGGAAGATATCCTCTAAGTTTCAGCATACCCTATGAGACGGTTCTGGAGAAGTCTCTTTTGCTATTTTCTCGTTGAACGGCCTACAAGCGTTGATAGATGTGTGTTTCATCTTTGCCAATACATGGTTATAGTTTAAACAAAAGGAAAACAAAGTGTTTCTGTATTGGTAAACCCTCTTTTTACACTGAGCCAGTTTGGCGACTTGGAGATAAATGTATGAAGAATGAGCATCACTTAGGCATATTTACCGTTACCTTTTACTGAAGACAATTCATATACTATGCAAGAATCTAACCGTGTTTCATCAGCTAGGCAAGTTATTTTTCGGGCTAAACTCATCCGGTTTTACATATTCAGCTTCGGAATAGAGAAGTTAAAACCCGCCTGTGGAACGTTCCCACCATAGCCATGTGCTGAACGCTCCCACCATAGCCATCTGCTGAACGCTCTCACCATAGCCATGTGCTGAACGCTCCCACCATAGCCATCTGCTAAACGCTCCCAGCATAGCTATCTGCTGAACGTTCTCACCATAGCCATCAGCTCAACAATCCCACCATAGCCGTCTGCTGAACTATCCCACCATAGCCATCTGCTGAACGCTCCCACCATAGCCATCTGCTGAACGCTCCCACCATAGCCATCTGCTGTAGGCCCTCAAGATAGCTCGAATTTCGGATGTGTTAATGACTGATTCTCGTTCACTTTTATCACAAGTGTCTAAGATATTGTCCCAATACAGATCTTGGTGTTCTTATTTTCTTCTATCCTCTATAGTTAATGGTTCGGTTAAAAATAGTTCCCTTGGGGGTCGAGCTAATCAAAATAGTATTTCTGAGTTTAAACGCGTTGTAATTTAAGTGATCGCGAATCATGGGTTTCCCAACGGAGACCTGTCTTGTGCAAATACGGACTCTTTGAACCACTTGGTCTCTTATAATTATTTATGAAAAAAGTTTGGACCATCGCCCAGCAATATTTGTAACAAAACCCTTTTTATTTGAACTTGGTTTATTTTGTCGTTCTGTGGAATGTGTACTTTATTGTGTTTTAATATTTGTATTTTGTGGCGTCTGATGTATTTACCACGCTGTTTGTATTTATATGTTGTTTTCTTTTTCTTTTCTTTTCTTTTTTTGTTTTTTTTTGTTTTTTGTTTTTGTTTTTTTTTTTTTGTTTTTTGTTTTTTTTGTTTTGTTTTTTTGTTTTTGGTCCTTATGTCACCCATGCTTTGTAATTGTGTGCCTCATTTTGTGTATCAATCCCCTTCCCCCCAATTTTTAGATTATGCATATACTGCTTTTTTTCATGCCTCCTTTAAATATTAGCTATTTATTTTCTTACTGTGCTCTTTTGAACCGAATTTTTGGAACCCGTGACTGTCTCTCCCACATTACCATACATCTGATATATTTTGAAATGAGTCAAAGCCACACGCCAAGACTCCACACCAGGTAACCGTTACGTTTTTTCCTTTTTTTTTTTTTTTTTTTTTTTGATGCAAAATTTGGATACATTTCTGTACTCCAATCTCAACATGATAATTTAACGGCTCTTACGTAAATGCTCAAAGTTTTACTTTTTAAATTCAAATCCAAAGTCTTTCAATTCAATGCTATGTGTTTACAAGAGACCTGGCTAGCTGACAATGTAGACCTCCGTTAACTCCAACTGGAACAATACACCTGCGTACATCAGGAAAAACGTTGCTCGGGCCACGGTGGCCGCATAAAGTATATCCATAATGATTAAAATACAAGGTAATGGATTTTCACACGCGTTCTGAAACTTGAAAGTTTTTTTTTTTTTTCAGGTTTCGCAATATAATTCACAGAGAGTGCTTTTTTATTGGCGAACATTTATAAACCACACAAAGTCATTGATCAGAATACATATATTAACATGTTTATCGATATATAAACACCCACTGTCAGCAAAAAATAAAAAATAAAATAAAATCTAGGTTGGATGCGATGTTTGCAGGCGACTTCAGCATTTATTTGGTCACAATGAAAGAAACAAAATGTTAAATTGTCAGTTAAAATAGTTTTTATTCAAACATTACTCTTCCAATTAGACTTTCTATCAAAATAACACCCTTATTCGTAACATATTTAGCAATATTTCCAATGAATTGTGTTTGGCTTCAGCAATTTCAGTTTCCAATACATAGATGATCATCTCCCTTGTCTTGCTTGTCTTAAATTAACTGTACCGTAGGTAGACGTTTTCAAGTACATAACCATCAGACAATCAGACCACAGTGCATTTTTTTATAATGAAAAAGCCATTTTTTCAGTCTGAATTCGTCATTGACTCAAACCCAGATCCAAATTTTAATTACTGGTACAATATTCCGGCAGGAACTTTACAGGCAGCAAAACAAAAGTATTTTTCCGTGAGTCATGTCTAATACCATAAAGATAAACATAGTAAGTCGAAATGGATCACTGGAGGCCTAATTAGATAGATTAAATACCGTCATGAGTTTTACATGACATTGATATCAACTGACATCAAGTCACCCGGGTACGATTCTCTTAAGATAAATCTATCCCGATATAACGGCATCTTTAGCTGAAATATTAGACAAACAATATACGTGTATTACCATCGGAAAATTGAAAGATAAAAATCGAATACTACAAAGAAAGAAAGAAAGAAAGAGAGAAAGAAAGAAAGAAAGAAAGAAAGAAAGAAAGAAAGAAAGAAAGAAAGAAAGAGAGAGAGAAAGAGAAAACTTATGAATCAATACAAAGGTTTTTGAATAGGCTTAATAATAAGAATGATTTTCAGAATTACTTTCTTTATGATACACACATAAGCGACAAGTTGGAAATTGCCTCGGATTTGTATTATCTTTACAAGTATAGGGATAAACCGTGCTAGTAAAATAGATACACATGGCAAACTTAATTTTGATAGTCACTGACAGATAATGTTGCTTCTCTCGGAGGGTAAGAGCACTTGGTTATAGACTATTAAGGACACCCTCTATTCTATAAAATTACAACAACTTTGGGATAATTGTGGAAACTTAAAAAATATAACTATTTTCTCGATAGCAAAATTAGAAAACGACTAAGTGATAAGTTTCGTAGCCAATGGAATTCTGAAATGAACGTTAACGATACACAAGATAAAAAAATTAAGGACTTATTTCCTATTTAAAGATGAACTTAGATTCGAAACTAGTTACAAATCATAAAGGACTTTGAAGTTAAGAAAAATTTTACAAGGTTGCGTATAAGTGCCCATAATTTAGCAATTGAAACGGGAAGACATAAAAGACCTACAAAATTTACCTTTGGAAGAAAGAATCTGTAACGTATGTAATACTCTAGAGGACAAAATTCACTTCTTAATAAATTGTCAATTATTCTGCTCACCCAGGTTAATTCTATTCCACTCATTACAATATATTTTCGTTGATTTTGATAAATATTGAGACTTTGAGAAATTCAAATTTATTATGAAATCACAAGACACAGAATTCATCTCGAAATTAGAACCCTTTGTAAAATCTTGTATAGAAATTAGAGGAAACTCCTTGTGATATTTCTCCTCCCACCCGGCATTATCATGATTATCATATATCTGGTATGTCTATGTCGAAATTTCATGTGTACATGTTATGATGTATAATTGTGTTATTTCTATGATTTTGTAACTGTTGTTCCATGTATCATTGTGTATTTGTGTGTAATTTGCTGTATTTGTATTTTTCTTTATACGTGTATGCGACAAAATGCCAAATATTCTGTTTTTTTTATGGTACAGTCAAAAAAGTTTATATACATACATAGATGTAAATTTATTGAGGTCAATGCCTTGACCTACAAATGTCCACCAGAATCTTGGGAGAAAGACTAGCTGTAGACACGATAAGATATCTAATTCACTTATGTTTGTTGAACCATAAATGAGTCAAAGTGCAGGTAGAAAATCTTTAAAAATCTTTTCAAATAGGCATTTTCCCCTATCAGTTGGAAATGGCAAAGGTTAAGCCAATTTAGAAAAAAGGGCCAGCCAAATTTATTGGATAACTCTAGGCCAATAAAACATATACTACCCATCTATAAAGTTTTCCAACAGATTGTTTTAATGAGTTATGCGATTTTTTTTTTCAAACTTAAAATCTATTATACAAAAGAGTCATTAATTATGGATTTAATAAGCTGCAATCCACTGGACAAGCAGCCTTAAAGATAATTAATAAAAATCTATGTCAAATTATCATAGGCAACACCCCAATTACAATATTTTGTTAATTATCAGAAGCCAATACTACCCCTGTATTATGGAATCTTACTTTTTCAGTTAAGTTGTTACGAAATTCAAGGAACACAGCTTCACTTGCTTAATAGTTAATTGAAAATTGGCACCAAATGAGCTGATTTCAATGGAACCAAGCTTAGCTTATATTATATTAGCAGATGTTTTCCCCATGGCTCTATTCTTGTGGGCTTCCATTTACAATTTACATATATATTTAAGGCTTGACAGGCATCAACGCCCTTTTTCACGTTACTATGTACCCTGTTGATATAACATTGCATGGGAAAAATATAATATTTTAATTTAATCGGAAATACAAGTAATGAAGAAAGATCCAGAGTGAATAGATAATGAATAAAATAAGGTTCATGACTCGTTATGTATCAACTTTCGCTATATGCTAACAAAGCTAAATTTACGATTTTTCTACACTTCAAAAGAAAAAAGTGAATGGAGTACTCAATATTGCATTCAATGGTACTGCAACAGGGAATGTTTCTTTTTCAATTTTCTTGATTTCACTTTTGAGGAAAAGTTGACATGGAAATCTCACACTGATAAAAATTCAAATAAGATACCCAGAACAATATGACCCTTACGGTGCAAGCTGTCAAGCTGGTGCACAGTGAGACTGGCAACTTTGGATCGCAATTACCCATTTAATTTTTTCACAAGTGCACTTATACATTTTCTGATTACTACATATCCATAGACTTGTATCCATAGAGGTGGTTTTTTTTTTTTTTTTTTTTTTTTTTTTTTTTTTTTTTGCAGGATTGGAATTTTTTTAGATTTTATAGCATTCTTTCTGACTTGGTAGGATTTTCGCATTTTTTGCGCGGAAGTCACACAACTTTTTTTGCAGTTGAAATCACAAGAACTTTAAGAATATATATCCATGTCCAGGATCGAATTCAATGGTTAGTCTTGAAATAGCATAAGTAAATAGTTATAAAATGTTTAATTTAGTCCTAACAGGTTGTTCATTTTCCTTCTAGAAATTGCTCCAAAAGTCACGGAAGGCATTGTTAGAAAAAAAATCCTGGTAACCGTTCCTGGATATGATATTTTCATTTAATGTCTGTTGATTTTAATGTGATAGGGCAATTTGTACGTTTGTGAGGCGAGATACAAATTGCAGAGGTTGATCAAAAAACAGTTCCGAGAAAATCGCATTGAAAGAAAAAATTGCGAATTCTTTCGCATTTATTGCTGTAATATGACACATACTCATTTCTTCTGTCCTGTATTTTAATTATTGTGTGAAATAAACTTGTAGCTTTACCTCTGTGATGTTGTCATTAAACAAAAGTATATTTCGTGGCTGAAATCTCAACTTTTTTTTTAACTTGGGAACACCACACTTGGCTTGTTTGGGTGTGGATTCACATGCGGCTTTCCATATTTGGGGACCAGTAAGTGGATTGTGCCAATTTGTTTGTATATCAATAGAGAATTTCAAAGTAATCAGAACAATGGTAGTGATTAGTCTGAACTGGCCCATTCTTCTCTCCACGGCTATGGTTTCCTGTGAGTGACCCTTGTCAATAGCTCAATTGGTTTCCAGCGGTCATGGACAAATGACTGTGCAAACAATGACATGGTTCATTATCATGTCCATGCAAACAAAGCCATGTAACCCGGCACTGTTTAAACTTACATTGTAAGTAAAAGTTTTGGGATCAATTATCTCATATAAATTTTATGTTCACACATCTGAGTTTTTGGGAGAATGTAGTTTAAGTGTCAGACTATCCAAAAATATGAAAAAGTGATTAGAGGTTATCCAAAGGTGCCAGCTTCAGACATTCCACCTTAAGTAAATTTAAACTATCTACCCTCATCAATGCCAGAAATAATAATAATAATAATAATTATTATTATTATTATTATTATTATTATTATTATTATTATTATTATTATTATTATTATTATTATTATTATTATTATTATTATTATTATTATCATCATCATTATCATTATTATTATTATTATTATTATTATTATTATTATTATTATTATTATTATTATTATTTATTGAACCCCCGAACTCGGGGAAAGGTATACATCAAAAATACATATACATATACGCTAAAATAAGATTTATGAAAGCAATATGCACAAGCACAATTGCTTTACACTTTGTGTTTGGCTATACACACACATACAAAGACTAAAAGAGCAAAGTATATGTTCATAATAAAAGGATGGGGCATTTTATAAGGTTTCACCCAGATACATTTGTATGAAATAACATAGGAGTCTGGATGATAATCACGAGAAATAAGTGCTTCGCCCAGGTGGGATAAGGATAGTGCCGCATCCCTCCTGGGAGAAGAGACACGGACGCGAAAAACAGAAGCAGTATAATATTGTCATCAACGATATCTTAAAGTGCGAAACAGGATCAAAACCTAGTAAGCAATTTTACTAAATTACGTTCCCGTGAATTGGGCCGATTGTAGTTTGGGGAGGACAGCAGTGCGGCCAAGGAGTCAACAACCCCGTCTCCGTCAACGGGTTTAGCGGAGGACCGGGCTGTTCGTCCACCACGGCACGCACCGCTGCCCCCGAACCTTGCCTATTCCCCTCTCTCCCTGTTGTTCTATCGGAGAGCAGCAGGGAAAGGGGGGACACTCCATAATTTATGAGTCTATCAACTAAGGTGCCAGACCTTGTGGTCCCTTCTGCGAGAAACTGAGATAATTCATATAAATAAAGTCTTCTCGCAGGTGAGGGGACAGGACAGATTCGAGAAGTAAGAGAAATAGTGTCAAGTTTAATAATCTGGGAGATCGGTTGAATCTTAAGAGCTTGTAACAACTTCGTATGATGTGATCTTTTACTTAGACCAAAAGCATGTTTTACAAAGGTTCCTTGGGCTGACTCTAATTCACGCATGTTTAAGTTTGACACTGTGACACAATCAAAACCGAATGATAAAGCTGGCACTCCAGTTGATTTCCACAAGTGCACCTTGGCATCACACGAGAGGCCCGGGTAGCTCCAACCAGCGCTATTGTACTTAAACATAGCACGCCTAGCAGCGCTAACTCTGTTTTGTACGTGAGTATTAAAAGTGAGTAAGGAATCATATGTAAGACCTAAGAGATTAACTTCAGCAACGGTAGTTATTTCAGAAGATGGGTCTCCTAAGTACCAAACTGTTTTTTTGGCCAGCGTTGATTACCTGTACACAATATTTTTGTTTTTTCAATTCCAAATACAAATCTCCATTGGGATGCATACGAGGTGCATACATTAATTAATTGTTGAAGGCCGCTTATAGAGGTCGAGAATAAGGTCACGTTGTCTGCGTAAGCAAAGCAATTATATTTGTCCTGACCAATACGAATTCCCGCATCAGTATTATTTAATTCTATGAGTAATTCATCAATATAGAAATTAAAGAGCATAGGGGAAAGGATACTACCTTGGCGGGTGCCTCTTGTTACAGAGAAAAATGCACTATGTTTCGATTTCCATTTTATGCAGGCTTTCAGGTCACTATACCATGCATATAACAATAACCAGTGTGATAACGGGATTTTATCAATTATTTTGTAGAATAAACCCTTGTGCCACATTTTATCAAAGCACTTTTGTGCGTCTGAACTGCACACGAAAAAAGGAGTATGCCCATCGCTATGGTGGTTAATAATGTCATATAATAAAGAACACCCAAATGAAGTGTCAATTACACTGCGCGGTAATTGAATTTAAAACTATAGTTGCTAGCTTTTTTCTGTTTGGTCCGTTCTTGTCTTTGTGATCAGCTGGTTCGTCTCCGTGTGCTGCCATCTTGCGTCAACGAGTCTACTTACCCTTTTTTCTTTCGCGTCTCCCCTAAACTTAAAAGTTAAGCTTCCCATTTCTTTGTCTTCTAACTGTGAACTCGCCCTATATGCGACACATATAAAGAAAGCCGTCGAGCAGGTTCGGGCAGATACTCGTTTGAAGTGGAACTTGACACTACGTTTTGCCTTGCCGTCTCCACGTTTTCCATGGGCAGTTATAGTATATATCTGATAGTTGCGTGTCTGGGAGCTCTGTGCGTACGTATTACCTCGTGTTTTGTCGGTTTTGTCTTTAATCGTTTATTTTTATTCTATTTTGGATAAATATCGCTGTTAATTATCGTTTTGCAGCCGGTCGTTCATTGTGACACGTTGCAATATATTTCTGACATACAAGCGGATTGTCAGGCCATAAAATTTCCGTAAGTATTTTGATATTAAGTTTTTGCGCTAATTAAAAGTATTCTGCGCATATGTCGTTATATCTGCTTGCCACGCTCGAGATGTAAAGTTTTCAGAATTGATTAATAATTTAAAGTTGAATACATTTCAACTAGGCGCGGTTAAATGTTTAGATCTATTATATAACTTTAAAGCACCTTTCAGGTTTGAACTCAAACCTGTGTATTGATATTGAAAGTGTATTTGAAACTGAGTCATATTATCACTAGACATCATGTCTTGGTATAAATATTAATATTTGTGTGTCGAAGTTGTATTCACGTCACGTTGCACAAGATTCACTTGTGTCTGTTGAACAGGTTTCATTGAGATTATTGCCACGTAAAATGTATTTTGCGCACGCAATTGAATCATGAAATTTGTGCAACAGTTGTGTAATTTGCATGGATAAAATTATATGCACGTCACTAGAAATGTGTAAAGTTGCACCAGTACATCAGTGTTGCCAACCTGCCAAACTTAAAATCCGAAAAAGTCAAAGTACGGGAGGTTGATAAATTAATATAAAATATAGAAGGGAAATATTGATGAAATTCCGGAAGGTGACTCAAAATTGTCAAAAATCCACACTTTTTCAAGTATTTTCAGCATAAAATTCCGGGAGTCTCCCGAGGAATCCGGGAGGGTTGGCAACACTGGTATATGGATACATTTTATCTATGGTCTAATGGTAGCGAGTAAATCAGGTTTTGTATCTATACTGAAAGACGGTTATGATATAATATGAAGTAAAAGTTAAATATTGTATACGCGAGATTTGAAAATTCTTGACGCGGGCTAACATGTAAAAGATTAAAGATTTCTGTGTATGCGTCGAATATATACTGAATTAATAAGTTAAAAAATGTTTCATGTATAAAAAAGTACTTCTCGTAATATGTATTAAGTGTATACGGGTTTGCTTTTCCAGTTTATGGGAAGCACGGGAAGCATGGGAAGCTCAAAGGAATTCATATGTCGTTCGTGGTCAGAGGTACCGCACCTGCAATGTTATCTGTGCTCCCAATAATGGAATAAGAAATTGGTTCTCGTTGACAATCCACGCCTTCAGTTTTTGTGTATGACATGAAGTACCTCGTTTTTTGCGAACACCATACTGTAAATCGCTATATATGTCTTCTGGAATCATTAGTATTTCAACCAGTTTAGAGTGAGTTGTACTTAATGTATTTGGACGATAGTTTTGTGGGTCATTTGGATTAAGTGAAGACTTTTTCAAAATAGGTACAATTATGCCGATTTTAAAATCAGTCAGCACTACCGTATACGTTAAAATAACAGAACAGATAGCGGCTAGATGTTGAAGAAGCAAATTGGAGTTACCATACTTTAGGTGCTCTGGTGTTATACCATCGCAACCTGGTGAGCAGTTACCTTTTAGATACTTCAACATATTACCAACCTGGTCTCCGGAAACTATTACAGAACCACCTTTACCTTTCTTTTCTTCATATAATGAAGTAACTTGATCATGGATTTTGCGTTGTTCATCTGTTAGATCACCAACAGAAACATCTGTCATTTGTTTCGAATAATGATCAGCAAATTGCTGTGTGGATAAATTTGAGTTAGGGTTAACATGACACTTAGAAATGGAATATCGCACTTGTCACCTATCTAATGTCATTTCAGGCTGACGTTCTTCATGTTCACACTGTTATGCAATTGCCTGTATACGTCGAAAAGAAAAGTCACCACAGAATCTTCTCATTGAAACAAATCCATACAGACGTCACCACCGTTTAATCATCGATAAGAGATGCCGGAGTCTTATACTTTCCTTGCATACATCTATATCAAGGCAGATAGCCTTGCATATATTCTGTGGGGCGGTGTACATGTTGATTTTGATTTCACTTTCCATTGGTAACCATCTGACTTTTGCAAAAATATCAGCTCATATGAACATAGAGCCAATGGCTTACTAGTTAATGAAATCAGGGGTAAAATCATACGCATGTGCTCTCCGCAGAAACAAAGGAATCTTTAATCAGTAGACATTAATGTGAAACAAATGCCAAAAAGCGTTTCTCATTATAATGTGCTTTGTAGAGACATTGATGAATATATCAGCTGGGAGAAACAGATATTTATCATGAGTCAGAAAATTGCAGCCAGTTTTTTTCCCACTATAAGAACAGTTAGGCGCTGTTTACCTTTCCATGTATGTAAGAATTATTTGATTATTGTTCTATCATGCAAGATAATGACAGAGGTCAACTGTTTACCAAGATCAAAACATTAATTAAAGTGCAAAAAAAGCAGTATAAAATGCACAAAGTAAGCGATTGAGCTGCAAGCAGCTCTTGACAAAATTAAAATGGTTGATACCAGAAGAGAGAAAATATCTGAAATTGTTATTTGTATTGATATATGTCTGTGACCAAAATGACACCCAGTTACATACAGGAAATGTTTTTACAGTGTATATGGATAAACCGTCAATGCATGATCTGCATGCAATAACTTATATGTGGTTAAACTAAGAACCCTATTAATGAAACATGCATTTAATTATCCAGGTGCAATATTATACAATGGTCTTCTGGGCTCTATTAGAGAATCTCCATGTATCTCAAAACTCCAAAACAAGTTTCAAACTATATCGGGTGTCATTGGGGCTAGAAAGCGTGAGAGTTGGCTGGTAATTGATGTTTTGTTTTTCAAATTTACCTTTTTATCTCTAATTTGTATTTAAATTTACCTGTGTTACTGTATATTGTGCCAGACATTCTATATCTTTACTTGTACTTTAATGAGGGCCTTAAGGGAGATTATTGACGATTCACAGACTGAGTTACCTGCATGATATCAAGCTCATGGCTGTTTTATCTTGGAGGGGGGGGGGGATCTAATAAACAAAGTTAAACAAACCCATCAATATAGCGACAGCATACAATCTTGTTTCGCCATATTGGCTTTGCTTCGTCCGTGGAGTCTCAGCATTAGCATCATTAAATAGGAAGGTAAAATGTTAAACAACAAAGCATGTAAACAGGCATCAGAAAGTTCAAACTGGATTTCTGACTTTGACAAAAAGGCCTTATTTCCTGATCAGACGTTGAAAGCATCAAAGCTAAAACCACCGAAATGATAGTGCTAATCCTGAACTTTCAGAAAGTAAAATCTTTCTCAAAATTTACACTTATGTGACCTACTAAGATTTCATTCCAGGGAATTTAACACTTTGCAGTTTGAGTCCGCATATGTATGGACTAAGACAAATCAGATACAATCAATATAACGATTTCATATTTGAGTTCCTATTGAAAGTGAGTTTCCAGCCAATACCACATTTCACCATTCGGGGTTAGTCAACAGCTTTTTGCTGCGTGCTCTGAGCACACCGCTCCCAAAGTGTGCCACGAAAAGCTGTTGACTCAGACTGCAAAGCGTTAAATGTCTAAAAATAATAATAATAATAATAATCTAACAAAATGTAATATTTAATATCCGACAATGCATGTAAAATGCCTTTCAATTCTGGTTGGAATGTTTAATTCAAGTAAACTTTTACGTGAGAAAACAGACCCAATGCCAACATTACTTTGAATATTGGTTTGTGAAGAAGCCAGCGCAAAAGCATAGCTAATAAACAAGCAGTGAGAGTACTGCAGATAAATGTATCATATGTACAAAGCTTCTTCTTCATAAAATTGGTGGTGGGAGCCATCAGAGCAGACCTTGTCATATCAAAACCACCCTGTAACAAAGGCACCATCACATTTAACTCATTCCATCCGGGCAGACGATCCGAGTCGACAGCTTTCCTTGGCGCTGTGGGCGCATGGCGCCAAGAAAAGCTGTTGATCATGGACATAAAGTTTGGAATGATCTTCCATGCAAGTTTCATTCAAATTTTAGAAAATAATCCCTAAATCAGCAAAATACAGTTAGCAGACGACATTTAGATATTAGCGGGGGAAAGTGTCATTAGGGTGGAATGGGTTAAGTAACGGGAAAAGTCGTTTCAGTGGGAGCAATAGTAACGAGCATGTCATATCTGAACCCACAATGTGGCGACGGTACTTGCCAGAAATACATCATAACATTCTTCCTTCATTCATAGTTTATTCATATACTCTCAGATCTAGCACAAGCTGATTAAAATCCCTTGATCAATCAATGAACTCACACGAACATGATTGGTAAAAAAGTTCTGATTCTGAGAGACCCAGAGTAACTACTTCCATAGTGTGTTAAATACAAATACGCCAAATGTGCCAAGAGCTTCAAACATTTGGCCAAGTGGTTCAGCACCCCCATATTACTTTTAAACTGCTGTTCCACTTGTCCGTCATAATATATATATATATATATATATATATATATATATATATATATATATATATATATATATATATATATATATATATATATATATATATATATATATATATATATATTAAAAAAATACTCACGAGTATGGTGTTTTAAGGTTGAGCTACTAAATAAAACCTCAGGCGTAAGAAAGTGGCTCCTCGCCTATTTTTTGTAGCAAAAAGGTAACAATAAAATCCAATGAAATGTAACAAACCTAAATTTATTAAGTTTATTAAAAACAAAGTAAAACTCCATACTCGTGAGTATTTTTATTAATATATATATATATATATATATATTAAAAAAAATACTCACGAGTATGGTGTTTTACTTTGTTTTTAATAAACACATGAACTACCTTATCAAGAAATATGGGTTTATAACATTGAGGTCACTTTACATGCTAAGTGAAGACACTTTTATATCGTCATATCATTTAGGTTTGTTACATTTCATTCGATTTTATTGTTACCTTTTTGCTACGAAAAATAGGCGAGGAGCCACTTTCTTACGCCTGGGGTTTTACTTAGTAGCACAACCTTTCTCTATGACCATTAAATTTCATTATACATGTATTTTGCTGAATAAAGGTAAAAGCCGCTCTTATTGGTGAATTGTCTCTGAGACATTAACCCCCTCTTATGCCCAAAATGGTCTTAAAATGTTATGCACACAATGGTAACTGTAGATGAACATATGATATAATAAGCTCAGTTCAGCGTCAAACAAAATTCATCAAGAGGAGGATTGGGACAGTCCTGTGCTCAGCTGAAGAAGTGGCATGTGACCTTGGAAATGAGGTCAAAGTCACCAACTTATTCTGAAACTTGTCATCATAGAAGACCATTCCTGTTGCAAAAAATCAAGGTCATAGCGCAAATGGTCCTGAAATTGTCATGTGAACAGTAAAATTCACGTCAAGTGGCCCTGTGACCTTGGCAATGAGGTCAAAGGTCAATCATGTACTTAATCTTCCAAGACTGCATACAGCAGCACCAGCATATTCAACATCAAAGTCCTGCTCACAAACAGTTCTTAAGTTATAATGTGAACAGTAAAATTCACATCAGTATGCCTGTGACCTTAGGAATGAGGTCAAGATCACCAAAAGACTGAGCAAGTCTGGCCTTTGCTGAGGACAGCCACGATGTGCAATATCAACATTCTCAACACAGTCCAAGTCCAAATAGTTTTCAAGTCATCAAAGTTAACAGTAAAAATTTGTGTGAGTGGCCCCATGACCTTGCGAATCAGGTCAAGCAGTGTTTCCGTTAATTCAGAATTCTGTGTCATATTTTTTAAAGGCTAATAATGCCTAAAACTTTCTTCTAAATTTCAAATTTTATGAATATGATTTGTTCCTTTTATAAATTAATTTGCTATTATGATTTAGAACAATACAGTTTTTCAGTGAATGGTACGGAATAGGACTTTGCTCTTAGAATATCGGACTTGATAGTGTTCAGACGGTACATGGGCTTACAGAATTAGGTTTAAGTTTCTCTTTGCATTAAATATGCGCAATAAAAATGAAAATGACCCAACGAAAATTAATGTTTGTGTATTTTTGCTTTACCTGCGCGTTATCGGTAAGAATACAGCATTTTACTCATTTTACATTTTTGTACAATTATGTAAACGACTATGAAATAAAAACATTTAAATATTTGGTATCTTTTTTCCATAATCATTTACCTAGTTGTACAAAAATGTGACAACTATTAGTTCAAATATACAAGACAAGTGCAATAACCTGAAAGACCAATTGAATTCATTGAAAAGACCATATTCTTTATAAGAAAACTATATATGACCCCCAAGATAAAAACTAAAGGGTATATTTGTTGACCCCCTCTGAAACGATATGACCCCTTGAGAAAAACTTTAAAAAGTCCACAGGGAACCCTGCCAAGGTTACTTTCGCACATCTAAGTCTGGCCATTATTCGCGACAACTAGCATGCCCAATATCAATGTCCTTGGAAATGTGGCCAATGTTATCAATCTATATATTATATATGACAACTTTGAAGCTTTCATATCACTTATCGAAAAAGGAGTGATTTGTACTTTTGTTGGATAATCATATATTGTGTAACCTGTCTCTGGAGACCCATATAGACAGATTTGGTGCGATTGAAATTGGAAAAGTTTGACGTCAATTTGATGTTAAAAATGGCTCAGGGATAAAACTGAATGACACTATACGGGGCATGTGTAAGTGTTGTGCAGAGTTGAGTATGAAAACAATAAAAATGGAATCATACTTCAGATATGTATACCAGCTTTTAGCAAGTATATGCATGCTTTTATGGACTTTATACGCGATCTTTCTTGGTTTTTAACAAATTATATGTATATAGGCGATGTCCCCTTGAATCACGAATCACCAACTTGAAAATTAGACCAGGCCAACGACGCATCACCGATCATAGTGATAGGAAATGAATAGGCCCAATCATGCCCACGTGTGTCAAGAAAAATTGAAATTAGATTTCACATAAACCTTTCATTAACTAGTGCATCCCAATCAAGAATCACGCTTAAAACGTACCCAAAATAACGCTGATCGAAAATAGTAACCTCCGGGAGTGTACTACCAACGTGTATCCTTGTATTGCTGTGACTGCGTTCCAAATCTATTACATGCACCGTGGGTAGCTAGAAGAAACATCATAACTTTATTATGAAGGTTGAAATGGCTCTCTTACAAGTTACAGTATACTATTTTCAACCATTTAAGATAGATAAGAATATTTATCAATACGACAGAAGTACCAGTAATCGTTATGTATATACATATGTATCAAGCAGTAGCCCCCCCCCCCCTTAGGTTTATCTATTTATTTATTTTTTTTTTTGAAGATGTTTTCCTGAAAGACTTTTCTACATAATTCTGAAGTGTAATATATAACACTGTATGCATGCTTATTACGTTCTTCCCCCCCCCCCCCGAAAAGTCGCAAAACATGATGTGTACACCTCAGCTACAAAAAAAAAAAAAAAAAAAAAAAAAAAAGATTTTTTTACCTCCGTTTCTCTTTTCCCTAATCAAGTTCAACACTCTGTGGTCTTAGGTGTGTGAAGAAAGTGAAGGAACAAGGGGGCGTCAAATGGGTTTGGTGTGTTGGTAAGGATACTGACTGGGAGGCATACAGACAAAGACTACATGATGAGCTGAGGGGGTGGGAGGAACGGTGGGTGGAGAGTGAATCAGTTGAAATTCAGGGAATGGCAGATGACATGAGGAGAGTAATATTCGAGGTTGCAAAGGAGGTAATAGGAAGGAAAAGAGTACCAGTAGAGAAGAAAGGGTTTAGCATAGATGTAGCGATAAAGATTGCAATTAAAAATAGGAAGGTTAAGAATAAAGCTTGGAGGTTTGCTAGGAAATACAGACAGCAGAATGAAATAGCTAAGGCTGAGGAGGAGTACAAGGAGGCAAGAATGATCGTACAGGAGATGAAGACACAGAGAAGGATAAAGAGGAATGATGAGATGACGAAAAGGGTTCTGTCAAGTGGAGGTGACTCATCAGCAGTTTTTTGGAAACAGGTGTTGAGAAGGAAGAGAGTAGGAATTGACAAGCTTAGATATAGCAGCAGCATTGCAGGAACACTGGGATGAAATTAATGACCCACAGTAGGGGGCGGGGGAGCCACCTAGTGGCAGAGTAGAAGCAGGACCTGACAGGTGGGAACAGGAACTATGCAAGGGAATTGAGAGAGTAGAAATTGAAATAGCAGTGGACAGGTTGAAAGCAGGAAAATCCCTAGGGCCAGATGGGGGTACTAAATGAGTTTTTAAAGAAAGGTCCGGAAAAATTGTGGGAGAGTATGAAATTTCTGTATAATTTGGTTATTGAAAGAAAGGAAGCCCCAAGAGAATGGAGGGAGCTGAAGACAGCATACATCCCGAAGAAAGGATCAGTGGATAGCCTAGATCAGTGCAGAGGGATAGCATTAGACTCAAATATAGGAAAGATTTTTGCACGTGTAATGTACATGAGACTGGGGAGAGTTGTGGAGAGGGAGGGTTTCTTAGGAGAGATTCAGAATGGTTTCAGACCAGGCAGGAGGGTTGTCGATCACGTGTTTACATTATCACAGGTGCTAGAGATAGCAAGGGAAAGGAAAAGAAAGGCGTACATGGCCTTCCTTGATGTGCGGAAAGCTTACGACAGGGTTTGGAGAAATGCACTGTGGGCTAAAATGGAAGGGCTAGGCTTTGGAGGTGGCTTTTTGGAAGTTTTAAAGGCTCTGTATGCAGATATAAATTGTAGTCTCAGTATAGGAGATGTGGAAACTCACAGGGCAAGGTTAGACATCGGGCTAAAACAAGGTTGTGTGTTATCACCGATTTTGTTTGCCGTATACGTGAGAGAACTGGGAACTGAACTGACAGAGAGCAATAAAGGAATAACAATAGTAGGAGAAAAGATACCAGGGTTGTTCTTCGCTGATGACATTGTGTTAATGGCAGATACAGGTAGAGAGTTACAGGAACTTTTGAGGATAGCAGGAGACTATGGAGAAAAGTGGAGATTAGAGTTTAGTGAGAAGAAAAGTCAGGTCATGGTCTTTGGGCAGAAGAGAAGACAGGAGGAGAAATGGATGGTAGGAAAGTTTAGGATACAAGAGGGTCAAGAGAAAGTCATCAGAATTGGAGAGGCTGAGGATTACGAATATTTAGGGGTGAACATTAAGGTCACAGGACAGGGAATGTTTAAGTACCATGTTGAGAAAATCAGACAGAAGGTGAATAGAGCAAAAGGTATGATAAAGGTCACAGCAGGGAACAGCTTCAATAGATCATTCACAGGAAGGATGCTGTGGGAACGTGTAGCCATACCTGGGATGTTGTATGGGGTAGATGTGATAGCCATTAGTGAGAAAGATATTGAATGGATGGAGAAGGCACAGAAGGAGATGGGGAAATGGGTGCTTGGGGCACCACCGTGTGTAGCAACAGAGGCAGTGTTGGGAGAGTTGGGATGGTTACCAATAAGAGATAGAATAGCTAAGGCTAGGCTTGGCTACTGGGGATATTTGCAACAAGTAATGAAGAAAGGTGGTGTAGGAAGGCGTACATTGAGACTGTCAGTGAAAAGACAAAATGGGTTCAAGAAATAGACAAGTCAGCTGAGAAATATGAGCTGAAAGAGCCAGATGAAATTGAAGTGGCGTGGAAATCCTATATAGGAAAGGTGATCCAAGAGAAACATGTGGAGCAGTGGAAAAGAGGGGTTGAGGAAAAAAGCACATTGAAAGCACATAGAGCTGTAGACAAGCCAGTGAAGACTAAATGTTGGGATGGTAGCAAGGGTTCTAGACTGTTGTTTCAGGGCAGAGCAGGAGTGATCAATCTGGAGAGGAGGAAACAGAAGTGGACGAATGGGAGTGATGGGAAGTGCAGGGTGTGTAGGGAGGATGTGGATGAGACCATTGATCATATGATGACATGGTGTACAGTTTATAGAGCGCTTAGAGACCAGCTGTTTGTACAATGGAGAACAAGAGATGGGCAGTGTAAAACCTTAGAGCAAGTAAGGGACATGGTAGAGAATGATAGGTTAGCATGGTTACAAGATTGAAGGGCGATTTTCCAGGAAGTAGAGTTGGTTTAGAGTCAGTGAAAGGCTTCTTGGTGCAGTGCTGGGAGAGTAGGAATAATATCTTTGGATTAGTCACGGAAGAGAATAGAGGACAAACTTAGCAAGGGAAGGGAGAAGGTAGCCCTTATTAGGGCTCCCATGACCCTGCCAGGTGGCATCATCAGCAGGGGCTGTGGGCATGCCGAGCGCAAAGTTGCGACAGTGGGATAGCGCTTGCTCCTTTTTTTTTTTTTTTTTTTTTTTATTTTTAAAGGCCACCTGACTAGCTACTAAGCTAGCCAGGAACGCGGCAGATAAGCGGAGTGCCACAAAATATTATTACTCTTTGGAGCCAGGCGCTGATCACTGCGCACACACTGTTAGCCAGCTTCTTTGTCACTTTCTCTTGATATCTTAATTACTAGAACAGCTGCCGCTGGTCCAGTTTCCTTTGCTTCGTGGTACAATATAGATACACAAGACAAGTTTTCTTTATGTCAGCCAATTTTTTACGACCAATGTGTCAATTCAATAAAGCGTTTTCTGAAAATTAGCATGATTACCACATTTTTGTTTAAATTTGAAAAGAAAAGTTACTGGAAGAATCTAACTAGAGCCCCTAATCTATTGACTTAAGTGCTATCTTATTGATTAAATAATATCAATTAGGTTGCGTTACTAGGTGTTGTTTGAAGGCCAGATCACGTGTGACCCTTGCAGCCAAGGCTTGCAAAGAGAAATGGAGGTAAAAACCACCCTACGGGCTGCCGTAGCCTACGAGATGGCTTTTAGTCGGGTATTTTTAGCTAAAATGTACACAGCATGATTTGGCATATTTCTTTCAATTTAGTTTTTTAGGCCGATAATGTTTTTTTTTTTTTGTTTTTTTTTGTTTTTTTTTTTGTTTTGTTTGTTTGTTTGTTTTTTGTTTTTTTTTTTGTTTGTTTTTTTGTTTTGTTTTGTTTTGTTTTGTTTTGTTTGTTTTTTTGTTTTTTTTTTTTTTTGTTTGTTTTGTTTTTGTTTTCTGAACTAGGTTTATTATTCATCGTGTTCTTATATCTGTTCGGAACAGCCGATTTTAAATTATCGGAAAAGTTTCATCCAGCATGTCATGGCACGTGTAACTTGAGGAAAACTGGCTAATTTGACCTTTTTTTTTTTAATCAACATTTTGGGGGGAGGACGGGTGACTTTTTAAATCATTGACGCATAAAAATTCCTATACAACTTGCCCGCCTTCACAATTTGACACAAATTCCTGGATCCGTCACTTTGTCGGAAATCGACGGGCATTTTTGAAAAAGTACAATTAAAGAAAATAAAGAGAGGAAAAAAATAGAATTTAGAAAAAATCTCTCTCATTCTGGTGTGACTACACCATTGCGGCCAATCAGGCGCAGGTTACGGCACAAAATAGTTCTTGGTTGTCTTGTGCTGACAC
This sequence comes from Hermodice carunculata, assembly GCA_964020975.1. Classification (NCBI taxonomy): domain Eukaryota; kingdom Metazoa; phylum Annelida; class Polychaeta; order Eunicida; family Amphinomidae; genus Hermodice; species Hermodice carunculata. Next base: position 19,403,385 of record OZ026628.1, on the reverse strand, counting down.
CTTAGGGGGCCATTTACCTGTAATTAACCCACTGTTTCAGCTAGACTATTACATGGACTTAGCAGCCTGTTTGTATTATATGGTTTGACAGATGTTTTTTCCATGATGAGTTTTACAAACACAGGGCAAATCACATATTCATACGCAGTGACGTATGCTGGCAAGCCGTGCTCGGAGCCCGTGATTCCTGGCTACGACAGGTAAACACTGGCATAACTTATGATTCTATCGATAGACTCGCCTTTTTATCTTAAATTGTTTTCATTGAAAGGTGTCTGCACACCAACTGCATACTTTATTTTAAAAAGTGACACAACAAAAGTTATACGCCTTTATGCTAATATGAGAATATACAGTAGATATTAATGGTGGTTTCATCCGTGAAGGAGAACTGATGCTGACAGATGAAATTTTAAAATTTCACCTTCATGTCAAATTGATTTGCTCTAAATGTTGCCTTACCACTTATATTTGTCAGATCAAACCATTTGAGATGGCTATCTTTATTTGTTTATGTAAAATTAAACAATTAGATTGTACCAGTGGTTTACAATAGGGTACATTGCTGGATTTTCATGTAAACAAAAATGATATTTGCATATTTTTGGAAAAAATGAAGAAAGAGTGACTTTCAAATTGATATTCAGGTTAAATTCTGCATTTTAAAAGAAGGTTGAATGGGGGTGAATGATTTTTCAAAGGAAAATATGTTGAAATTGACTTTAATCTTTGCATATTTAAAAACAGATGAAAAAGCCCCAAACTATTTGATAAATGAAGATGGAAACTAGGAAGGATTACAAAGTGATCATGATGGCCTTGTAACCACTTGATGGTAGAAATAAGACTGACATATATGTATACTTACAAGTGTGTATCATCAATAATTAAAATTTTATTAGAGCAAGAATGAGGCAGTTTGTACCACTCAGCAGCCATCATTTTTAACGGGGGGGGGGGGGGGGTTGTATCAAGGTCAATGTAGGTTCACTGACCAGGTTTTCCCTGACAAGCTGTATTATTTTGTTACAAACAGATAATAATAATGTAACCCAAGGGAAAAAATTGAGATGAAATTAAATCTATGAAGAAAAAATAATGCATTTTATTGATTGTCGGTTCAGATCAAAACACTTAAAATTGCATTGGGAATGAATTGGGATAGTGCATAGAAAAAAGTGTTATATTTCCAAAAGTATACCAGTTAGCTGAATCTTCTTTTCACAGTATTACACTTGTATGGGTCAGTATTGCATATGCATAATTAACATGAATATTAATTGTCATTTGCATAATGAAGGTATGAACACACCATTGCGGCCAATCAGGCGCAGCTTACGGCACTAAATAGCTCTTAGTTGTCTTGTGCTGACACCTCTGGGGGCCATTTACCTGTAATTACCCACTGTTTCAGCTAGACTATTACATGGACTTAGCAGCCTGTTTGTATTGTATGGTTTGACAGATATTTTTTCCATGATGAGTTTTGTAAACAGAGGGCAAATCACATATTCATACGCAGTGACGTATGCTGGCAAGCCGTGCTCGGAGCACGTGTTTCTTGGCTACGACAGGTAAACAATGGCATAACTTATGATTCAACTATAGATTCGCCTTTTTCATCTTGAATGTTTTCAATGAAAGGTGTCTGCACAACATCAACTGCATACTTTATTTTAAAAAGTGACGCAATAAATGCCTTTATGTTAATATGAGAATATACGGTAAATATAATGGTGGTTTCATCCCAGAAATTCTCTCTGAACACAAACACACCGTCACACTCCAAACGGCCATCTCTTCTTTTGGAGGTAAGAAAGTGAAACATTTTGATTGAAGTGTTCCACTTCCGCAGGCTGTGAAGTGTAAGGATGGCGGAGGGCAGAAGTGAGAATTTGCATGTTCAACTGTGTCGGGATAGGTACGCATGAAGGGTTTACTTTGTGAGGTGGATGAAGAATGGTTTGTCAATCTCGCCATGGTCTTGCTTAGCCTTGAGTCCGCATCACACAGTTGTTTTAAGGCTACCACACTCTGTTTCACAAATGCGTTGGAGACCTTTCGCGGTCTCATAACTATTCCACGTCAGAATCTCTTAGTTCCCATACCTTGGTCAAAAGACCATGCGATTTGTACGCTTTTTATCAATCAACACTGCAAAGTGCGACTACAGCGACAAAATATGTACGCGGAATCGATGAAATTGAGGCTATTTGAAACTCCCGCTTGCCTCTCTTTCAAGCCTTGAATCAAGGTGAGTGCCGAGGCTTGAGGGATCAGCAATTAATTTTGTTACATCGGAAAGTACCGCGATAGGGACAACTAGCCAGCGATTATCTTCCGCGGGGTTAAATTTGCTTAGAGTTCTCTTGGGTGGGAAGAGAACCCACGCAACACATGAATCACAACAACAACTGATTTTCTTGGGCGCAAACACGATGTGAAATTATGAGCTGGTGACGTCTTTACTTGATGCTACTTGATAAGCACATCAAGCAGGACCCTGAATGCTCAGATTATACTGAAGGATAGCAAACTATTTTTAACTAACTATTGTAATCATATTTAAAAGTTTAAATACAAGTTCTCATACATGTACCAATATTAATAAATAACTGATAATGTATATACAACATATTTTTGAATAATTTTCCTTTGCTATCTAGAAACTTGTTTCCCCGCTCCCAAAGTTGCATAATGCCAAAAAGAAGTAGGTATAATGCCCAAATTGTAACAATCATGAAAATGAGTGTGCTTAATAAGTTTGAGAAAACGAGATATACTCTGATATACATCCATTCATTCAGGAAATTTGTTTTGAAAGCCACGCCTAACTTTATTACCAAGCATTTCCTTCACAGCAAAACTCCTTTATGAGGTCTCATGAATCCTGCAGTACATATGAGCCTTCTTGAGTGGTTGACAATTGCTAATACAATTATGATCAAGTTGTTAGCACCGTTGCAATATAAAAAGTCCCTTTGTGTCGTTTAATAGTGCCAGGAAAAAATGGCAATACATGTTTAATGTTAATTGTAGGCTTACATTTGTCAAGTCAGAACACAACCAAAAGGTCAAAGGCATGATGATGATTAGGGCCTATAGCTTACTGTAAGCATAGGAATATATGAAAAGTTAAATTCTCCAAACATTTTTTGGGCAATTTGCTACAAAAATATTTACAAGGGCTGAAGGTTAACATCATTTCAGTAGATTGATTGTAACATGCTTAGTTTCGATAAACTTTACATTAATAATAAATTCAAAGTAAAGGATCATGTATGAAATTTTTTTTTTTTTTTCAAAATTCTGAGAAATCCTCGGAATAGTACGAGGGGGTCAAACGGTAAATCAGGATTTCACCAATTTTCTGGCAGGCAAGGAAAAACCTGACAATGAACGCAATTATTTGTCATAAAATTAACGTTTCCAAACGTGCTTGTAGGGAGCCCATTTCTACAAAGTTACCACTTGCGGAAAATTGCGGAAGTCTGTAAACAGTGTAGATGGAATGTGTATTTTTTAAATACTGTAAATGCCTGTCCCTGCAATTAGCATCTGTGATGAACTGGGATAAATAAATTATTTTGGCCACCAGGTGGTGCTGTGATTTTTTCCTATTTTTTTATGAATTATTGCCTGTTAAGGCTATTTTCGACTTCTTCTCCAGAACGGCTGAACAGAATTGCTTAAAATTTTATCAGAATATAGTTGGACATTAGACAATGAAAGATTGCGAAAATAATGTGGATATGTTAATTTTAGGCAAAGTTATGGGATATCAAACTTCGCAACTGTAAAGAAGTGCTGCAGCTGTATATATATATATATATGGCAATACAGTGCGTATATTACACTATTGTATTTACCCTTTTGACTTCTCAAAAATCGCTGTATGGAATGTTTTAATTTTGCACATGGATGTTGCCCAGGTGAACCTCTACCAAGTTTGCGAAGCAGATGATGATGCAATAATTTTTCTATTTTTAATGAATTTTTTAATTAATTTAAAAAAAAATTCTTCATCTCAAGAACTACTTGGCCAATTGCTTTGATATTGTACATAGGGTCACCTGGGGTCAACTAGTTCTCATTTTGGCCACCAGGTGGTGCTGCAATTTTTTCCTATTTTTAATGAATTTTTGCGTGTTAAGGCTATTTTCGACTTCTTCTCCAGAACAGCATGATAGAATTGATTAAAATTTTATCAAAATATAGTTGCACATTAGACAATGACAGTTTGCGAAAATAATGTGGATATGTTAATTTTTTACAAAGTTATGCGATATCAGACTTTGTGACTGTAAGTGAGTGCTGCCACTGTACACCGGCAGCCATTGAAACAGCAAGGTATGTCAATTGATAATACATGTACTACCATCAGCAGAGCTTATAGAATCCGTTTGCATCCGTCGTCCGTCTGTCCGTCCGTCCGTCCGTCCGTCCGAAAAATTTATTTTAAGGACAAACTTTGCTACCACTCTGCATACATGTATATAGCTGTACAAATCTAGACTGCAGTTCATGTGTTCCAATACTGTAAAAGCAGATCCCAGTCAGCAGAGCACAGGATCATCATGATCCTCTTGTTTATAATTCTCTACAGTTTATATTCTTCAGACCGTATTATATACATATATGTCCACAAAAAAGTGTATGATCTGTTCAATCCATGGCAACAACATCATTACCAATTATTGGCAAACAAACATGATTCTTGAGAATATTATGCCATGCGTTTGTGTGCAGCTGTCATTATCAAGGCCATATTGAAGACTTCTAGATTGCTGGGTCTTCCCTTGGGTCCTTTTTGGGATGTCCAGAGTTGTTTTTTTTTTTTTTTTCTTTCAATTTGTAGTGTGTGGGCATCTGCTTGCATATATGTGTAATGCATTCTTCATTTAACAAAATAATGTAACAAGAAGTTACTAGATAATTTTGATAAAAGATGCTTGTTTTCTAGATAGAAAAAAACAAATAGCACAGAAAGGTTGCACAACATACAACATTTTGTGTGACATTCCTGTCCGATGCTGTTAATGCTACGAACTACAAATTGAACATGATTATGTCTGGGTGCAAACCCAGACCTTTTGTTCTTCCTATAATTTTCCGTCTTTTTTTCTGCATATCTTCAAAACTATTGCAGATACATGTAGACACAAAATTTCAGTGTGCATGTATATGTTTGTGACACCAGCCAATATAATGGACTGTAAATGAAAGATGTACAATTTAAAGTTATGCTAATTAGGAGCATTGAAAAATTTAAAAGTTGAATATGCCCAAAACTAATATAAGTAAACCCAACTTTAAACCAACTTTAGGATTGTGCCATAGTTCTATCCAATGAACAGCAAACTGAAATGGTATCATTCATATTCGTGCCATAGGTGGAGGTGGCAATCCCACTTCAATACGTAGGATTCTGCTAAAGGCCCATCCAATCAAATGCAAACAGAGCTGTAATGATCAACTTCATGCCTTTTGCCAACATTTTATGTTTTCATTAGAAATGTATTCAAATATATCATTGGTATATCATTGGAAGAGGTAGCATTCCAACTTCAATTCTTAGTTTTGTGCTGTAGGCAAATGCAATGGACAACAAAGAAAAATGTTAGTATTTTCATTAATGCATTTTAGGGACACTTGAACAATTTGACAATCAAATATCTTAAGATATATAACAGATAAGAGTTAACATTCCAACTGTATACCATATGTTAATGCTGCAGGCACATCAATTGAACAAAACTTGAAGTATTTCTATATACATATTGTATCTGAGACCAACCGGATGTTATATTTGTTTCCTGTAATATGTCTTACACGAAAAGGGCGTGTACGTAGAAACAGATGAAGTATTTTCATATATATCTGATCACATTTAATGCTATACATTTATAACAAACAATACAAAGATGTGTATTTATTGGTAAATGTTACCCTCGGAGCACAAAGTAGTATATATTTTTTTGTAAGTGAATCTAAAATTAATGATTAGAAACTAGTGTACACCTAAGTTAGAGTATATACGCTATTTATAAGCTGTAAAACTGAGGAAAATGCTAGTGCTACGCAGGTAGCGCATGTTGGTACCAAAGCGGATTTTTGTTCGAATGGCTATGGCATATGGTTGCTTAATAGCCACCCATGCTTGAGTATTAAGAAAGTCTTTATCTTGCCTAAAACTTGTTTCGGTCTGCTGTTGGCTTATTAGATGTTGCATGCATGAAGTCACTGTTGAAACATTTTGGTGGAAGGCACTTATTGACCTCTCCTTATTTGGAGGATCACTGTTTTTCCGAACGTTTCTTTGGAATTCAAAGGCCGTGGTAACCATACCATAGCCAAGGCACGCCCCGTCTCCACGTCATAACAATTCATGTATATGACGTGATGACGGATAATTACGCGCGCCTATAAATATGGGCCCCAAAACGGTTAAACCTTCAGTTCCTGATGAGTACACACGTATGAAACTGGTAGAACTCTAAACCTCTTCCATTGCGGCCACTAGCCCTTGTCTTAGCTCATTTTGGTGGAAGTTGAACGAATAATAATATTGTAAGCAGAAAAATACCATGGCCGTAGATGGCAAGACCCCGACCCCTTCCCTTTTGGATTGAACTCAGTCTTCCGAGGCAGCCTCCACGCAGAGTTATTGTGTCATCATGTAATGTAATGTTTTGTATGAAATATGTTTGAAAGGAGTAGGGTTAATTCTGTGGAAAGCATATGATTGCACATTGGTGTGGTAAGTTTATGATGCTTGATAATCAGGGCTTTTGCATGATTATAATAGAGTAGCCTGCATAACCCTTAGGGGTATAAGGTTAAGGGGATACAATTGCGCATTGAACTTTCACTTCCCTTTGGCAACATTTGTGGTGCCTTACAAAGAATATAGAATACCCCCATAAATTAAAAAACTTTATTCAATATCATGCTTTTAAAAGGCAATCTTACATCTTATTTCAAAATACATGGCTTATAAATTGTGATGTAAGATAGATGGTACTTTTTGAACCTTTATTTATTTTCATGCAATGTCATTCTAGCGATTGTACACTACACTTGCAAAACTTATATTGCATAGATTTGTCACATTTTCCACATATTCTAGCATATTCATTAGTAAATTTCCATTTGTATCCCTTATGCAAATTTACAAAATACAGAGTAGCAAAGATTTTAATTGGTTCTTATAAAACTGGCAACTCTTTTTTTTTTTTTTTTGTGACATGTTGCTTCTTCTCTTTGCACTATATTCCTTTCTTTTTTGAATGTGCTTTACATAATCAGCACCAAAGAGTGTACTTGTGAAACTTAACCTTTGTGGCCAAAACGCTTGTAGATTAATCTTTCCTATAAAAGTTTTCTAGGCATGTGCATTGTTTAGAAAGGTTTTCCAGACAAATTTGATCTCTGACACACTTTTGTATTTTTGTAACATTATGTCATGTTTTATTATTTATAAATATCAATACCCAAAATAAACAGGCCTACTTTGGCAAAGATTCTTTGCATGTGTTGTAATTCTGTTTGAATCGTGCAGTTAATTTTCTAAGAAAACGTGGACTTGAACCTGAGTGATTCTTATTTTGGCTGGAATTATAGGCATGTTGGTGGTTAAATGAAAGGTCCTAGTGCAAGGAATATGAATCAAGAATTCAAAGACCTTCAGGGGACTCCCAGACCTAAAGTGGTTGAACAGGTGGCACTGCAATTTTTCTCTATTTTTTTATGAATTTTTTTGCATTTTTGCTATTTTTGACTTCATCTCCAAAACCATCTCTCAGATTGTGCTGAAACTTGGGGGATATTTTCTTTGTGGAAGGGTCAAACAAGGTTATTCACCAGGTGGCGGTGTGGATCCCTGATTTTTAAATTTTTCAATTTGGGTACTTGTTGGTCAATGCATACATTCCTATTGTTTTCTATATAAGTCCATGTGAATTGCAATGGTGATTCACATTTTCAACCTCATCTCCAGAGCTGTTAGCCAGATTCACTTCAAACTTAGAGCGGATGTGTCTTGGGTGGGTCTCTACCAAATTTATTCAAATGGACACAATCCAGTGTTTTTTTTAAATTTTTAATGATTTTTTTTGTTCATTTTTTGGGGAAATCTTAAAAAATCTTCTTCTCCGAAACTGCTTTGCCAATTACTTTGAAATTGCATAGGGACACTTCTGGGGACTCCGAGACCATAAGTTGTTCAACAGGTAGCACTGTGATTTTTCTCTATTTTTCTATGAATTTTTGTGCGTTTTTGCTATTTTCGACTTCTTCACCAAACCATCTCTCAGATTGTGCTTAAACTTGGTGGATATGTTCCTATTTCGAAGTGTCACACAAGGTTGCTCACCAAGTGGCGTTGGTGTGGAACCCTGATTTTTAACAAATTTTTCAATTTGGGTACTTGTTGGTTAATGCATGCATTCCTATTGTATTAATTCTATGCAAGTCAATGGGAATTGCAATGATAGTTTACATTTTTGACCTCATCTAAAAACTGTTTGCCAGATTCACTTCAAACTTAGTGGGGATGTGTCTTGGGTGGGTCTCTACCAAGTTTATTCAAATGGTCATGGTCCAGTAATTTTGGGGGTTTTTAGGAATTTTTCCTGTTGATTTTACATGCCTATTGATTACCATGCAAGTCAATGGGGATTGCAAAGTCATTTGAGTTTGCAATGTTAATGGACAAATTTTTTACTTCTTCTGCAAAACTATCAGCTAGATTCACTTCAAACGTGGGGAGGGTGTTCCTTGGGTGGGTATCTACCAAGTTTGCTCAAATGGTCATAGTGCAATGATTTTTAGATTTTTTATGACTTTTTTGTGTTCATTTTTGGCCAAATTTTCAAAAGTCTTTATCCTTGTATATACTCAATCAGTTGCTTTGGAATTGTGTAGGGACACTTCTGGGTATGGTGGTGATACATGTACAGTGGGTAAGTGACCTTGACATCATTTCCAAGGTCACAGGGCGAGGTGCATGAAATTCACTGTTTATATGGTAACTTGAGAATTATTAAAGCTAGGACATTTGTATTGCACATGCTAGTTGCCCTTAATGAGGGCCAGACTTAGACAGTAGATGAGTGACTTTGACCTCATTCCCAAGGTCATAGGGCCACTTGCTTAAATTTTACTGTTCACTTGACAACTTGAGAACTATTGTAACTTGGACCTTGATGTTGAACATGTTGGTTGTCCTGAGAAAAGGCCAGACTTAGACAGTACTTGGGTGACCTTAACCTCATTCCCAAGGTGACTGGGACCCAGACACTTATGTGAATTTTACTTTTCACATTGTAACTTGAGAACTGTGGCAGGTAGGACTTTGATGTTGAACTAAGGTCACAGGGCCACTAACATGAATTTTACTAGTCACATGATAACTTGAGAACTATTTGTACTGTGACTTTGATCTTGCACATGGGGATGGCCCTCTGTGAAAGTTAGATTCAGAATATTTCATTGACCGTGACCTCATTTCCAAGGTCATAAGTGACTTAGACAGCTGAGCACAGGACTGTCACAGTTTTCTTGTTTCTAATATACCCTAGCACCCACACCAACCAATTTTTATGTGTAAACGCTCCATAGGATGGCAGAGTGTCAAGCACTGAAATTGGGTCACTGTGACCTATTTCTTGCAGATTGACCTGGCATGAAGTTTCAGCTTGTCCGGGCAGTGCTTCCTGTTCCATAAAATGTCACTGTGATCTTGATCTTTGACCTTTGACCCCTCATATTGTTTTAGTTTGTTTGGGCCATACTTCATGTAGGGTAACATCTAGACCTTCCCAATTTGGTGTGTAACTGTTGATGCTTCATTGAATAGTGGTGGGTTGTGCACAAAGTTGGTTGCTATGACCTTGACCCTTGACCCCCATAAAGGTTGGGGTGTGTGGGGGCAGTTTTCCAACACTGTAATGCCTATACCTAGAAAATTTGATATGTGTACAATTCAGAAGACGGGGTGGAAGACTGAAAGTGGGTCATTGTGATTTTGACCCTGACCTTTGACCACAAGTGCCCTATGTTGCAACTGTATGGCCAATTGGGGGGGGGGGCACTAAGTAATTGATACGGAATACTTTTATCATATTTGCATAATTTTTGTTATGAGTACCTGTAGAAGGAATTGAATGTGCATACACTCATGTACTAAGGAGAACTTTTTTTGTGATACGTGTAGGCATGATGGGAAGCTTCCTGCATTAGGAGTTCGTGATGGACTATCAGAATTCAGTCCAATAAGTGGCCTTGGATTTGAAAAAGTCTTTCCACATGGGAACCCAGCTGCCATGAAGCCTATAGAAGAATTTGATACATTTAACTGGCCTGCATCACCAACAGAAGAGCAGGAACCTTTGCCCTTGGAATTTCCAGGGCAGGAATTAAATGACAGCGATATACCCGATGCCATTCATCAGTTTGTTGATATGATGCAGAATATATATGAAGCAATGGAAAATGAGGTGAGTAATTTACATGTACAACTGTACAGTGAAACCTGTCATTGTGGTTACTAGCCTAGACAAATGGTATATACAATCAGAAACCTCTGGCCTGATCCTTTTCCTAACTTGATGGGACATGTACTTCTAGTGGGTCTTTGGGTAACTGTGACCCAGTAATTGTGGAGTTTGGAGCTTGTCCAAGTTTATCCTTTTTCGTCAATAACTCAAAAAAATTTGATTCAAGTTGAGCAAACAGACCATATATGGAAAGCTGGATGTTTGGCACATATTTTGAACACTAACAATTTTTTATTCGGAGTCAAAAGGTCAAGGTCAAATGGGGTCATCTCGTGAATGGTCTGCACCCCACAATTCTTTTGATAGGCCCATGTGACTTTTAGGTGTTATAAAGTGTTTAAAAACCTCTCTTGACTAGAATGTTGATGGTGCCACCTCTAGTATTATGTAATATACAGGTCAAAATGTGAAAATCTTGTGACTGAAGTACTGTCCACAGTTTTCAAGTTAGCCCAATATAACTATTAGGACTCATAGTGGGTATGAAAATCTAGGTTCCTTTCGATGTTGGTGGCACCATCTACAATATTATGCAATAAATGGGTCAAAATATGAAAATCTTGTGAACACTCTAGAATCTTTAATTTTTTGCAGATCTTCACCAAATTTGGTGGGATTGTGGGGGAGGTCAAAGTCTATATTGGTAATGATACTAGTAGCACCAACTGTAATTTGATGGAAATTATTAGGAAAAATGAGTTTTAAAATATAAAATTCAATATCTCAAAAAGTAATTTGATCAGACTTGCCAAATTTATAGGATATAAATTAGAATAGCTAGAATCGTGTATAATATCAGTGACTTTGACTTATTTTTGTGAGGTCACCATGCCTGTAAAGTTGAAAGAGGTGATTATGTAATGGCAGGGTGTAGCTTGGACTTCAAAGGCAATGTCAGCACAGCACCAAGCAGGCCTATGGGCCTCTTGTACTACATTATTTGGGTGTCCTTGATCTTCTGTCCCAAGGTCGCTGAGGACACAAAGTTAAGGACTCACCCATTGTAGCCTTGGTACATGCTACAATATTCATCACAGGAGATGCACAAATAAGCTATGATTACATGTGGAGGGAAGTGCCAGCTGGTGGACAATTTTTACATTAAGCTTTATATGTTCAGAAGCCACTTGAGGACTTACAGCTTTGAAATAACAGGTGCAATATAGCCACAATGCTAGCAGAGCATTAGGCCCATGGGCCTCTTGTTGCATATTTATATTAATTTTGACTTCTTCAGTGTCTGTAAGATTATTCTGAAACTTGGCAGCCAGACCATGCTCCAGCTTTCCTCTTCTCCACAAGTGGAATGTGGAACACCTGAAACTTGGTCTGTTTAGCAGGTTACACAGAAATGTGTGCACAATGGACATTGTAAATCTTAAAATCTGACAAACTTGCAATAGATCTAACAACCAATTTTGTGATGATTAAAAATTTTGGCATTCATATATGTTATTAATATATAATACTCGAGAGGGATTGATATAGGCCATGCCTTTTTCCCAATTGTATTTTTTTAAATAAACTATGTTTAAACCTACATGTATAATGTATAGAATTGAGGGTCTGCAGGAACTCTGATACTAATGTCTTTATAGCACAAAGCTGTTGGAAGTTACAATTGAAACTTATTGCTTTTGCTGTGAAAACTTCTGAAGATAGAAAAACTTGGACAAAGTCATGTACTTGTGCATCATTTTGTGTATACATCTAAAAGTATGAGCTATGTAGTGCAGTATGTGTTTTGGAAATTTATATTGTTGAAACCTTAGCTGACACACTTTTATTCAACATTCTGTTTACAGGCAGATGAATTAAAAAGTGCCCTGATAAGGCCAAAGAAAATAAATAGTGTGTTTGAGGTTACATGCCAAAAATAAATAGGGTAGGTAGGTAGGCTTTTTTTTTTTTTTTTTTTTTTTTAATTTTTGCTCTGAAAATAGAAGAAAAGTGACTTAAAATAGATAAATTGTGCATTTCATGGAAAAAATCTGCCTATTTTCTTTTTTTTTTTTTTTGAAAATCAATAAAAAGTTTTAGGGTAGGGGGGTTTGGGCAAGGGTCGGTAGGGAAACCCCAAACACAGACTTTTTTTTTTTTGGCCTAAGGAATTTTTGTGCTTTTTCAGTTTCCACCAGCTGAGGAGAATGAAGACTACCCTGTTTTTGCTGCTGCTGTGAAATTTAAAGACACAAAGTCTCCCCATGATCTTCAAGAACAGCTGGAACTGGGCAATGTCTTAACCCCGATGGTAAGGTCCTAAAACCAGTGGGGATGTCTTGTTTCCACTTAATTTCTTGCCATTGTCTCTTCATCTACAAGAAATTGTCTCTTCAACTAAGCCACTTTTTTCAATTTTGTTTTACCCCCCCCCCCCCATCCTATTAGGCCTGAGGCATATTGTCTGCGTTTGTGCGTCTGTCCATCCGTCTTGCATCTGTCCCTCCATCCGTCCATGCATTGTTACCAATCTAGCTCTCGACACATTTCAGCCAAGCTTCTCAACTTTATAGTGGGTATTCATCTGTAGTTTCTTTAGATTCGTATTGAAAATGGGACACCATGACCTAATTTTAGGTCAAACTTTGAGGTCAAGAGCTGTTTAATGGTGTTACTGCTCGAACTCTTTGAAGATTTAAGCCAAGTTTACAAAATTTATACCAGCTATGCCTCTGAGAAGTCTTCAAAGGCCTATGAAAAATAGACAACTTTGACCAATTTCTTGACCTACTTTTAAGGCCCTATACATTCCATATTACGGTGTAAAATAGTATATGGAAAGGTTGTACACATTAGCAGAAACACATCACAAATAAGTGAATTTGTAAGGAGAATAAGAATATTGTCGAAAAAAGTATGCCACAAACCTACAACACCAAAAAGCTATATAAAACTCTGTTGACGTATTTCCATAAATATGGAACAATACTGACAAAATACAACTCTCATTCCAAGACACTAATAGATTATATTAATCTATAAATTTAGGCAGAGCTTACATAGCAGTGGTGTTAGGGTGATAGTTGATATATTGTAAAGTTAACTTAAAACCCACCTAGAGATTTTCTCTAGTCTGTCTGCAGTCAGAAACCATCATTCATTGTTGGCTCCTCCTATTTCATCACTTGAGTGCAGAGGTGTCACTTCACGATCATTGTTAGTACATTAAATGTAACATACTTGAGATGTCCATGCATGCATCATTACCACTCTAGCTCTTGACGCATTTAAGCCAAGCTTATCAAATTTATACTGGGTATTCATCTGGAAGTTCTTCATATGCCTATTGAAAGTAGGTCACCATGAACTAATTTAAGGTCAAATTATGGGGTCAAGAACTGTGTAATGGCATTTCTGCTCTTACTCTTTACAGATTCAAACCAAGTTCACAAAATTTATACCAGCTTTGCTTCTGAGGCTTCAAATGTCCATTGAAATTGGATGACCTTGACCTACTTTTCAGGCTGTATACACCTATATTATGATGTATAATGGTATTAATGCTACAAATTCCAGCCAATTTCCCCAAATTGACACCAGCTATGTATATGGAGGTTTTTCACATGCCATTTGAAAGTAAATCACTTTGACCTATTTTTGGTCAAAAGTTTAGGGGTCAAGAGCTGTATAATGGCCATACCTTGTCAGTGCTGTAGCTCTCAACAGATTGAAGTGTAGGTACCACACCAGAAAATACAGATCACAATTTTATGAAGAAAATTATCAATAGGCTGTTTTGCAGATGTATGTTACCAAGGCCACAGGTTGTACACTGTATATTTGGAAATGCTCTACATGCTGAGGGGTTTACGATCTCAGATTGTTTTTTTTTTTCTTTGATTTGCTGTTGCTTTTGGTAAATAAGAAAGCCTGTTAGTTTTTACCAGACTGAATTTTGAATATGCCATTCATGATTTAAAACACTCTGTTTCACTGTGTTTTTATTTTCACTTCTTTCACTGACGGCACAAACATAACAAATCTGTGAAAATAAAAACATAGTAAAATCTAATTAGAGCATTTGTTTAATAGGCGTTACGTTCAAAATAGTGACATTAACATCAGTGAAATGCCTCAACTACGAACTTTTGTGAAAATTAAACCATGTCAAAATAAATGCATTCACAGTAATTACAACTGATCAGATTTGGTACTTTCTCCAATTAGTAAACACTTTTCTTAATCCCTTTCTTGTTTTTTTCATGTGAAAATCCTTGCAATAGTGAACACTTTTCTGGGTCCCACACAGTGTTTAAATGACAGGGTTTAACGTAATAGCTTTTCCATAAATGGTTCAAACAAACATACATGTACCATTGTTTATAATGATATACATGTACTGCAGTTCTAGAAATTTTTGCGCCTTCTTTAATTTTGCACATTCCAATGCCATACAATATCATGAAATACAATGGAACTTATTTTTGTGCATTATAATTTTGTGCTTTGAGGGATAGTGGGAAAAGCACAAAATTAAATTGAGTGTGAAAATTTCTAGGACTACAGTATTCTGCATGAAATATAAATTTTGGCTTATCCGCAACTAGTTCATTGTCTAACTACAGGTGCTCTTGGGTCTGTTATCACCCTCTAACATGCCTGTGTCATAGAAGCTACGTGTAGGTGAACGGGTGTAGTGGATTTTGCTAAATTGAAATTCATATTTGAGCTCAGGAGCTTAATTTGTCCATAGAAAAGGTGTAATTTAATTAAATGGAGCAGATATCTGTCAGGGAGTTTACTGTATTTTTACCACAGTGATTCCTGTGAACACATCTGCCAAGCAGGGTTTTTATGCTTATATTCGATACATTGGGCCAAGGCATTGACATTTCCAATTGATAATGTGTAGAAGCCTTGTAAATATATAAATACAGTAATTCTTGTAATTTAAGACCACTGCCGTGAAGGACAACATGATATTTTGTGACGATATTTCTGATGGCAAGGCACTCTGTATTCTTTGTAACTTTACCTGTAATTTACTTAAGAATATATGCTATATGTAACCACATTTGGCTGGCAGAAGAGATGATCTTCAATAGCAGGTACCACTACATATATACTGGGCAAAAAAGAAACGCAAGTAAATTTAGTGTCTGCTGAAGTAAAAACATGCACTCCTTTTTTTGACTAGTATAGTGTTTTTAGTTGGTAATTTTAAAGCTTATCTCCGTGTTGTTGACTATCTTAACATTGTTATGTGCAATTTGATATAAAATTTGAGATTTTGCTATGGGGTGGGTTGGGGGGTGTTTTTGGAGGATATTTCAATCTTTTCAATCTTGAACATTTTCAAATCTAGAATCAGTGAGTATACGTCAGTCTATGCAAAGTAACAATGATGCATGTAAATTTTCTCAGTCAGATTAGTGCAGTAGATGTATTCAGAGCTTTATATAGTGTCTTTCTATTTATTTAGCCTCGTCGTCTCCAGCTGGTTAATATGGTGGCAGCGACTTGTTCCGGCTTCCTAGATGGAAATGCACAAAGTGCTTTTTTGTGCTGTTTTCAAGCAATTGTATCAGACCTGGACATTGATCGCAACAGGGCTATTAAGGTAACTCCAGCCCCTTCCGAAACTTCTCAAGAATCTCTATCAATGGGAGTTCCACATTGTTTAGTGTATGGTCTAACCCCAACTGTAAGGCAAAGACGCTCTCGCCCTAGATCAAGATCAAGATCCACTTCCAGAACGCATGGCAGTGGAGCCAACAAAACAGGTACAGAGAGACCTAGACATCGGCCAATTTTGAAGAAAAGAACATACGACAGGTCCCAATCCAGATCCAGCTCCGGGTCCCCAGCAGCTGACCACAGAAGTATTTTGGGTGATGTGAAACAACTGAATGAAAACCTAGGAGTAAGGAATCCAACGTATGAAGAAATGGAGAGAAATCCTGAGTTGTATTGTATTAAAGCTGATTCATTGAGGCAATATATGGAACCTCACAAGCCTGATCTGTCTTTAATTAGGAGGATTAAGACTGGTGATGATGTTGCCTACAGAGTTGAAGTTGTTGCGGAAATAACAAATGTTTCTAGGTTTGGCATGAACTTTGACAGTTCTATTGATGCAGCGACAGAGCAGTGTATTTCCTCGTGCATTGCTTCGCTCCAGTCAAACCAAACTTGTATATATGGCATCGTCATCCTTGTTGAAGGCATGAAAGCCTTGAAGGTTGTTAAAGAAAATAACCAATGGAATGTTTATGAAACAGAATTGATCCAGTTCTGTGAGGGAGTATTGTTGAAAAGAATGCTGTACAAGATTTTTGACAGTTTGCGATGAAATTGTGCAAATGATGTGGAACATAGATGACTTGTGATAGCTAGTTAGCATGTACAGTGTAAACTCTAGACACTAAGTCATTCTGGCTACAGCAAAGGGAATTTGAACAAGTCACTGTAAACTATATGAAGAAACAAGTTGGGAAACACTTTCGGAATGAAGACGCAAACAAAAATTCATCCTCATGTTCAAAATAGTAAATGGTTTGGGTCCTGTCTACCTCTGTAACCTAGTTCCCCACACAGCTGGAGAGGGAAATGCATATAGAGTGAAACCTCTCTATACCGAACACCCTTGGGACCAGAAACAAGTGTTCAGTATAGTGAGGTGTTTGGTATAGGGAGTTTTGATAGCATTGAAAGTATATATTCAGGGCTCGACAATTTTTTTAAAAATCACTTGTCCGCAGGGCAAGTAAATTTCAAAATCCACTTGCCCGCATACAAAATCCACTTGTCCTGATAAAACTTCTATAAACATCGTTTTTTTCAAACACAATGCTACGGCCTACACAAACCATTTACCCTACAATATATTTGCCGCGAATTGTCGCTTGCAAATTCGCACAAAAATGTCAAATTTTACGATTCAAGCTGCAACTGTTCGACAGTGAAACTGGCAAAACATTAAAAATACAAATTAAAAAAGTAAGCTATTTGCATGGGGTGACTAACGATGAAAAATACATTGTAATTTCTGGGACGATAGGAGTCCATATCCCGGTTAAACTTAAATAACGATTAAAATAGTTGAATTGGTTTCAGGATCCTTTCTCGCTGCCTCTGATGCCGTGATGAAATGCATATCGTTTGCGTACCTACCATGAACGCTATCGGTACATCGTAGTAAATTTGCGTATACAGTAAAGGCAAGTTCCTCGCAATAAACGGTGTTCTTAAATCAAATTCAAACGAAAATTTTAATATTTCAAATCAGAAATCGAGCGTGGGCACACCGTCAACATCTTTCATGCAACTGTACACAAACAGCTGCTTTGGCCATGTGGCCTGACGCACAACACATCACCCGATTGGTCAATTGAGTCACATGCAAAAATGAGCCAATTGCGGCTCGTGCTGCAGTGTTTTCATCATGGCTTCCGCCCAGTGAACATGTGTGAATATGCCGTAATTTACGGAGGGAACACACAAACGGGAAGCTTTTTTTTTAATTGCAGCATGCGAAAATAAAGATTCCAGTGTTTATAGCAACAATTATTTGGAGTCGCAGGCAAATACGCAAAGGTAGGGGGATAGAGAAAAATGTCGAATGCGTGACAGATCAGTCAGCATGATGCTCCGTTCACCGTAGATTACTCCACGCAGTCACTTGCGTGTGACTGGCAGATGTGCGTTTTGTTTGGCCGGGCAGTCAACTTGCGGCACCATTACATGATCTCTCCACGCTTTTAGAGCCCACCGATAAATTGTCTTTGATGCTAATTTGCTCAAGAATTCGCCATGCAAGTTTTAAAATTTTTTGATGTTCCTTTGTCATCGTTCGGGCAGATAAGACTGACGGTGAGGTGCTGTGACCTTGCCCCGATAGCGATACGGGCGAAAGCCAATACGCCGCAATGCATGACTGCTGGTACCTTTGATCTCGTCGTCTCGTAATCATAATGAGCGGGCTGTTTATAAACCAATTATATACGTTCTATTGTTTTACTGTGCCTATCATCGCAATGTTATTACAAGGCAAGGTGTAGCATCCCTTCAAGGTGTCGCGTGGGTTAGCTTGGCATTGCGAGTGAATGATAGCGAGAGCCGGGAACAAAAAATTCCCCAAACTTAAATAAAATGTACATGTGGTAAAAGATTTTTTTCACTAGTCCGTAGGGCTAGTGCTTGAAAATTTCGACTAGTCCGAGCCCAACTTCAGGCCGCCCGGGGCTATCGGACATGCGAATTGCCGAGCCCTGATATTTGGGACCAAGAAATGGTGTTCAATATAGAGAGGTGTTCGGTATACGGCGGTGTTTGGTTAGAGAGGTTTTACTGTACATGTAAGATCCAGAAAAACAATAACACCTCCTATTGCTGGGAAAAAGATACATTATAACTCCTTCGTCCCATCTACTATCCCTGAATGGAATCTTCTTTCAAGATCAATAAGAAATTTGGAAAATGTTGACAACTTCAAAAGAAAATTTAGCAAAAGTAAACCAAAAAGAAATGAATTATTCTACTTTGGAAAAAGAAAAATTGCCATAATTCATGCTAGGATGAGAATGGACTGTAGCCAGTTGAACTCATACTTGTACAAAATGGGCTTGATAGCGTCACCTCTTTGTTCCTGTGGTCATTCTGCTGAGGATTACTTCCATTATTTTTTTTTTCAGTGTAGCTAATACCCCATCCAAAGGGACAAACATCAAACCAAAATTGTATCTTTGGCAGCCGTCAAGGTAAAAACATTACTTTACCGAATATCAGGAGGGAATAGAAACGCAAATTATGACATTTTTACCTCAGCTGACTTGTCAGTCAGCTGAGGTTTTTTGAGGGTCCGTCATCTGTCGTCCGTCCGTCCGTCCCTCCGTCCGTCGTCCACAATTCACATTTTCGACTTCTTCTCAAAAACCGTCAGCCAGATTCACTTTAAACTTGGTGGAGATGTGCCTTGGGTGGGTCTCTACCAAGTTTGTTCAATTGGTCACGGTCCAGTGATTTTTGGATTTTTAATGAATTTTTTTGTTCTTTTTTGGGTAAATCTGAAAAAATCTTCTTCTCCAAAACCGCTCACCCAATTGCTTTGATATCACACAGGAACACTCCCTGGGACTCCTAGTTCTTAATTTGTTCACCAGGTGGCGCTGCAATTTTTTCCTAATTCTTTATGAATTTTTGTGTGTTATAGCTATTTTCGACTTCTTCTCCAGAACCGTCACTCAGATTAAGCTGAAACATGGTGGATATGTTCCTTGTAGAAGGGTCAAACAAAGTTGTTCACTATGTGGGAATGCTGCGGCTTCCTGATTTTTAACGATTTTTTCAATTCTGGTAATTGTCGGTCAATGCAGCTTTCCTATTGATTACTATGGAAGTCAATGGGCATTCTAATGCTAATTCACATTTTTGACTTCTTCTCCAAAACCGTCATCCAGATTGACTTCAAACTTGGTGGGGATACACCTGGAGTGGATCTCTACCAAGTTGTTCAAATGGTCACGCTCCATTGATTTTTATATTTTTTTTTTAATGCACCTTTACTATTGATTACCATGTAAGTCAATGGGCATTTTAATGCTAATTTACATTTTCGACTTCTTCTCCAAAACCATCATCCAGATATGCTTCAAACTTGGTGGCATTGTACCTTGGGTGGGTGTCTACCAGGTTTGTTCCAATGGTCATGTCCCAATGAATTTGGATTTTTTTATGTTTTTTTTTCAAAAATCTCTACAAAAGTTTTAATAGGAAAGTTTAACATGGGAATTTCTTGTAATGGTCATAACTTTAATAATATTGACCAGATTTACTTCAAACTTGGTGGGGATGTGCCTTAGGTGGATCTCTATCAAGTGTGTTCAAATGGTCATGCTCTATTGATTTTTGGATTTTTTATGAATTTGTTTGTTCTTTTTTGGGGCAAACCTTCAAAATTCTTCTCCTCTGAAACCGCTCACCCAATTGCTTTGATATTGTTCATAGACACTCCCGGGGACACCTAGTTCCCAATTTGTTCACCAGGTGGCGCTGCAATTTTTTTAAGGAATTTTTTGTATGGTTTTGCTATTTTTCACTTGTTTTCAGAACTGTCCCTCAGATTAAGCTGAAATGAAATGGATATGTTGTTGTGGAAGGGTCAAACAGTTGTTTAGTAGGTGGCACTGCTTTGGATTCCTGATTTTTAAGGATTTTCAATTACGGTACTTACCAGTCAGTGGAGCTTTCCTATTGATTACTATGTAAGTCAAAGGGCATTCTAATGCTAATTCACAGGACAACTGACACGAAATTTACTGTTTATTTGATAACTTAAGATCTGTTTTGAGGTAGCTGCACATGTTAATTATTCTGTATGAAGGTCATGCTGAGACAGTACATGAATGAATTTGACCTCGTTTGTGGGGTCACAGTGCAACATATATGAATTTTACTCTTCATTATAACTTGAGAACTACTTGAACTTTGATGTTGTACTTGTAAGTGTTCTTCTATAAAGGTCAGACTTACTCAGATCATGGTGTCCTTGATCCTTTCCCAAGTTCATAGAGCTGCAAGTGTGATGAATGTCAAGATCAGCTGAGGCACGGGCTGTTCACACAGCCCTCTTGTTTGATCAGTACATTGTTATATTAAATCTATTGAAAGATTTAAGGATTAGTCAACCGCAGTAAAGCTTTCAAGCAGGTACTTCCCATTGCAATTTAAATTTATACAGATCTCGTTGCCAGTTTGAGATATGGACAATCAAATGAACATGCACTGGCCCAGTAGCCTCTCCTCCTTCTCCCTTTCACTTGTTGCTGTCTTATGTACTGTGTGTGCAACTATATGTTATCTGGCAGTCCAACATTATATGTAGGTATTGTTACTTTATGTACAAGAGGTCTAAATATAGGCATTGTGCCTGTTGACCGATTGTTTTTTCTATAAAAATATGTCTAAACCAACTGGAATTCCTGCTCAGCCCCCAAATTTAATGCTACTTCATGAATGAACTACATGTGGCATAGGTGCCATAATATATACACGGGCTGGCAAAAGCCCATCAAACTTTGTTTCCTTGTAGCATATATGTCCTTGTTATGTTAACAGTGTAATTTGTGTGTACATAACCCACTGGTTTTAGGCCAAATCTTCGCAAATCCCACAGTGGGTCAAGGTCATCACTTTCTTATAGAACAAAGGCGCATGTGCACTAGCAACAAACAATTAACCTTTGGGATCTTCAGCTAATGGAACATTGATGTGCAACCGTTCTGGGTTGGTTTATTTGCTTGATGCACATGCATATCTTTTTCTGTAAAAGCTTCAAAATGTTCAAAGATGCTTATGCACATAAACTATAAGCTGGGACAGATTTGCGACAATTTTACGGAAACCTAACAAATTTCATGTTCATGTAGTACAATTTTAGCATTAGGCCTAATTTGAACCATAAGCAACCTGACTATTTCTCACATTATTCCACCTTGAAGAACATGAAAACTGATTTTGCCTTTAAATATTTTTTTGTAATGCAATTTTAAATGCATGTATAATTTTAATCAGTAGTAATATTTTATCAAACCTGCATTTATTACTAAACTGCCAAATATGGTGCTTCTCGTACATATAAACCTGACTTGGCGCCAGTCAATTTTTCAATAGGAGATATTCATATTTAACTGTGATCCTGCTCACTTCCTGTGTTGCTGGGGCAACAGTTTGATGCTTCCACCACGATCAGGGCAGATTTGTATTATATACTACATAAACATCCATAAATAACACCTTTTCAACTAAAAGAGAGCCTATTTCTAATCAATTTAGGAATCCTTTATGTTTCAAATATATGTTTATACATTTTCTTAAGATTATTGTGTGCTTGTGTTGTTCATTTTGTTGAGAAAGTACTTTTGACCATGCTAAATACATGGATTTGCCCTGATGCACGTGGCTCCCTCTTTTGCTCAAGAGGTGTTTGAGTAGGACCGCATTTAGATATGAATACATCCTATCGTAATGGCTCCTGAAATCTGACAGATTAGTAAAACAGCCTCTTCTCTTTGCTGTGTTGCAGTTCATGCAATGACACTTGGGCTCTGCTTACACCCATTGAACTGTTTATGAAACGACTAAAAGTTCACTTTTTAAAATTCAGAATATGACTTCAAATTTGATAATAAAATTTGTGCTACTAAAATGTAAGAATGTTTCCTTAATCTGCCGATTTGTTCAGTACATTAGGCAAGGTAAAAATAGGCAGTCATGGTGGTCAGAGAGGTTTATGAGTGCTGGTAAAGTAAATTCATCCTCTGACTGCCCAAATGTGGAGTGATAGTACTTTCAGTGACTTGAACTTTTCTTTGGTATAATGTTGCACATCAGTACATCATCAGTTTGTAATTTAGTGTAGTTGTCGAGATTTGCTGCAGTACTTAGCCTGACCCTCAAGCTTGCCAAATCCTATTTTAGCAGTGTCTCTACTGACCAGAGATAACATCGCTCAATGACTACAAGTTGAATAACTGCCTATTGGACTTTTCATCCATCTCCCAATTCAAGCTTTATAAAAGTACTTTTTATTCTTATTTCTTTGGTAGACGGTTGATGACGCTCTCTGGGGGCGACACTCTGTTATTATCGCCCTGGGACTTTTTGGCCAACCAGGAGACAGAATGATATACAGTGGTCTCCCTCTTATAAGGCCACCACAAAGGCACTAGAAATGTGGCCATATTAGAGGGGTGGCCTCTCTTGAGGGTAAATACAATGAGAACACCATACTTTCTGCATGGAGAAGTGGCCTTTGTAGAGGGGGTGGCCACTCTTCAGGGGGGCATTATAAGAGGGGCAGCACTGTTACATAACGTCTATACTTTATTTCTGTGTAACAGAAAATTTAGATAATACCCTGTTCCAATAGTTTTATGGAACATGATGTGTTTTAAATTTTGCTAATGGGGACAAATCAAGAAGCAAGTACTGCTTTATCTTAGTGACAAAATACCAACACTGCTGCATGAAGTTCTCTCTATATATGTAAGATGGAAGCTAAAATTAAAAAGCAAGAGGTCTACATTGTCTGGCATATGGGGGTGGGAGCGACGGCGGCGTAATATAAATTCTGCTGTGCAAAACAAAACCTTCAGATGAATGTTGATTGAGTATGGAGAATTTGAATTTATAGGCCTGTAATTATGTTAAAGGTAGCCTTGATAATTCAGAGAAACCGACAACATTTCGTATCTATATAGCACATTACATGGGTGTTTGTTTGTATGGCCAGTCTCTTGCCCCTACTGGAGTCTGCTATGGAAACAAACCAACATTATAATCATGCAACTTGTACAGTGGTACCTGCTATTTACTACCACCCCTACAGCCAACAAAAAGTGGTCTCATACTGCAGGTGGTCTTAAATTGAAGGTATATTTAACATGTAAATACAGCAGAGGGTCTTGAAAGAGTGGTCTTAAAAAGACATGCGGTCTTAAATTGGAGGTGGTCTTTGGAGCAGGTACCACTGTACTATCTATCAGTGTCAAATATTAGCACTCCACAGTTGTAAGCAGTAAATAAGCCAGCATCCGGTGTAGCATTGTGTGGAATATGGACCACATGCCACCGTTCATCGATATATATTGGCATGACACTTCTTAACTGGCACAAATATTTCTGCATGTTTAATAGCCAAGCACTACAGCAAACTGCGTGTGAAGCTAGAGAGGAGAGGTGCACAGGCACCATTTAGCATGCAATACTATTTTTTCCAGCTGCTTTTAAAACTTGCATACTTGTAAGTCCGGATGAAAAGAATATCGTAAGTACACCTTGATCAGGAAATGTTAATAAGATTTATTAAATGACTTCACCAAAATTTCTAATGACATTTGTCCCTGGTCCTGTTGCTTCGGTTTGCTGCAAAGAAGTTTTTTCCAACTTGTGAAAAAGCAAAATGACTGATTTTTTTTATCTGTGGCAAAGCCACAGATATTACAACCAGTTTTGGCGGCCATCTTTGTTTACGTGTTGCTTGGCAATGCCCCAAAAATTGGGGATATCCAAGTTTCTGAACCGGAATTTGAGGTTTAGGGCCCAACTGTTGAGGTTGCGGGTCTGAAGAGCTTGAAAAGAATCATTTATAAGTCCTCAATTAATTCAATTTAGTTGAAAACTTGATGCGAAGTTGATATATGGGTCAAGGGCTGCTCTCAGAAGTGTGCAAATATCCACTTGTTGCTCAAGGGCCGCTCTCAGAAGTGTGAAAATATCCACTTGTTGGTCATTAGGGGATCGTGTCATCCGAAAAAACGCGCCTCTCTGTCGTGAAGAAAATTTAGCTGCAGGTCGTTTGCTAATTTTTGGGGTACATCTTTTAATAAGAGGCTTTTTCTTATCTGTGTGTACACAAGTGTTCTAATATAAGTGCGTAAGTATCCAACCTTGACGCCAGTACAACCCTGCCACCGGAGACAAAGGAACTTTCCCAAGACCAAGCGACCACCCGTGGGCGTGGCGTATGCAGTCAGAATTACATGCGTGCGCACATCGCTCCATGTGTTGGTCGACGTTCCGCTGGTGTTTACATTGGCCGTAACGAAAGAAAGTGGGTTATGATATTGACTTTTGATTTAATTTTTGGGTACATCTTTTTCTGAGAGGCTATTTCGTATTTGTGTTTAAACACTTCTAAGAGAAGTGCGTAATTGCCCAACGTAAGTGCGAGTACGACCGTGCCACATGAGAGGAGGGAATTTTTCCCAAGACCAAGCGATCATCTGTTGGCACCCTTGCAGCCTCAGCTGAGGATCTAGGCAACAAAGCCATTAAAGCACTTTTTTTTTCCATTTAAAGCGATCAATCAGTGGTTGTAACATACTGCCTAGTATCGGACTCCACATGTATGATGAATTAATATTACCAATAAGTCTATATGGTTGCGAAATATGGGGGGCCATTAAATACCCAAACGAGGCAAAGAAATTAAACATTGAAGATAAATACCAAAAAATGAAGTTTGAAAAAATACACATGAACGTCTGTAAATTTCTACTACAGGTTAACAATAAAACAACAAATGCAGCAGTATATGGAGAACTGGGTAGATACCCATTGTATGCAAATATCATTAAACATGTCAGTAAATACATAAATCACATTGTAAATTCAGATGAAGACTCTAGTAAAGATGGCACATACAGAGGCCAACAACACATGTAATGGTAAAGACACATGGCTAGATGATCTTAATAATATTCTCTCATATTTCAAATTAAATGAAAATAAGCCTATCAGTTATGGTACATTAGACTGGAATAACATAGTTGATCAATTAAGATACAGTTTTGGTATGAATTGGAAAAATTATTTACACAAGAACAAAGATAACCAATTTATGGGTAATAAATTAAGATTTTACAGAAGCTTTAAAGAAAGCATTGAACAGGAACAATATTTACTGAGTATTTAGAACCAAGACTTTAGAGCTGCACTTACGAAATAGCGCATCAGTGCACACTCTTTAGGAATAGAAAAAGGTAGATACTTAAAGACAACGCTGGAAGAAAGATTGTGTACTTATTGTGAGGATAAAGTGGTTGAAGACAGATTGTATACTTATTGTGAGGATAAAGTGGTTGAAGACGAATATCATTTCCTACTGCATTGCAAATTATACGAAGTTGAAAGAAACAAACTGTTTAACATATGCAAGGAACAAACCAAATTCTTCGAGGATATGAAGGACCACCAAAAAGTTATATATATGATGTCATCTGATATCAATAACTTACATGCAGTAGGTGAATTTTGCCACAGATCCCTTGACAAAAGAAAAAGTGTAAACTGAGTAAACACTAGTCATTCATTTATTTTATTTTATTCTTATTATAGTGTACTTGCCTCACAGTGCCAAAGTGGATTATGAATGTCAGTAATATACATAATTATGTGGGAAAACATATTATCTATTTATTTCCCCACGTGTTTCTGAGTAGTTTTTTTTTTTTTTTTTTAAAGTTTACTATTTGTATTAGCAGCAACCATTTACATGTAGCTGTTGGCCCCTAGAGGGCTTGTATGGCTAATAAACACTTTGTATGCTTGTATGCTCTGTTGGCTGTTGCGTGTGCTGTTCAGTCGTGTGGCACTTTGGGAAACAATCGCATTTCAGCATTACCACAAGGCCTTTGTGTACCAATGTTTGCTGGTATACGAAAAAAAAAAAATCTATAACTTTGGTTTTAGCCAAGTTTACAGTTTCTTGTGCTGCATGATAAAATGATAGCCAATAATATATTTGTTCATCGTCTTTTAATTTTATTTCACAGTCTACCTTTTATGCCCCTCTGTGCCAATCCCGGTGGTTAGGTGGGGCCCTTTTCATTTTTATACAGAGCCAGTGGAACCATGTATCACAGCTGTCATAACCAATTGAGGGCGAGTCATTTGTACGTTCCTCTTTGCATACTGGACAGGGATATTTTACAACAGCATTATCCTGGTTATCATAACAGCCAGTTTCTTTCATATCATTATTTTCATGTACTGTACTATTTTGTGCTAAAGTAAGGCATGTTTTTTGTCCGGAGCACTACATTTTGTTTTTTCTGTGTTAGTGTTATGCGATTTTGAATGGATTTGGAAGTCATCCTCATTTTCACAGCGAAGTATTTTTCCACTAACCGAAAAACAGAAACCACAAACAATTCCACCAGAATGCGCAACTTTCACATGCATATCAAGTTCTTTCTTCGATTGAATCACTGAATGCAAACTCGGTTGCCTACTTTTATAACTCTTGCTCTCTTTTAGGCTGTACACTTTCCTGTTCGGAGACCTTTCTCTTCAAGTTATTGTGTCTGGGTTTGAACTATAAGCTGCTCTTATCTTGATTTTGCTGCACTTTGTTCAATTAACGGTAACATGGCCGGTTTATCTAGCCCCTTTGTCACACCTAATAAGCTAACCATATTACAACTTTTCGAAGATACTTCTAACCCACAGTCTTGATTAAATTCCATATTGTCATCATTGTTAAATTGCTTCTCATGGCCATGTGACAAGTTCTTTACAGCAACTAACTTTGCTAACCCATTACTTATTAGATCATCTACTCGAGCCCCCCGCTTACAAGCTCGTATCATTTTTCTACCCCCATGTCTGCTTCTACTGTTTTCTGGAAACTTAACTTTCGGTACTTATGGATCATTACTGCCCTCAAAATCTACGGAAAAGATTGCATGTTTTGAATCGGTGAAAGGCCCTCCCATTCTACGAAAGCCTGCTTTGTGGGGATGTCTTTTAGGTGTCTGTCCATTAAAGTAGCTTCCTACAACAGGTTTATCATGTAATAATCGTAACAGGTTGCCATTTCTGGCATCTTTCATTTCTTGGTCTTTGACAATATGTGACTGTAACACCAATTTATCTATTTGGTCTCTTACACATGTTTTAAATGATACTGGTCCTGGCTGGGTTTCATAACTGCGCAATATATCTGGTATTACCGGCATAGTTTGGCTTTACAGCTCTATTAATTTCCCTGCATTATCTTCTGTCTGCTTCGACAAACAAGCATACAAGTGCTTACAAACATATGGCTGCCCAGAGATTATGAAACTATAACATGTGCAGGTACACAAATTTAGGTTACAAATATGGTCACCCAACTCCATTTGCTTTTGCCCTTCCACTGGTAACAATTTTAGATTTTCTGTGTAAAACATCTTACATGCTAAGTCATTTAATTCATACAAAATTTCTTTCCATTTGCTTACAGCATCATAGCAGTGTTTGGTACTTATTTGCCTGGCTAAAGTCTCAATATGTTTTGGAATAGCCCCAGACTTCGAATAGATTTCCAAATCTTCATCTTGTGCAAGAAAAGTCTTCTGTCACTTGACAATAAGATTGGACTTGGACATCAGGGCACACAGTGTACCAGCCACTATCCGTATCATGTTGGTGCTGTGTAACTTTCCCACTTTTTTTCATTGCTATACCCCTTTCTGCCTTAGCCAGCTCCTTACTTTTGTTGCGAAATGAGGGCGTCTGCTTTTGTGAACATTTGCTGGCTTGCTCTGTTGCCACACAGTCCCTATGCATAGTTTGGTGTATTAAAAACCAAACCAATTCTGCCATTGACCTATTCAAATGACTATTGAATTCAACGTCATCAATTTCCTTGAACTTCCTATCAGTGACATTGTAGGTCAAAACTAATGGATTCCTACGTTGATTTATTGTGACATTATGCAACACCTCAGCTGTGAAGGTGTCTTCCCATACTTTACAGAACCAATGCTGTTCCAGATAACTGACAAATTCTTTTTACTTTCCTGGGGCAACAAATTGCTAGGAATGTTATTTAGAATGTAATTTACATCAAACATGCTTTGCCTCATTACAAAATTCCAACTGCGCATAATAAACTTGAATCCTGTCTCTAATGGCCACAAGAACATCTTGAGAAAACTATCTTCTCCTATATGGACACGGAATGCATTTATGCAGTGGAAGTTACACAGAGAACTATTTAACTGCTGATGAGACACGGCATTACGGATGTCAGAAGCCTTGTCGTGTTGAATTAATGGTGAAAAATTAACATTTTCTGAACAAGGTCTCAGCCGAAAGAAGCCATCACTATTTTCGAATTTATAAAGCTCTCTGGGATGGTTGCATTGTTGATCACTACACGGTATGTTGGCTCGGACTATCTGGAATGTTAAAGAATGACTCTCACTGTCTTCTGCATTACTATTCGATGCTATTCCAACTCTACCCTTCTTTCCGTTGTCACAATATGCCATTATTGCTGTTTTAAAGCGTGCCAAATTTAGGTCCTGTTTTATACCGTAACCAATCACTTCGGAACCATACTCTTTCATGTTTTTCAAATTTTGTTCACTGCCAAGTACAATGTGGTAGTTCTTCCCTGCTACACTTGAACCCCTTTGAAACAAAAGAACTTCATCAAAAATATTTTGTAACACTTTTTCAGTATTTCTCCAATCAGAGTTTATTTGTATGGCATCAGGTTTTGTCATACCCTCACTCATACGGTGACGATCTATTAAGAGACATCTTGTTTGTATCTGACTAAAGCGAATGGTTAGTACTGGTATCGTGCCTGTAATAAGCATTGGCTGACTCCGGGTCTCTGCTGCCAAAATTTGCTGTGGGGTGGTTCTCCTACTTACTCTTAATTTATCCCAGTTGTCGCGTACAGACAGGGTTGGCCTCCTTACTTCCTAAGTGTCTTTGTCCAAATGAGCACTTGAGTTATCTGTGAACTGGTAAATTTTCCAGCACTTTGTATTATTGATTTCAATTACTGCTTTCATTTTCCATTGACACTGTACGTGACTATGGTATACCTGTTCACATGTGTTTTCTAACAGATTATGGGGTCTATTTATACCAGTTCTTTTTCTGTAATGGTAACATGCTTGACATATTTTCTTTGACGCTAAGGGAGTGGAATACCAACAGAAACTATTCTTGGACTTACAATGTGAGCACTGTTGTTCTGTCGACATGTCAAAATCACAATGCCTACACTTGTTGCCTGTTGTTTTGAGAGAACTGATCAAGGCCCCACATGAGGCTTTACATTGATCTGATTTAGACGAACATGTTATTACTGCAATTACTACTTTTGATTTCTTAATGTCTTTCAAATTAATGTGCTCTTGTTATATTTGTTGTATATCATGCACTTACACTAATACATCGAAAAGAACAATATATTTCTCCTTTCTAGGCCAAAGTTTTCGAAAAAAAAATTGTAATAATAATGCAAATATTATCAGATTAAGAATTTTCTGCATTCAGTAAAAGTTTTGAACAAAACAAAGTTTTGAACTTTACTCTTAGAGTTTCGAATGCACCTGGGTGGAATAGAGATAAAATATGTTCCACTCCTATGGAACTGTTTATATAACAGAAGTTATGGCTAATGTATTTTTATTGACACTTCTATGTGATTCAGATAGAAACATGTTTGTATCTTTGGTTGTTTGTTTATTTTTTGTTTGTTTGTTTTTTGTTTTTGTTTTTATTTTTTTGTTTTGTTTTTTTTGTTTTTTTTTATTTTTATTTTTTTGTTAGTCTTTTTTTTTTTTTTTTTGCTTTTAAAATTAATCTTCAAGCACAAACAGTACGGTCCCTAAACATGTTATATGCACATGCTCATTAAGAATACAGTACATTTACTGTGGAATCATTTCTACAATGCATTCAGACTATAATTGACACAATATATACATTTTGTCACATAATAGATTGGTCTTACCTGGAAGCCTGGCAACTGGTCCTTGATCTCATCGAAGATTTCTTCAATCCTGTATCCACTGTAGGATTGTGTTGTGAATAATATGCTTGACCTGTCCTCTACGAAGTACTCCACTGACTTCTGTAGGTATTTCACCCGGGATGAACCTGCAACAAGAATCCGATAACTGGTTGAAGACATGGTACATGTACATACACAATGCAGTGAAGAAAATATATGAAGTAATATAGTCAAATAAGTGTTTCAGGAATAATTATATAGACAAATCGATACTAAGTACTAAGATATAAAATGAAATACAATCCGATGCTTGCTAATACACAGCTGCTACATTCCAATGGGTCAGGAATGTGACCTGAAAGCAGGTGTAAAGAAAGGTGTTGTAGTAACATCAACCTGGAATTCACAGCTTTCACTTTACATACATGACACTTTCTGCTCTGACGTCGGGCATGGACTACACCTGCCAAGCCTTCATGGTGCGGGCTTAGTTGAACGTCCAACACTCCCCAGAAGTAGTTAAACCCCTAATTATAGTGATATACTAACTGGATAGGATAACCGTATAATGAGCCCATTCTTTATAGAAATGAAGTGACCTTTTCATGTCACTTAAAATATGATTCAGAATACGAAGGTACTTTCGTAGCATGGTAAAGTTTACACCGGAAGACTACAAAAGTACCTGGTTACTGCGCATGCGTCAAAAAAACGGTTCCCAAGTACTTTCCTCGAGCGACAAAGTCAATAGGTTTTGCATCCAGGCGTGCATTCTCTACTTCTTCCTTTCTTAATGAAAGTGTACAGTCTACATCTTTATAAAATGCTTTCAGAATTTCTAGAAAGTTCCCACCAAATCCTAGTCCACTTAGTTTTTCCCATGGGTATACAAATGGAGATATAGGTCTTGGACCAGTAACCTGCAATTGGGTATTTGTTGGCGTCAGCGATCTTTTTCCCAACCGGATGGGTACTTCTTGTGCATGCGCGTTATAGTGGTTATCATCAAAACTTCTGGGGAGATTGTTGGCGTGAACGACCTTTTGCCAAGTTCATGTTTTCGATCATTATTACAGATTTTGGTGTTTGCTTATGGCAATATTCAGCGGTTATCTGAAATATAGTGATCTTCGTTGCTACAGCCAAAAAAATGGCGTTTGGAGGTTCAATTAACGGTATTTCTATGGACTGCATGGTGGACAGATTGACCCGTGGTTTCCGTAACGACGACTTGTTTCCATACGATCATGGGTACCAATGATACTAATGATTTGGTCTCTCTTTGGCTTTTTCAGTTCTTAATTTCGAAAATAGTGTATGCCAAATAATCTAATCTACGGTTATAACTCGCAAAGGTGGAAGATTTGGGCCCAGTTAAGTTGTTTCTCCGGGTTCGAATGTTGACGACTGGACTCATGGTTTCGGTAACGACGACTTTTTTTCCATACGATCATGGGTACCAATAATACTAATGATTTGGTCTTCTTTTGGCTTTTTCAGTTCTTAATTTCGAAAATCGTGTATGCCAAATAATCTAATCTACGGTTATAACTCGCAAAGGTGGAAGATTTGGGCCCAGTTAAGTTATTCTCCAGGTGCGAATGTTGACGACTTTTTTCCATGGCTGCAATGACTTTCCCAAAGCAATGGTATTATGGCAAAAAAATCATCAAGATTATAGTATGTCAAAATTCAAAGTCATATATTCTTGTATTTTCAGTATCATGTATAATGATGCATAAGATGCCAGACCCTTTTGCTTAATTTTTAATCATGTCAGACAAATCCCAGTTGAAATTGGTACATGTAAATGTGAATTAAATCTTATTACATGTATGATACTGAACCGAATTTTGTCCTAATGCCAGAAAGTTTCCATTTCAAATGTGTTAATTCGTTCATATTATATCATGGATAGTGTCAAAGATGAAATTGAATCTAGAAGTATGAAGAAGTATTATTTTCATTAATGGCAATGCAACATGGTTTTGATTTATTCTTCGTAGATTGAAGCCTTTATCTCCATCATCAACAGATGACCAATACCCTTGTACTGATGAATAATTTAAAAAGTCCATTTTATTTTAGCTGAAAATGTAACTGTATTTGGATTCATCTAATATTACAAGAATGTTAACATGTATTTTTAATGCAAACCTGTCACAATGTTAAATTCCGGCTTACATTGAAAAACAGGAAAAGTCAATCAAAATTTTACACATCAGATTAAATTGTACCATAGAGGTAGATTATGGAAAAGGCTCATGTCACGTTTAGTTTCCCTAAAGACCAACAAAAAAATAAAGGTGAGACATATCTGATGAAGCATTTTAATGTATACTTCACTCATGGCAGTTTAGAAATTCATGGACTGACAATTATGTTGTTGATAAATAGTCATTTGAACACACCAAAATCCTGCCTGTTCACACAAGAGTTATGTTAGAGATAATATACTTCATTAAATGTATTAACATACATCCAAATTGTTTGCAATCATTTGGTACATAACTTCCATTTTCCTGCCGCCCACCCCCACAACAAAATGATAACATGAAATAAAGATAGCAAATAATAGTTACAAACTGAGTAAAACTTGTATATATAAACCTACATACATGAAATAGTGGACATTGAACATGTGAATCAAACAGTATTTTGCTGTGTAATTCAAATTAATCAAATTTGATGAAGTCATTTCCTTTTATAAACCAAGTGGCATGAAAATGATACAATGTGTTTGTTGCAAAATATGTTCCAAAGTGAGCAAATGAACTGCCTTAAACTCTAATTTTAATACTATCACAGAATCATTGCCATATGTACTACACAAGTACTTCCATATATATTGAGCCTTTGAGTAAAAACAAAACAGAAACAACACAGCTAATCCAACCCATTGAATAACTTAGTAACTTGTAAAGATATACATGTATTCTCTTTGGGCAATTGGTACTTGTTGTTTCATCTTTGAGCGCCAGGGTACAAAATGTTGCCTCATTTGACCACCAGGTGAGATGGTTCTACATTTCACCACCAGGTTTTCAACCAGGTTAGATGTTTTTAAATTTGACCACCAGGTGATACCTGTATACTGTAGTTGACCACCAGAGAAATCATTATCAGCCCACAAGGGCTTATTATTTAAGGTAGCGATCTAGTGAACAACATAAAAATCAAAGATGTTTCACTTTTTACATTTTCTGGTCTGTTAACAAGTTTACTTTAAGTTCCGCATTGTTTTGTTGCTAAATACTTTTTACATTGACGTTAAAATCGTTGTTTTTCCTGACGCGGTAGTACCAAACTGGAGTGTAAACAAAGCTGCCACTGAACGTGCCGGTTTGTTGGGTCACGTGACCTGTGATGCGTCCACACTGATACATATCTAGCGAGGTCAGGGGGTCACGGTCTGACTCCCAACACAACTTCAAAGCGGTTCCTCCGTACCCATCAAAAGAAAAAGGAAAAAGGGTCGCAAAAGAAAATAAAATATTGTACGAATGGACACGTATACCAGGACAAAACTTGCCGATAGTGACAAGGGCTCGTATTACCAAACGTGGCCTGAAGAGCCCAGGCCCCAGCTTTTAGTTTCAGCGGTTGTGCCATCCACATCCGCCCGCACCGAATCTGAATAGGACAGTCTCGATGACGACGACGGGAAAACTTATTTATCAGCAACGCATAAAAAAAATTAAAAGTTAACTGGAAAATGTGTGCGTGCACTGGATATTTCCTTGGACAGTGAATCAAGTGTGACCAGAGCCTCTGCCCCTGCCCCTGCTCCGTCCCCTCGGCTGAAGTTGTCTGTTCTTCGCGGTGGCATTTTGGCGAGTTACGGGAAGAAGTTGAGGATGTCCACATAAAATGCTATGAGATGGGGCTGTGATCCAATCTGTTTATTTTATGACTACATGTGCAATTATTTATTTCACCATTTTCGGGTTTCATTAGGCTATACGCACCGTTCGTCAACATTGAAGTTCGGTTTATTAGTTTCTTGGTTAGCGTTTCAAGTCTGTGAAGTGTGATATGAAACCCGTCCGCCAGCCTGAATGAAGCCTGTTTGGCTGGAACTTGTTGTAAACAAGCAAAACAACCTGTGAAAATTGCAGGACAATGACACATGTCGGGGTAATTTAAAACAGATTCTAATTCACCGCTTGGTGTTTTCATGAATAGTGCGATTCATTCGACCCTTGCTGAGAGGTGTTTGGATTACATGTAATAATTGAAATGTATCATTGAATTAAGCAAAGTACTGTGCAGATGTTCAGTTTGCATATATATTGATAAAAGATGTTAAACAGGACCAAATGTGCTCCATGGCAAATGTCTGAACATTTTTATGCACACACAAAAAAAACATTCTGTATGAAGGCCGTTACTCCCTCCCCCTGCTCCTGACTGTGTTCTAATGGGAAAATGTTGACATTGTTGAATGGCCCCTAACATATATTTGGGATGAAATTTGTAGTTACTGCTCATCGAATGTTTGCTTGTAATGGTATCTTGATAATGGCTTCCTGTCATCACGGGACTTTTTCAATTCAATTCAGACAAGTACACAATATTCATGTGGCGTATCAGTAACGTCCATATCAGAGATACACAAAGTGGTCCCATAATAGCTACAAAAGACTAATGAATGAGAAATTACAAAAACATAAAAATTCCTCGTTTGTGATCATCATATTAGCCCCTATCATAGTGCTAAAAAAGACAAAAAAAGCACGCTGAAAATATTAACAGGCCAGGAACATGGCCTCATCCCACGCCTGCCATCATGCACACATTGATGACCCAGTTCCTTTTTCCTTTTTATTTATTTGTTTGTTTATTTATTCATTCATTCATTCATTCATTTATTTATTTATTTATTTATTTATTTATTTATTTATTTATTTGTTTATTTATTTACTTACATACTTGCCTTGCACAATGCACATATGACATGCTGGGATATTCTTTGGATATTTACCAATATACTGTCCATGAGTACCATATCTTGTGTATTTGATATGGCAGGTTGTTAATAAAATCAGTGGCAATATTAGTCTGTATTATTCATGAAGACTTGTTTCATATTATAAAAACACAGTGCTTCTCTGGATGTTGATAATATACTCTATAATTGGAAAATGTGCAAGGTGTAATGTATATCAACTCGGCTACATTGGTTAATTGAGTGCCCATTACACTGTAACAAAATAATATCTACAGATATGTGGGATTTTTTTAGAAATGCATAGTGTGTTTGCTCTTTTGATTGGAGGGTTTATATATTATACTTGAAATACTTTGGTAAGTACCTGGAGCATGCGCCCCCCCCCCCCGGCCCCTAAAAAACAAAACAGACATCATATCTCTTGCAGTGGTACCCTGTATATGGCCCCTCTCACCAGAGGCCACTCCTGTTGAAAATTCCCCATTCTTATGCATTATGCAGAAAGTGTAACATTGCCACTTTAATATGTGAATTTTACTGTTCACATGATAAGTTGAGAACTATTTGCACCATGACTTTGGTCTCGTTAAGCAAGTGACCCAAGTCTTGTTACAGCACATATTTGGTTGTGGTGCTCTAGTTCCTTGTCAGCTGGGCACAGGACCATCATGGTCCTCTTGTTTTGTTTCTTTTCTTAGGCTGCAGAAGATACGGAAAAGCCGATTATGATAATTGGACCATCCCTACATGCCAACATGTGTAGACTTGGTAACAGTCCTTGTTACGAACTTACTCAGCTTAAGGGTATATAGGCTCCTTGCATAGTAAAGGTGGAGAGAGAGAGAGAAAAAAAGAAAGAATAACTATTTCATATACATACAAACTAATTCCTAACAAATAGGGGTCATACAAATATAAACACTTTCTCAGAAAAGGAGGGTCACAGTTGTACATTTTCTTATTCAGGCATATAACCTGTCTTTCTGAAAATCTCCAGGTAATTTCTGCCAGTCTACTGACATAGGTTCTCCATAAGTAGTCCAGTGTATCACTTCTTTACATAATCATTCCAATACTATAACACCCCCAAAGAAAACAAATAAATAGGAGTAAAATACAAACAGTAGGGCTGGACAAACATTTGTCATTAGGTAGTGTTAACACAATCATTTGAGCGTGGTACTCTAGGGTTTTGGGAGACATGATGCTGATCCAGTCTGTAAAATTGAAATATATGCATACACATGTAGCTCACATTTATTTTGATATTCCATTTTCAGGCAGTTGAGGTAAATGTTGGAACAAACAACACCCCTGTTGATTACCCTGAGGCCATTCTACAGAAAATGCAACAGCTGGTCCGGGATATACAGTCTGTCCGTCCAGGGTACATTGTTGATACACCATTACATGGTATAAGGCAAGATTTGGGAATCTGTGCGTCTGGCCACAGAATTCTGCAACTCTCACTCACATTCAATTTCTAAAAGAAATTTTGTAATTACCTTTGCAAAGTTTGTTTCGTACACTATATTATGAAGTTATTTGATGTTTTAGTGATTATGTTCATAGACAAGTTTGCCAGTATTTATATATGTGAATGATTTATTTCAATACTGACAAATTTTGAATAGTCAGTAATTCTGTAGAGGTGAATGGTAGACTGTGAAGCATATAATTCAATGACACATACCAGTAATATAATTTTATATAGTGCATTTGTAGGTACATTTTAGTTTGTTACATGCACGTTATTTATCAGGACCCATTGGACCCTCAATTCTAGATGTTAGGTACTATTGCTGGGCTGATGGTACCGTCACTAGTTTTGAACGTCAGTCTGAGTCTTGTTAAATGCAGTGAAATTGTACGCAAATCACTATCCTCATTTTTTCCCACTTTTCAATGAATTTTTGTTATTTTTTATTTATTACTTTTTTTGTAAGTAGACTTATATAAAACATACAATGTAAAGACACTTTTGTAACATACATTGCTATTGGTTGATGGCCTACATACATTTATATAATTATATAATCTTATTTGGGGTTCAGAATTGTAATGCATGGTGGCTTGTTACGTGGAACATATTTATCAGGACACATTGGACCTTTGATTCTAGATGTAAGGTACCATTCCTGGGACTGATAATACCCTCACTAGTTTTGAACATCACTCTGTGATTTGTTAAATGGTGTTACATAGTGCACTAGTCACCAGACCACCTTCTGTTTCATTTTTCATCAAAGGCTTTTTTTTTTTTGCTTTTGGATTTAAAATCAGAGTATTTGGGAACCTGTCACTTTCTCACGTTGAAATTATTCTTCATTCTCAGCAGCCAAGGTAGCAAAAGCAAGGGTTTCTACTGCTATGATCCATATCGTATGTGTTCTTAGACAACTACTTTAATTTTTGGTTCACTTTGGAATAAAGTTTTCTGTTTTTAGCTCAGGTGATCATGTCACCTGAGCTGATACCATAGTCTCAAAATCCGTCGTCCGTCGTAAACAATTTACATTTTCGACTTCTTCTCCAAAACCACACGCTAGATCTGCTTCAAACTTGGTGGAAATGTGCCTTGGGTAGGTTTCTACCAAGTTTGTTCAAATGGTCATGGTCCAGTGATTTTTGGATTTGTAATGAATTTTTTGTTCCTTTTTGGGCAAATCTTAATAAGTCTTCTCCGAAATCCCTTACCCAATTGCTTTGATATCACACAGGAACACTCCCTGAGACTCCTAGTTCTTAATTTGTACACCAGGTGGTGCTGCAATTTTTTTCTAATTTTTTATGAATTTTTGTGTGTTATAGCTATTTTCGACTTCTCCAGAACCGTCACTCAGATTAAGCTGAAACATGGTGGATACGTTACTTGTAGAAGGGTCAAACAAGTTGTACACTATGTGGGAATCCTGTGGATTTCTGATTTTTAACATTTTTTTCAATTCGGTACTTACCGGTCAATGCACCTTTCATATTGATTACTATGGAAGTCAATGAGTATTCTAATGCTAATTCACATTTTCGACTTCTTCTCCAAAACCGTCATCCAGATTAACTTCAAACTTGGTGGCAATGCACCTTGGGTGCATTTTGGGTACTTGTTGATAAATGCATTTATTCTGATTGTTTACTATGTAAATCAATTGGCCTCTGATACAGATTCACATTTTCAACTTCTCCGACTAAACCGTCAGCCAGATATACTTTATACTTGGTGGCAATGTTACTCTTGTGGGTTTCCACCAAGTTTGTTCAAATGGTCAACATGTGGTTCACCTGAGCACAGGATCAGTCCTGATCCTCTATTTTATAATTATTTTTTGGTGTGCAATTTGATTCCCCCTCCTTGTGGGGCACACTGGACAAGCTTTGTAAACAACTGTTACACAGCTTGGCAAAGAGAATCAATTTCTTTTTCTAATATGCAAATAATCAATTAGATTCAGCAGCTGGTTATTAAAACAGAAATTGAAAAAGGATGAAATGTCAAATGTTGGTGAATTACCTGACAGGACCAGTTTATATACATACTTCATGATAAAAATATCACAGAGGAGTGAAATAATTTATTAATACTATATAAATGTAAATACATGTAAACTGTAGCAATTATCTAATAGAGGTTCTACATATCTACATACATATGTATCATGTGTTGGTCAAATAATAAAATCTTGTGTCTCATGTAATTCATGTTTCTAAGCAAATGAAAAGTAGAAATGACTTACAGTACAGAAAAGAAGGGACTAACATCTGTGTACTTCATCATTCTAAAGCAAGTGAAAAGTAGGTCTAGCAACTGACAGCTGGTACAAGCACATGTACTACATCACCCTGCATCAAAGGAAAATTAGAAGTGACTGACAGTACAAGTACAAGTACACGTACTTCATCATTTAAGCAAACGAAAAGAAGAAGTGACTGACAGTACAAGTACATGTACTGCACTATCCTGTTTTAAAGTAACAGAAAAGTTTAAGAAGCTAAGCCTAAGAGTACAAGTACATCTACTTACTTCCCTGCAGAAAAGTATAAACGGAATTGACTGGCAGTACAAGTACCTGTAACATTATGTAAATCGTCATTGTAGGGAAACCAAAAGTACAAGTGACTGACAGTACATTGTGCCATTTGTAGATTTATAGTATGTGTATTATGGATGTTTATTGTGGTGTTTTTGGTACTATTTATGTATTACATGTAGTTGATGTGAGGTTTCAACATTGAATTGTATTTTGTTAAAATAAAACATGTCAAAGCTGCAGCAATCCATATTACAGTATTGTATTGTATTGTATTTCCGCTCTTCTTGTACATATGTATTATGTATGTTACTACTATGCATCACTGAAAAAAATAGGTACAAGAACATGAACATCTTCACAGAGATGTTATGTGTACATAACATACATGTATGTATGTATGTTATCTTTATCCATCAATGAACAAAATAGAAGGTACATGCATAAGTACATGCACTTTTCAATCTTGCTCATGAATGCAGCTGAACTGATGTAAAGTTGAAGTAAATATGCTAGAGTAGAGCAAAATTGGTCACAATGTCTATTAAGAAGGAAAAATGGAATATAAGAGCAAATTGTACAAATACACGAACTTCATCAAAGTGTATGAAAGGAAAAATAGGACTGACTGATGGTGTAAGTACATGTACAGCATCAAACTGTAACAAAGGGAAAACAGTACAAGTATATATATTTCACCAAAGTTTAGGAAAGGAAAAAAGCTGACTGATGGTACAAGTATATGTGCATCAACAAATTGTAAAAGGAGAAACAACACTGACTGTACAAGTACATGTACTTCAGCATCTGTATTAGAATATAAATTAAAGTACAACTGTAACTGATAGCATTACAAGTTCATGTACGTCATCAGCTTGTACATTAGAAGGTTAAAATGGAAGTACATCATTCTGCAAACAGGAGGAAGGAAAATTAATTGACAGTATATGCATGCTATGAGAGAAGATTGAAAAAATAGTTAAAAAAAAAACAAAATCAAGTGAGTATACAAGCACCCCATATTTCTCCCACATTAATTGAATGTGTAATATTGGGACAGAAGAAGCACTGTCACACATTCCATTTGAACATTGAATTACAAGTACATGTACCGCATCATACACCAGGAAGTAATAATAGAAAAGGATTCATTTACTGATGATACAACTTGTTTGATATGCTGTCAAGTATTGCAAATGACCCGAAAGTACAAGTACGTGTACTTCAGGGAAAATTTGAATGCACTAATCTAGTGAGAAGTGTAGAGATAGACTAATTTGTAATTTTTGTTTGGGCAACTTATTTAACTCCATGGGATGAATGTAATTACTGCCCAATTTTTTAATGCATAGACCTACATGTAATTGTTACACTTCTTGAACTGTATTAAGCATTCTGTAGTTTCATAAAAATGTGATAGGTTCTACTCTATGTATAGTGTTTGTGAATGGGTTCCAATGTCATTTACATGGTTTAATAAAAACAATGTGACATAAATGAAAATGTTGGTGTGCTTGTTTTTTGTCTTGCATTGCTCATTTTAGATTAATATACATGGTTTTGATATTCTTTTACATTTCATGCAAAATGATGGATTTTCTGTGCTTTTCTATAATGATTCAGTAAATGTTTTCCACAAATATACCTCCACTCTTTATTAAGGGTACCCAATTCAATTCAATTCAATCCAATACGAAAGTTTTTGTTCAGAAACCATGATTTTTTTTCAAATGTTTTATGCAGTAAGCAAAAGCTTGCTTTAAAATAAAAATAGTACATGTATTAAGTGATTTCATTTAACTATTCATTTTTAGATTTAACTTTAATTACACCTCT
This sequence comes from Hermodice carunculata, assembly GCA_964020975.1. NCBI lineage: Eukaryota > Metazoa > Annelida > Polychaeta > Eunicida > Amphinomidae > Hermodice > Hermodice carunculata. Next base: position 19,361,772 of record OZ026628.1, on the reverse strand, counting down.
GAAAATTTGGTTGGGCTAAATATAATATATTCCAATACATCACTTGGGTAAACAATAACTTCATTACATACTTTTGTTTGATATGAAACGAATGCAACGTGGAGAATTTGAATCTGTATCGATCATAGGTTTCAAGATGTTGCAACATTAAAAAATGCTCATAAGTCGCCAAATTTGGATTTTTATAGTAGTCCTCTGTGGACTAAAGCATTGACAAAATAAAAGTACAATACACATGCGCCAGTATTGGTATTTTGTTGATAATGCTCAATGAAAACATTAACGTGGAACTTAAAGGGAATAGCAAGTCTAGTTTGAACATAGACAAAATTTCAGATGTTAACATTTATATATCTTAACATTCATTCATTTTCACTAGTATAGAAATGTGTTGAACTTAATTCATCTCGCAAGATATCTGATATCTTCAAACTACTCAGGATTTTTAAATTGGGAATGCCCTTAATTCTTAGCATTGTAAAATCCTGTGTTTTTTTCAAGGCATTCTTCAGTATAGTTGACAAATTATACAGTTTGAAATGACATGTGACTTATTAAATGTCCCTATAAGGAAGGCCATTTAAATTACACACACACACACATGCATATATATATATATATATATATATATATATATATATATGTATATATATATATGTATATATATATATATATATATATATATATATATTTATATGTATATATGTATATATATATATTATATACACACGCATATATATATATATATATATATATATATATATATATATATATATATATATATATATCCTTGTATGTCATCAGTGTACCAGTATCCCGCTTCCCTACCCCTTCAGTTTATATATTTCATCTCAATAATCTATTAATTTGGTTGCATGAGAAAGAAAGAATGTATGAGAAGAGAAAAAAGAAAGAATGATAGAAAGAAAGATAAAGAAAGAACGAGAAGGGGATAAGGAAAGAAAGGTGGATACATGCATGTAACATATACATGGTTAAACCTGTCAACAAATACATATCACATGTATCAAAAATTCAAAAGGTTGGTAAAAAAACTAATTGATCGAGAGTGGCAAAGGGGCAAAGACTTGCTAAAGTGTATCTTATAACTGTTAACGTGGTAAAATAACACCTTTCATTTGATACAGAAAAAAGTCGCTGAAAAACCCATTCAATACCGGAAGGGTACAACACGGAAAAAAGTCGCTGAAAAACCCATTGGAAAACTGGATGGGTACAGTATATGCGCAATGCGCATGCGCGACTGTACCCTTCCGGTACGTTCCTCTCTTGGAAAAAGGTCCTTCACTCCAACAATCCCCTTCTTGCCAGTAACCTCTCAAGATCAGGTCAATGATCCATAACTTTTGATCGAGTACTGAATACTGTGCTTGTGTGTACTGGATATTAATATCACAGGAGTAGAGCATCCCAAATTAAGTCCCATCACAATTTTGGATATGAAAATACTTATTAACTGTGAGTTTATGAAAGGCATTGCTACACAAGAAATATTTTAAATCATTTGATAGCTTTATGTATTTTTGGAGACAAATTTGGCGCGGGACAGACAATCATGGAGGTAAGGTACATAAACGCACGTCTAAAAAAATCTCATCACATGACCCCCTATTTTTTTGTTTCAAATTGTTGCTATCGGAATAAACTTGAAGTAGAATGCAAAGAAAATTGTGATTTTACGGTTGAAATTGGAGAAATAAGCCAGCAAATGTCACTGTTTTAACATGTAAATGCATTAGGCCAAGGTTACTGGTCCAAGACCTGTACGGTCATCTGTTTGCACGAGGACGAATCTGGTGATTGTTGTGAATTGCATAGACAAGAAAGAAAGACAAAAGTTTAATATAGAAGGCATATCAGAGCACTGTCCGCATAGAATGACAGAATCTGTTGCATTCTAGCAACGGATAGAGTGTTCAAACGATCGCAATTTCACCGTAACCCAAAAGAGGCCCTAGCATACGCGATGCAAAGCGAGAGCCGATCAATATTTCTGCGTGCCATGGGGCTCCCTTTGGGATGTAGGATATTAAATCAATTTAATGGAATTGAAATGAAAGGTACATGTACGTAAGAATACTTGAGGCCCCCATGTCAAAAGATTGTGAAATTTACCGCTGAATTATAGCACTGCAGGCTTTAGATATTATAATGAATTTGTAAAGAAAATTAATATATTTCTCCATTTACTACTCTAGCAGGTTGCCATATCGACATGCACAAGTTCCAACATGTATCATTCTTTCATCTTTCACTGTCTTTTACCCACCACACGTCATCCAACGAGGAAAGGATGCCAAAGATATATTTGAAGCGATTCTGTAATATATTTGAAGTGTGAAACTTTGTTTTTATTTAATTAAAATGCAAGGGAGGCCGACACTCGAACATATATTTTTAAATCAATCAACCAATACAATACAATATACAAATTGCAGTATATTTAAATAGATTGAAAGCTAATTGCCTCTGTGAAAATTTGTTTGCATCATCAAAAAGATGCAGCGCCAGTGTAATGCTTGTCAAGAATAATTTTTATTTATAATTTTCAAGAATTTGTCAAAAAAACATTAAATAATTTTTGGAATTCAATAGAATGTTGATATCGGATAACTCAACTTAAGTACATCAAATCACATTGTGATTCAGAGATTCACAGTTTATAAAAATTTTAAAAAAGAATCCCTGCCTACCTACCTACTCTACTTTTGTGCTTCGCTGCATAATGAAGCACGACATTTGTTTGAGGCCTCACCAACGCTATTTGCCTGTCCAGGACTCCGCAGAATAGAAGTGCTAATATCTTATAACATTACAGTCTTGTATTGAAGTTCCTGAATAAAGTTACCACCTGTAACATGGCTTTTTGACTCACAGTCGCTTTTTGGCTCAGCTGACCTACCAGTCAGGTTGAGACATTAGAAGACTCAGTCATCCATGGCTTCTCTCTGTCCATTCACAGTTTTACCTTTTTTGACTTCTTCTCCTAAACAGCCAGCCAGATTCACTTCAAACTTGATAGCTATGTACCTTGGGTGGGTCTCTACCTGGTTCGTCAAATGGTCACGCTCCAGTGATTTTTAGCTCAGGTGACTTGTCAGTCAGTTGAGCTGATCTTATGGTCCTCTGTCCGTCGTCCCACGTCCGTAAACAATTCACATTTTCGACTTCTTCGCTGAAACCGAAAGATCCACTTCAAACTTGGGGAACTTGGGGGGGGGGGGGTGCCTTGGGTGGGTGTCTACCAAGTTTTTTCAAATGGTCACGGTCCAGTGATTTTTTGGATTTTTTTAATGATTTTTTTTGTTCTATTTTGGGGGCAAATCTTAAAAAATCTTATTTTCCGAAATCGCTCACCCAATTGCTTTGATATCACACAGGAACACTCCCTGGGACTCCTGGTTCTTAATTTGTTCACCACGTGGCGCTGCCATTTTTTTCTATTCTTTTATGAATTTTTGTGTTACACCTATTTTCGACTTCTTCTCTAGAACCGTCACTCAGATTAAGCTGAACCATGGTGGATATGTTCCTTGTAGAAGGGTCAAACAAAGTTGTTCACTATGTGGAACTGCTGCGGATTCCTGATGTTTAACAATTTTTTCAATTCGGCTTTTTTTCGGTAAATTCACCTTTCCTATTGATTACTATGTAAGACAATGGGGCATTGTAATGCCGATTTACATTTTCAACTTCTTCTCCAAAACTGTCATCCAGATTTACTTCAAACTAAGTGAGGATGCACCTTGATCGGGTGTCTACCAGGTTTGTCCCAATGGTCATGTTCCAATGATTTATCAATTTTTTTTCAAAACTTTTTACAAAAGTTTTAATAGGAAAGTTTAACATGGGAATTTCTTGTAATGGTTATAACTTAAATAATTTTGGCCAGATTTACTTCAAACTTGCTGGGGATGTGCCTTGGGTGGATTTCTACCAAGGTTGTTCAAATGGTCACGCTCTATTGATTTTTGGATTTTTTATGAATTTGTTTTTTTTTGGGGGGGGGGAGACAAACCTTAAAAACTCTTCTCCTCTGAAGCCGCTCACCCAATTGCTCTGATATCGTACATAGACACTCCCAGGGACACCTAGTTCCCAATTTGTTCACCAGGGTGGCGCTGCAATTTGTTTCTAGTTTTTTTTTTTTTTTTTTTTTTCTTTTTTTTTGAATTTTTCGTATGGTTTTGCCATTTTTCACTTGTTCTCAGAACCGTCACTCAGATGAAGCAGAAAAATGATGGATATGTTCTTGTGGAAAGGTCAAACAAAGTTGTTTACTAGGTGGCACTTCTTTGGATTCCTGATTTTTAAGGATTTTTTTCGCTCAGCTGTTTGCATTCACATGTATCTGGACAATTGGGTTACCAGGGCGCTTCAGCACCTAGATTCAAAGCGCCATACACAGACCATCCTGGAACTCTGCCAAAGCTTGGGCCTGATAGTGAACCTACCCACGTCCAGTCTGCAGCCAGAGCAGATCTTTGTCGTCCTCAGAACCCAGTTCAATGTGGTAGCCTACATCTGTCATCCTTCAGAGGACAGGTGGGACAGACTGCAGTCTCTGCTCAGGCCTTTTCTTACTGGCAAGGTCTGCTCGGCGCAACAATGGCTCGCCCTGCTGGGCTGCCTGTCCTTGATGGACTCCCGGGTCCCTTAAGGTGGCTCCACCATCGCCCTCTGCAGGCAGGCATCGTAACAGCACTCTTGTGGTCGATCAGATGTACGCCTATAGGTCGGCAGATTTCCTAGGGGGCCTTGTTGGGCTTCATGCCTAGTAGACCTAATCTCGGACAGTTACTTGGCAGTTTATCTGAACTCTGGCCTATTGCCGACCTTGACACGGGTTTATAACTGCCCCCGGAACCTCATCACAGCCCACCACACCTGCCAGTATCACTACTATGATCTATTAGATATCCAGGTCCGATAGAGCTGAAACCGATAACGTCTACCCATGAGGCAGACAGTTGTAATGTTAGCGGGCGATCAACGGGGGGTCTAGTGCAGTCCCATGTGGCTTGGTAAGTAGGATTTCTGGTTAAGCCAGATTTGGGTGTCAGCGGCCTCAACTTCACATAGCTCTGAGGTTTCCCTTCAGACGTCGCCTCCTCACGCGGACCAATGGTTTCCCCCGAGCTGCTGGTTCCGCTGGTCTACAGAGGTTAGTGTACCTGTAACGATTGCCCCACAACCAGTACATTTGTATATCGGCAATGGTGGTTGAGAGGCAACGTTAAGCAATTTATACAGGATATTTGGAGTAATATCAGTATAAATAAGTATACTTATTTCCCGATCACCAGAAAAGCCCAGCTGACCAACCCCTCTTCCTCTTACGGCTGATGTTTACTGACCACTTTTCAAGAGAGGAAGGATGATACGGGGCTCATGTGCACATGACGTCGCCATCAAGTCCACATGGATCAAAAGATGGTGCCACCAGACCGTCATGTTTTAGAATCAAGCGTTAGTAGCAAGCTTCTTATCTCGAGTTCTTGGGCACCATGCCCAGGTACAGAGGTCTTGGCAATGGTGGTCGAGAGGTAAGTACTCTTATTAATACTGATATTACTCCAAATATCCAATGTTACACTTGTGCATAACTGTGTTGTGATGAAACTACGTACAGTTGAGACTAAAATGAGTGCAAATAATTGTTAAGTACATGAAAAGCTATTGCGTGATGCACAGGAATGAATATATTGTTATATTCAGAAATGATTGGGTCAAGCCATGGTCAAACGAACCTTCACTCTTTGTCAATTGACTTATCAAAGCATATTCCTAATATTGGCAATTTACATCTACATTATTACAAATCCAAATGGATGGAAGAATTGGCAAAAATAAACTACACCGCTGCAGGAAGATTCATTTCACATACTAGAAGATTCACTGATGATCTATATACTCTTAACAACCAGGATGAGATCAAGAAACATTGGGATGAAATTTACCCCAAAACAACTAATTTTGAATAGAGAGAATGAGAGTGATAAAAAGGCAACTTTCCTTGATCTTGAAATAAGCAAATAAAACAAACAGTATGTGACAAAGATTTTTGACAAACGAGAACAATTCAAATTTGACATAGTTCCATATCCTGATATCACTGGAAACATTCCTGAGAACCTAACCTATTGTGTGGTCATTGGACAGGTTTTACACATTAGCAGAAACACATCACAAATAAGTGAATTTGTAAGGACAATAAGAATATGAATGAAAAACTTTGTCACAAAACGTATGACACCAAAAAGCTACACAAAACTCTTGTTGAAGTGTTTCCATAGATATAGAACACTACTGACAAAACACAACACTCATACCAAGACACTAACAGATTATATTAATTTATAGATTTAGGTAGGGCTGACATAGCAGTGGTGGTTGGGTGATAGTTGGTATACAATCAAGTTAACTTAAACCGACCTAGATTTTTTCTCTGGTCTGGTCTGTCTACAGTCTATACAGAAACTATCAGTAATTGTTGAGTCCTAATTTATCACTTGGGTGAAGAGGTGACTATAGTCAATTATCTTATACACCTGCTTCACAAATCATTGTCAGTACATAAGTGTAGCGTACATGTACTACAGACTTCAGTTCACAATTCACATTTTTGACTTCTTGAAAACCGTCAACCAGACTTCAAATTTGCGGGGGATGTGCTTTGGGTCAGTCCCTACCATCCTTGACCAAATGGTCATGGTCCAGTGATTTGTGGATGTTTTCATAATTTTTTTTTTTTTTTTTTGTTGTTGTTTTTTTGTTTTTTGTTTTTGTTTTTTGTTTTTTGTTTTTGCTCATTGTTTAGGGGAAATCTTAAAACAAGTCTTTTTCAAAAAGGCCTTGGCCAATTCCTGTGAAATTGCAAAGGAACACTTCTGGGTTAAAGCTTTAGACATGGACAGAAGATGAGTGACCTTGACCTCATTTTCAGGGACAAAGGGCAAGTTACATGGAATTCATTGTTTATATGATAACCTGTGACCTTTTTGAGCTAGCACATTAATATTGCACATGCTGGTTGTCTTTAATGAGGGCCAGACTCAGACAGTATATAAGTGACTGTGACCCCATCGCCAAGGTCATATGGTCACTTGCACACATTTTAATATTAGCTTGATAACTAGACAACTATTCAAACTTAGACATTGATGTTGCACATGGCGGTTTGCCCGAGCAAAGGCCATAATTAGACAGTGCATGGGTGACCTTGACCTCATTCCCAAGGTCACAGAGACATTTATTGGAATTTTAGTGTTTACATTGTACGCTTAGAACTATGAAAGCTAGATCCTTAATGTTGAATTTGTTAATTGTTTTGTATACAGTTAAGATTGAGAGGGTACATTAGTGAACTTGACCTCATTCTCAAGGTGACATGGTAACTTTAGAACTGTTTGTGCTATGACTTTGAACTTGCACATGGGAATGGTCCTCCATGAAAGCTAGAGTCAGAATAAGTTGGTGACCTTGACCTCATTTTCGGTCACAGGGTCACTCAGTCACCTGAGCATGGGGCTGTCACAGTCTGCTTGTTGTTTATAAGTTATAAGTATACCTTAATTGGTGAGTATAGCAAATTTTGTGCTTTGAATGAAAATACTGAATATCATTGTAATTTAAAAAAAAAAACTTTTAAAAGATTTATCAATGCATCTAGTTTCGGGAGTGAACAGTTAGTATGAGTTGGAATAAAAGTATTCCATAAGTTCAGTGAAGCTTGGAACAAAGATTCCTTTTCTGTAACTTATAGGCTATCCCCAATGCGCCAATCATTGTTCTCTGTTGTCTTAACGTAAAGAACCCTATCATGATGACAACCAAGTTGATGTGTGCTTGCACGCGTGTAAATAAATCGAGTTCTCAAAACAAAGTCACACGGAATAGTACTTGGCTGTAGAGTAAACAAACCGGCCAGGTGAGTTCGCATGGAAACGCATTGTAAGAATCTTTGAAATTTTGCTAGCCACAGCCAAGTTTTGTGTTCATTTGTAATTGCATAGTACAGGCAAAATTTGAGTTTTAAAATTATATAAAGTAAATTGCGTGCTTTGATAATCATTCAGAGGAAATCTCGAGCCGCACGTAGTGCTCCAGACATTCGGGTTGCGAGATTTAACGCAACATTATATTTAGGCAATACAGTATACTGTACCGATTCGAAGGAATGTTGGAGATCGCCATGGAGGTATGTATGAAATAATGAAGTTGATATAAATACATACATATATATGTGTGTGTGTGTGCGTGTGTGTTTGATTGTGATCTTTTGAGAAATTCACATGCCCTGTAACAAGTAAAATATCTATGCATATAGATTGTGATAAAATGAAATAAAAAACAGAGAAAAAGGAGAAAGGTCCACCAAGAGGGTCTAAAATGAGGGTTAAAAAATGAATCACTGAACTGTGTGCTACATTTTGAGCAGGAAAATAAAATTCCATTCATGAAAATTTTACCAACTTCCGTTTTAACCAGTATATATAAATCTCAATAAATATAATTCTCATTTCTTTCTTTCCTCTGATTAATTTTGATGAACAGTTTTGCTCTAATTAACCACACCTGAAGATTAACCCCACGCTTCTGGTACAACCCTGGCTTTTTCCCCCAGCAACCTATGGAAAAAGCAGAGCATACTTCTCCTTTGCCCTTGCCCGATGGTTACATGATTACTGTAGTTCTTGAAATTTTGCGCTCGATTTAATTTCGCGCTTTTAGCGCTACCATCTAAGGCGCCAAATTAAAATGCGCGAAAATAAGTTGCATTGTATTTCAGTACATTGTTTGGCATTGGATTGCGCGAAACTAAAATGCGCGAAAATTCTGTAATTTCAGAAAAAATGAGTTTGCGCGAAATTAAACGCGTGAAAATTTCTAGAACTACAGTATTATAAAGCATACATTTATTATGGTAATTAGCACAAACTTTAACTTCACTAGAGAGCTCTAAAAATAACCTCTGGCACTCAGCCTCATAACTTCCCATGTTATATTTTTCGGCTGTCACCAAGATCACTCATCCTTGCTCCATGATTAGGCACTTAAATGCAATAGTTATTTACTGATTTTTGACGCCAAATTATTCCAGGAAGTGTTCAACTGTGTTCACTACAGAAGCCATTTTACCACTCTGTAAACCAGTATTGTAAACATGGAAAATGTTATCTCATATTACATAAACACACCTAGAGCTCTTGTAAGTGGCTTCCTCTCCATATGATGCTATCAAATTTACATTCAAGTGATTTATTTAAATATGACTTGGCTCAGGACCGTGAGTAGGTCACCCAACAGTTTTGCCATAGCACCCCATATTACTCATGAGACAGTCATATAACTTAGAAATTTGACTGTGTAGCATGTTTAAAGAACAGGCAAGTGTTCACATTCTCATAACATGATAAGAGACCTCTCACAAGGTCTAAAATGTATTACCCAAATATATAGGAGGAACACTGGCAGAGGAACTGAGGTCAGGGGTCATACTTTCGGTCTCATGAGTGCAGTGTGAGCGTATCTGATAAACATGAACCTTCATTGGCTTACTTCTCCACGTCAAGGTTTTGTGCTTCTGATGCAAAGTAGCCTTGCCTGCTGACAAGCGTATTGTCCCCCAATATGCATTCATGCACTATGCTCTTAACCAAGAAAACAGGCAAACTTTCTAACTGCAAAAACTGAATCTATGTTTTACCATAGACTGTGAATGGTTTACCTGCTGTGTCAAAAAATGGAAGGGCTGGCTGCAACAGCTCTAGACTCACATATATTTTTAAAAACATCACAGTGCAGAAGACAACTGCAAGCCCCAGCATCAATTAAGCGTGCAATACTCACTAAATTTGCCTCAATTGATAAACCCAACCCAGAGCCAGAGGTGCAAACTCCCTCACTCTTTAGTTTTCCGTCAGGGCTGGTGATGTGGGTGGTTGTTCTTGGCAGGGGCGGAGACCCCTCTTTATGGGGCAGCAGAGAGTAGCCAGTCTTGAAATGATTGCCCCAGCAATAGTAGCAAGCTATTGTGGCCTCTTGGGTTCGTGTGGCGGAGGCTGTGGGGACAGGTCCATGTGATCGCACAGGAGATTATTCCTAATTTGATTTGGAGGAGTTTGCATTGTTAACTGTAAAACTGTTCCCCAGTTCGATCAGATTTGTATCAACAGTGCAGCTGTGCCAATTACTGCCATGTGTGTTTTTATTGCAGTGAAACAGTTGACGATGTGGTATAATCAAATCTATGTGAATGGTAATGGCACTTTCTAGAAATAGTGGATATTTCTTGTTAGAAACCGTTGTGTATTGTAGCTTAGAATGCCAAAAAAGTTGACATTGAAAATTGGGAAAAAATTTCCTTATATGTCAAGTTTTTCTTTCCCCAAGGAGCTGGATGTGTTATGAATGGGATGTTTGTTTTGATTTAGAGAGGTCACTGTACTCATTGATTGTGTGCAGAGTCACTGAGTTGGTCTGCTTTGTTGGGATGACTCTCATGTAATTTGTAAACAATTGGAATGGTGACCTATATTCATTGTGGAAAGCCCTTATGCGGTCCACACAGGTCTGAGTGAATTGGGTTGTGTGAGTCATGTTGTGTGAAAACTCTGGAATCTGAGATCTGACAGAAGCTGTGTGACTTCAAGCCAGTGGGACTGTGCGCCATTGCATTTACCAAGGAGATAATCATTTACACATTATTCCTATGGAGTGTGAACAGTGAGTTTGAGTGGACAGGTACATTTGGTGTTAAATGTACCACATTGGAACCAAACTGCACCTCTGTGGGATTTGCATCAGCACAGCGCCTTTGAGTACCACATTAGAATCAAACCATTCCTCACTGTGATTTGTACCAGACTATGTGGCACCTTCCATAAGAACTGTGGGACAGTACTTATTGTGAATCTCTCACCAGGGTTTAGGATTTACCTACAGACTATTTTACTGTTGAATACCAATATAGGTACGTGCATAGTTTCATTTACCTACTTGGTACTGATTTTTGATAGTTAATGTATTGTTATTGTTAAAGTTATATCATTGTTACCATTTTTTGTTGAGTTCTGCTGCGATCAAGAATATTCAGAAGTAGGGCATCGTAACATCAATTCGTGCTAATGTTCAATTCGAAATGATCACGCTTGTCTTTAATTTAAACTTCAAAACACTTTTATCGTTATACATGTACATCTTTATATCTTAAAATGAACATTCCATCTAATCTTTTAGTTTTTTTAATTGCGAATCATAATGGTGTATTTGTAAAGTTTATTCTCAAATGTGGTTCTATTGATGCTTAATAGGTCATCAATATAGCTAAATATCAAACTAAAACACTTATCGTGAAATTCCTTTCTATTGACAGGTGCACTATTGACACCCAGTTGAATACCAATTGTCTGTACAAAGATGGGATCTCCAAAATTGACATGCATGCTACCAATCAAAGAGTCATGAACTGAGCAAACTGATCAAACTTGAATGCAAACTGGTCATATTTCATATCATTGCCAAAATGTGCACCTATATTGGACATTATCATTGTTTGAAAATTATTTTTCACGTATGTTTTATATATAGGGAGTTGATAAATGCTTTCAAATCAAAATGATGAACAGTTGTATATAAGTAAAGTCCCTAGAAAAAAACTATTTAAAAGGTAAATGATTATCAGTGCTATTCAATTACTCCAATAGTAGTATCTAATTAGATAAAATGCCAAACTTGTTAATACCAGAAGATGCTGCTCTCCAAACGCAGTAATTAAACCAAAATCCCTGTACTTTCTTTAAGCCTGTAGATAACAAAACTAACAATTCTTTTGTGGCACATAGTTGGAAACCTGCTTTTAATCTGAATTTAAGAAGATTTTTATGCAGTTTCAGAAATGAGTAAATTTTCCAGGCCAAATGAAGATAAAAACTGTTGATATTTGTTCAAAATAATGTCCAATTAATCACTTAATTTTTCGTACGTGGGAGAGCTTGAGTTGGTAAACAGGGCGAATTTGCCAATGATAACCTTATAATAAAACTGTCTACATATGACAATATATTATTGGATGTTGTATCAGCAGATCAAAAAAAAAATGTTTATCATGTATCTCTTATGGGTACTGAGCCACTGCTGTATTTGTTAGCACAGAATCTGGTGGTTGTTTTTAGCGCAGCTGACTTGTCAGTCAGCTGAGCTTATAGGATGGTCTGTGGTCCGTCCATCTGTCATTGTTGTCGTCCATCGCCAATTCCCATATTGAACTTATTCTTCAAAACCGTCTGCCAAATTCACTTTAATCTTGCTGGCAATGTACCTTGTGCATGTCTCTACCAAGTTTGCTCAATTGGTCATGCTCCAGTGATTTTTGGATTTGTTGTATTTATTGTTTTGTTTTTTTTTTGGAGGGGGGGGCAAATCTGAAAAAAAAAAAATATTCTCTAAAATCGCTCACCAATTGCATTGATATCACACACGAACACTGCTAAGGACTCTTAGTTTTGAAATAATTCACGAAGTGGTGCTACACATTTTTTCTGGTTATTTTGCCTTTTTCTCCAAAACTTGTTAACTAGGGGACAAAATAGCCCCCTAGTGAACAGTTTTCTTTGAACCTCCACAAAGCACATATGCACCAAGTTTCAGCTTAATCTCAGTGACAGTTCTGGAGAAGAAGACTAGAATAGCCATAGCAAATAAGAATCATAAAAGAAAAAAAATGGAAAGAAAAAATGTAGCGTCATTCGTGAACAATTTTCAGATTCCTGATTTTTAACAATTTTTTCGATTCGGGTGCATACCAGTAAATGCATTTTTCCTATTGGTTACTATGTCAGTCAATAGGCATTCTAATGCCAATTCAGATTTTCGACTTTTTCTCCAAAACTCTTAACCAGATTGACTTCAAACTTGGCAGCAATGTACCTTTGATGAGGGGGGGGGGGGTTAATATTAAGAATCGTCTTCTCCTAACCGGTCACTCAATTGCTTTGATATCACACGGGAATATTCATAGAGAATCCTAGTTCTTAATTGTTCACTTCACCATATCGCACTGCGATTCATTACAATTTTTTTTAGGATTTGGTGTGTGGTTTTTTGCTATTTTGGACTTCTTTTCCAGAACCATCTCTCAGACTAAACTGAAACTTTGCAGATATGTTCCTTGTGAAAGGTTCAAACAAAGTTATTCACAAGGTAGTACTGCTGTGGATTCCTCATTTGAAATGATTTTTTTTTTTCAATTCAGGTACTTGTTGGTAAATGCACCTTTCCTATTGATTACTATCTCAATGGGCATTCTTTTGCTAATTTACATTTTCGTCTTCTCGGAGACCGTTATCCAGATTGACTTTAAACTTGCTAGCAATGTACCTTGGGTGAGTCTCTACCAGTTTTGTTCTAATGATCACACTTCAACGTTTTTTTAAATCCTTGTGATTTTTTTGTTTTTGTTTTTGTTTTTGTTTTTTTTTTTTTGTTTTTTTTTTTTTTTGTTTTTTTGTTTTTGTTTTTTTGTTTGTTTTGTTTTGTTTTTTTTTTGTTCTTTTTGGGACAAAACTTAAAAAATCTTCTCTGAAACCACTTACCCAATGATATGTTATCACACAGGAACACTGCGATGGTCTCCTAGTTCGTAATTTGTTCACTAGGTGTTGCAGTATTTAGGTCAGCTGACTTGCTAGGCAGGTTGCACTTTAGGAGGCCAGCCGTCCGTCATAGTAATACTTTGAAAGGTCAGATGCACTCAGCTTAACCTGAACGCAGATCTATTCAGTGGCACCTTTGATTTTGTGGGACAAGCTTAGTCAGCTGAGCATGGGCTGTTCACGCAGCCCTCTAGTTTCTAATTTTTCATGATTTTGTGTGTGTTTTTCTTTGTGTGTGTAATTGTTATTTTCCAGTTTTTCTCCAGAACATTTTCTCAGATTACGTTGAAACTTGGTGCATGCGTTCTTTGTAAGAGGGTAAAAAATGATTCACTAGGTGGCCATGCTGCAAATTCCTGATTTTTCACTTTTTTTTCAATTTGGGTGCTTATCGGTAAATGCACCTTTCGTATTGATTACTATGTAAGTCAACCGGCATTCTAATGCTAATTCACAGTTTTGACTTCTTCTCGCAAACTGTCGGTCAGATTGACTTCAAACTTGGTGGTTGCAATGTACCTTGGGTGAATCTCTAGCAGATTTGTTCAAATGGACACGTTCCATGGATTTTTGATGAATTGAATTTCTTTGTTCTTTTTTGAGAGAAATCTTTAAAAAATCGCAAGGGTATATGTACATGCCAGCTGAACACATGACTGTCACAGTCCTCCTGTTTGTTTTGCCCCACGTAAATTTCGGTATTCTGTTTGTAATGATATGCCTGATTCATCATTATCGGAAATGTCAAACTTTCGCTTCCTTGCCCATTTTTTAGCATGCTGGTGAACAGCTTCCTTAATCATTTTCTTTGCTTTACCTCAAGCAATTTTCTGTCGAAGAAAATAAAATGCCTAAGGATTGATATGTCTGCGCCTGCTGGTATTTTACATGAATGTAATGAATGTGACCATAAGGTATCCATACATCTTGCTTTACCTCAAGCAATTTTCTGTCGAAGAAATTAAAATGCCTGAGGATTGATATGTCTGCGCCTGCTGGTATTTTACATGAATGTAATGAATGTGACCATAAGGTATCCATACATCTGCGGTATAAAGTGCAAATAAGAATGGCTTGAGCCAGTGTGATATTTGACAGGATTTTTTTTTTATTAGCAGCCTTTTAATCGATGTACTCAATCAGTTATCAGTTCATTGTATTTGAAATGCATCGCATTTGCATGTATAACATATCAAATTTTCTTTATTGCGTCAATTTGCATTTGAACTGTGTTAAATAGTCATTTGACGTGATGTTTTAAGTCCCAAAATAAAGAAAGAACCAACCACCTATAAGTTAAATTATAAATGTTAAAAGGAACCAAGTGTAACACTTATACATTAATTGAAATTTCTGAATAACATATTGGTTCGATTTTGTATTGCACGTTGTATTGCATGAAAGAAAAAGAAAGTCACAAAAACATAATATTGAAAGTTATCGCAAGAGACTCCCTCAAAAAATCTCCTCACAAACTCAGAACTCATTTTATTGTAAATAAAAGCATCTAAGGACACCAGACATGAAATATATACAAAACCTCTATATAGAATGTATAAGGCAATCGTGCTTAATATCTAACGATTAGTCAGGACAACCCCAGTTAAGAACATAAAGCGTCTGCTAGCACTGGGGCCATATAAATAATGATATTTCTATGGAAAAAGACACGAAGAGGTAGAGTGGAAAGGTACGTTATGACGCAAAAATGGTGCTATGACAAAGTCCTTATTATAAGTGATTAATTACTGCATACATAACAGTCTAAAATGCTGCGTATTTCTGAATATTGACTGATCAAATGTAGCTTGGTGTACTTTGAAATCCCGGATAACGAGTGGGTACATCCCATTGATTGTCCACATGTGTTCAAGTTAGTAAAATGTATCAGAACTCATATTAGAGGTTAACTATGAGGTGAAATCTGAATACCATAAATAGCATGAAACAGTACCCCACGCTAACTTTTTTTGAACAAAACACGAGTCTCTAAGAGGATTCAGTCCTTGCAAATCTTCCGTCTGGTAAAAAGAAAGAAAAAAAATCAAGAGGTTAATTGATCTTACAGTCCAAAAAAACCCCGAAAGATTGAGGAACAATTTGTAATTGTCAGTGCAACGAGTGTATATAAGTTTTTACTTGCTTGTGCTCACAGTTAATCAGCCTGGATTAAAACACTGTCCAGCCTCACACAATACCATTGCAATTTCCCCACCGTCCTCTGGTACTTTCCTAGCATCAAATTAACAAGTACTGACATGAAGAAAAGTTTTATCATTTGCTTGCTTGTGTCACCATCATGTAAAGATGCAGTCTCCTATGGCACTGCTGCTCTGTATCGAGGGAATTTTCCGTGGTATTGCTGTCGTGTATTGAGAGACTGATTTCCACAGATGAGGTCAAATGTCCTTCATGAAAAAACATGGATTTTTAATGAGTCCAGAAACACAAATCCTTATCCAACATATACTGTCTCTATCCATAAATTATTCAAAGATAAAGTATGCCAGCCCAGTTATCATTGGTTCATCCATCACACATGGTTCCATCCAGATGTATCCAGGTACCAGGATGGTTTGGGCTATGAAGGCATTTCCTAAAAAAAAAAAAAAAAAGAAAAAGAAAAAAAAAAAAAAAAAAAAAAAAAAAAACAAACAAAAAACAAAAACAAAACAAAACAAAACAAAAATGACTTTTGTCCTTAAGCTGCAAGTTAAATACCGAAATTAGGTGGTCACCAAATTGTGTTAAAAAATATTTATGTGGGAAATTGCTTAAGATATATCACAAGTTTCAGCAGCCCAATGCATGTGTATATTCTGATTAGTTAAGTACGGTTATTTTCCACGATGTGTGAACACTGATTTGGTGTGCCTACTGGCCCCAACAACCATCAAGTCTGATGACCACGAGAAAACAAAATGGCGGCACACTTACATTGATGCATATATCGTTCAAAGAGGGACACGCCAAAGGCAGTAATGCAGCTTAAATAACTATTTCTGCCTGCTATAACAGCAGTTCTTATTAGTGGGGATATATACAAGTATTTAGCACGATGTGATTTATCTAGTGAAAATAATACTCTGTTGAACCCCCCAATATTGCGGAAATCACAGATATAATACGTCAAAATAAAAATACGGAAAAATACTTGAACCATGTGGGACACAACAGACAAAAATATATCAGAATAAAGATTGTAGAAACAGAGATCACGGTCTATTCAAAAAATAAATGGAGTTTAAACTGCAGGGCAGCAGCTACCAAAGTTTACAAGGTGCCATCGTCTTGACTCCAACGGTTGTCAAAACTTAGCTTGCTCTAAGCGACAAGAAATGGTATAGCATTGGCTCTGAGTTGAAAAGGGCAATTGGTGTAAGGCGGATAAAGAAAAGAACATAGAGGCCAGCAAGAAAGAGAACAGAGGAGAATAAGATAACAGTGACTTGGGAGCAATATATGGAGTCTATTCCTTCCAAGATGTAATGACACTTTTACCAAAAACTCTCTGAGATGTGATATGGCTGACACACTGAATAAAACTTCTGTCTCTATCAAAGATAAAAGGTATACTCATAGCCTAGGTGGCATGGCAACTTATGTAAAAAAAATACAAAACTTGATAATTATCAAGACATGTGTACTATACGAAACTGTTATAGCTGTACACGAGTGCACCAATAATTTTGGTTATTAATGTAATTTTACACTCTGCTTCACAAAACCAACTTCAAAATCAACTTTCTGTTTGACAGGCATTGTAAATTTCATTATAGGGTGGCTCCCACGATAGCGTCAATATTTGCCTTAGCGAGGGTCTCCCTGACCATCAGTAACATCTATGTATAACTTGTATCTGTATTTTCTACTGGTCCAATAAAGTCGAGTCTGAGTCTGAGTTTGAGTCTGAGTCAAGGAAGAAAGTAAATGACATGAAGGCAGAGAGAAGGGGAAAGCAGTATGGGGAAATGACAGGAGGAATAATGGCAAATGGGACAAATTCGTCAGGGCTCCCCTGGAAACAGGTTGCCAGAAGGAAGAATTCCTAATTAATAGACTCAAAAGGGGAGAGTGGTAGAAGGAGAGAGAAAAGATAAAGGCAGAACTACTGGAGCACTGGAAAGAGGTGAATGATCCACAGTGGACAGCAAGAAAAAAGGCCGATGGTCAGGTCTGAAGTTAGGAAGAATAGATGGGGCCATGAATTGTTAAAAGGGGTAAGCAAGGTGGAGGTCGAATTACAAGTGGATCGTATGGAACTGTTGTGCATTTTCCAAGTGTGAATGGTATTTTGGATGTATTTATCAAGAGATGGTCAGAGAAAGTGTTGGGAAGTATGTGTTAGAAAGTGTTGGGAAGTATGTGTTGGGTGTTTGACAATGTGTTGGAGACAAGGGAATTATCAAGTGGATGGAGGGTGGTGGGTATAACTTGCATCTCAACAAAGCGGACAGTTGAGCCGGTTGGTCAGTGTTGAGGAATAGCAATATCATCAAATATTGGGGAAAGTTTTGAATGTGTGACGTACAAAAGACAAGTAAGGGTAGTTGAAAGGAAGGGGTGCTTGGGGAGATTCAATGTGGTTTCTGGCCAGGCAGGAGAGTGGTTGATCATGTTTGGACCTTGTCTTGAATATTAGAAGTGACAAGAAAGAGAAGAAATGTGCCTATTGCATTTTAGACGTTCAAAAGGAGCATGTTCGGATCTAGAGAGATGCCTTGTGGGCACAGATGGAAGGATTAGGCTTTGGGGCAGGTTTTTTGAAGCGTTGAGAGCTTTATTTGCTGATGTGAAATGAACAGAGAGCCTGTGATAGTTCAAAGCGGAAGGAGCAGAGCTGTGTATTTTGTTAAAGCAAGCTATTTGAGAATACTCCAAGGGGTATATATTTGTAATTGCAGCAATTTGGCAAACATCACGTCGCATACATATTGCCTGGCCCAGAAGAAACGATCTGAATATCCGGTTTGTATTCATGTGCCAAAAATGTAAAGTGTCCTCTACCAGTGACAGTTGGTCCTATGTCGCATGAATCAGGTTCATACTCCAACTCAAGGTCAGATGGAGTACGCTCTGCCGGTATGGCTGTCCCTCATCTGTGCTCACTGAAGCCACTGGCCTTGCCCTTGGGCTGTCCAAGAAACGTCTGCGTTGCAAACCAGGGGCCTATCTGTCCGTGTTTCACCCTTTTCTTTTTTCTTTCGCCTATCCTCATTCTTCCTAGCCGACAAACTCTTCTTAATGTCATTTTTTATCTCCTTTATATTCATCTTTGATTTTGACAAGCTGATTTTACCCTTCTGGTAACTTCTCCACTCAATCCCACCCAGCGGTTGTACTTGCTACAGGCTTTGTGAAACACTGGATGGCCACGTATTCAATCGTTGGAGTTGATAAAGACATCTTGTTCTTTGATCCTATGTGATGAGAGCTGAGTAAGCAAGTGACTGATATAAGCCTGCCACCCAAGTAAACATTTTAATTTATATTGTAACTTATAATTTTCATCTTTGTGTGCAATTTTTACTGCAATGTTCTATTACAACATTGTAGCCCATATTCGAACCTGTTAACATTTTCTCAATGGGGGAGTGAAAGATTAGTAGTAGTAGTAGTAGTAGTAGTAGTAGTAGTAGTAGTAGTAGTAGTAGTAGTATCACTAGTATTGATGTTATTGTTTTTTGCAATTATCGTTACTTTTTCTAAACAAACTCAAACCCCACGGTGGACCAACTACTGTCATATTGACAAAAGGTGTTCTTTGGGTCAAGGTCAGGTGACCACGTAATCGCTCTATACAAGATATAAGATACAATCTTTATTTCAAGTCGGTGCCTTCATAAAGGTAACTATTAGCCAGAGGCTATTCCAACAGACAATTACAAAAAGAGACACATGAACTAAAGCATATTGCATGTAGAAATATCCTATCACGGAATGACTATCAAAATATATGAATAAAGTCTAGTAAAATAATTGCATAATAAAAAAATTTCCAGAGCTTGCATTTCCCAGACAGCAAAACATTTAGTGACAGTGAAAAATTATTGGTATGCACAACAACTACAAGAGTTAATGAAAGTCCAAGTTGAGTTGAGTCTTATAAATTCTGGGAGGTTGACAGATCTTTTTTTTATCTCGTTTGCTATTCTGTTTCCATTTTGATGCCTAGATGTAAGAGAATTGTACCCCCCAAAAATGGCAATATTAAAAGCAGAAAGATCCAAACATCTAGATGAACGGGAACTCTTCTTTGACCGAAATTGTAAAAACATGTTTTGAGTGTATTCAGGACCATATCTGCCTAGTGACGTATAGACCTCTCTGGCAAGGCAACGTAATCTCTCTATAGATAAAGCTGGCAGTCCTCCCCTTTTAACCCTTTCCCCCTCAAACCGGCCAAAACCGGCTGGTGGTCAAATGTCGTCTGCTTCAGGGTTTTCAACTAATTTCAACAGTTATGAAAAACAATTTGACTGAGAAATGTACAGGAGACTCATCAAGATAACATGCCCCAGGTCAACAGCTTTCCTTGGCATGGGTTGGGCACTTAGTGCCAAGGTAAGCTGTTGACTCAGTCTTAATTCAAGGGGGAAAGGATTAAGAAGGGTGCTATAGTCAATAATATGGTCATTCAACAAAAAAATGACACATGGTAAATGTAAGTTTGAACCCACTTCTTGTTTAAGAGAACAACCACAAAAGAACTAGGCTAGAAAGAATAGGAATAATAGAGCTTAACTCAAAAGTTTCAAGGCCTCATCAAAAGATGAGATGGTACATCTGAGAAATTATATTTGCCTGGAAAGAATGTTCTTCCTTTGATCCTGGGTAGCGCCATGCAAGAAGCTTAAATCTTGCAGTGTGACTGACTTACAGAATTTGAGATAAAAAACTTACTTTTATACCACAAAACATGAATTTGTTATAAGGTAAAGGTTCTTATTTTCTGTCCTGGTGCGATCAGATAGAGTGACAATTTTCACGTCACAGTCCATTCTGAGTAGAATGAGAGTCACGACATTTGAAAGCAATTTTCTTGGGAGTCAAGTTCCTGAAGATTAATAAGTTTTAAATAACTTCGATCAAAAATGGATACATGTATTACCTCAAAATTAGCGGGCAACGCAAAATTAATGTATAAGTTAGGACCAGTTTTTAATGTTTATTTTAAATATTTCCTTCCATGATTTTGGGACCCTAAAATGGAGAAATAGTATCATATCAAGACAAAAACTACAAAAAACTGTACAATTGACAAAAACTATTTTGTTCCTAGACACAAATTATGCGGCGGGGCCTGTATTATCGTTTCATATAGTTTGCACATCTTAGAATTACACATTTGGGAAGGTGCTCAACAACTTTTTAATTTGTACTCGATTACAAACAGAACAAAAAACCGCTTCTGAAAATGTCTAAAATAAATTAGTGTTCCTTTTGTGACAACGAGACTGGACATCAATACCCTTAAGAAAATACATACGTTAATGCGTCAATGGTTCAATGTAGGTCTACTTCCGACGTCGAAGTTTTATTATGCCTTAAGCAACAATGAAAAGTGCGCACGCATTTTGCAACATATATAATACTGTGATACAGGACGCGCCCACAGTGATGCAACTGGTTGCACAGTTAACAAGATGATCGTCCTTTATATGAGAATGATCAATTTCTGGCTGCCACTCTTATCGTTTTGCATTTTATTCATACCGTCGGAGGGCAGAGATCTTCCACGTATCGGTAAGCCATACATTTTTTTTCTAGGAAAATTGCGGAAAATTTTTACTATTTTTTATATTTAACGTTTTCGGTACAAACCGCGGACACAATTAGTAATTCTACCTCTCAGGTCTTAATAATTCTGAAATGGAACGTTTTCACAACACTTTTTACAAAACCATCAATACTCGATGGTTTATTATGGTCTGCATTCTGCTTGGAGTTTACATAAAAAGCTTATCTTTTTGTAACTGAAAAAACACACGGCTTTTTTGAAATTCATTTGATGATTCTGCATAAAAGTTTATTTAGAACGGTAGCACCCGCTAACTTTCATTCTTCAAATTTGGTGGGGTGCTCTTTCAACCGTCGTTTATAGTTGTACAATGCCGGAGCATTGTTTCATCATTATTTATCTGCGGTTAGCCTGAACAATAATTCATCTGGCACCAAAAGGGGGCAGTGTGCTGCAGGCAAATGCAACACAATTTATCCAAGAGAGATAAGAAAAGGTTTTCAGTTTCCGTGGCGAACAGAAGCCAAAACAGTCCCAAATGTGAGTCAGAAGTGTGAACAGAACAGGGTTCACTGACTTTGATTCACAGGACTCCTGGTGCGTGTTAAGACCGCATTTTTTTTAAACATTGACCCTGAAGCATTTGGCTGAGGTTACCCAGTATTTTCCCTCTGACACAGAGTAGGAGAGATAACACCGGGACGACTTCAAGTCAAGCGCTTCAGCACAGATCCGGCGCACAGGCACATGTAATTTGTATCTGGGACAGCAAAGGAGAATCCGACTTAAGTTAAAAACCCTGAGATTACATATTTAATATGCTGTTGTCAGAATATAATTTGTGAATGTGGGGCATGATTTTGTAATCTGCTGTACAATCATTAATTTTTGGGAGGGATAAATATTCCCGAATTTTCCCGATGAAACCCAGTTCGGGAATATAAACTCGATGAAATTGCAGCACATCGGATGTGGAATGAAAACCTGCATAAAAGCGGGAAAACAAAACAAAAAATTCTGGTTTGGAGTGTATTCGGGATTTTTTTTGCCCGGGAATATAAATGATATAACAGTATTTCATCAATACTTCACTGGCCATGTTGTCCTGAGGCTTGCCCTTTCCGGTGGACAGGAGCTATGAGGGAAGTAGAGTACTTTTATTATGTACCAGATTCATAAATATCGCGAGAAGTTGATAGGCCCACTTTCTTCTTTTGCTCTCAACTCAGCTGACTAACAAGTTAGGAGAGCCAAAAACGTGTCTTGCCTACCATGTCTCATATATTAATATTTATTTAAAGTTTGAAAGTTTATTATCGTCACAGCTCAAAATAATTCAAAATAGATGTACAATAATTGTTGACTATGCATTCAGGTAATGTACTATGACAATGAGGGCCAGAATCATAGATTTACTTGACTTTCTTTTGTCAGCAGATGCGGGTTGTCAGGTGTGACATAGTGAATAACCCTCAGCTGGCAGAATTTGATACTATTATCGATGAAATCGATGATCGTAATTGACAGATATGGTCCAAATGAATCTATAAAATTTCCTTCTGCAAGTGAGATTACAGTTTTTTTTTGCATAAGACAATTCCATTCTCAGTCGGAACTTTTAATGGCAATTATTCACCTCGCCAAAACCATTTTTGAGCAAATATATACCTCCCCCCCCCCGTCATTTTGTGCTTCCAAGTAAGATGTAAAACAACAGACTTGTTCATATTGTATGTAACATACAGTATAACGAAAGGTAATTCAGGTTATATAAGCATCAAGTAATTACTGTCAAATGTGGTCCTTTTGTCAGTGACTGTGCAGTTACACAGTTATTTGCCAGGCAAGAAATATTTAAGTGTATTATGTAAGCATCGCAACATGTGACATCATGTTTCATCAACAGCTATTGTGGGTGGTGGTATTGGTGGAACAGCAAGTGCTTATTTCCTGAGAGAGGCGTTTGGCCCGGCAGCGGCAATAGACCTTTATGAGCCAAACGTA
Source organism: Hermodice carunculata (assembly GCA_964020975.1). Taxonomy (NCBI): domain Eukaryota; kingdom Metazoa; phylum Annelida; class Polychaeta; order Eunicida; family Amphinomidae; genus Hermodice; species Hermodice carunculata. The sequence goes on along the minus strand of OZ026628.1, from coordinate 19,338,351 downwards.
GTCGGGGGTAAGGTGTGCTCCATTACCGTCGGGGACAGAGAGTATGAGGCTGGGGCAGTCTTTCTAACCAGCTCCTATTTTAATATCCTGGAATTCATCGATAAATTTGGTATGTATGGGATTCATATATTTAAATTTTAGTTCTTAGACTTTATTAATATGGTTAGCAGAGACGTCCATTACTTTTGTCTGAGATTGGCAAATCCATAAGCGGATACTATGCGTCGAGGAGAGCTACTAAGCATTGCTAAGTTAACCTGGTTGGACTTTCCAAAAAAGTTGCATTGAAAGCTTTTCGAGAAATGACAATATTTGATGAAATGGATGAAGCAGACGACATTGGAACTTAGAGGTCACTGTTGATCGATTTCACCATGGACATTTTATTATGCCTAGTGTAAATGAGCTTCAGCTTCTTCCATTGGGTGCAGCAATATTGGCATCAGACCTATGATACTGCTTTATTTAACAAGGTGTGCCGGCGATCAGATTTTGAATTTTCATTAGAAATGGATGATAACACCTGTCTTAAGCATCAAGTGATGGTATGAGAAAATATTTGAGCTGCAGATTTAAAAAAAAAAAGCAAACATACTGAAGGCGAAAGTTGTTTATATTTTTCCTGAAGAAGTTAAGTTTCTCGAAACACTCGATGTATTTCTTGCCCCGGTTTTGGGGGCCGTTTATTTTTTATTTCTTTGTGTGCATTTCCGTTTCGGACGTCAAGTCTACCAACAAGTGCCACCGTACTTGCCCCTTGTCACACATAAATATATGACACATGTCCTGGTTTCAAAAATATTCGTACATGGTTCGAGGTAGGGTAGGTTTAGGGCATTTAATAGGTCATCTCGCTCAGTGTTATATGACCTTTTACGGGTTAGTGATACACATTCTACATTTTAACATTTTCCCTACATGGTATCTGCATGTTACAAACGTATTCTCTGAGGTCTAGAGACACGGTAATTTGACACACAATGATGCTACCAAATGTTGATTTTATCCATCCAAGCACTTTGGTATTAGAATGTGGAACAATTTTCAAATCATATATAACTTCAAATGTACCTCAAAACGTTTAAGAGGTTTATTATGAACCGATGGATCCTAAGTGCTGATGTTCCCACTGCAAGATTTATAAAGCAAAATTACTTCTTTGAAGATTTTTTTGTTCTTGATAACGGGGTGGGTGGCTCGATGTATCATTCCGTTGTACGCCTTCTGGCTTTGTCGAAAAATGATATTTAGGGTCAGAGTTTCATTGTTCGATGAGGTCGGGATCATAGGCACCGGCCACCTAAAAAATTTACGCTGCTTCGCCTGTAAGTATTATAGAGGTAGGGGTAAACTTAGACATGAACTGACCACAACTCAGATAAAGTGAAGGTCATCACACATATGTGCCTGTTTATGTTTGGATTTGCATTACAAGTGACAAGCGAGCCATGGCGAGTTCAACAGTTTTTTTCTACAGTTTCTGTGCTATGCCTTGAAGGGTGCCTTCCGGGCGTGCCAAGGGAAGCTGTTCACCTGGACTGTTATATTCTCTGCTATAAGCCAGGTCGCTATTAAAAGAGCTACTGACTGTTTATACAAACGATAAAAAGTTTGCCCATATTTAATCGAAAAGAATCATGCAAGGTATTTCAAACAAATGTCTTTTTGTGAATCATCACGTACCATTGATGATATGAATTGTACCAAGGAAAAACAGATACCAGGGTTAATTTCATTTATTGATTTCCTAAAGCGTTTGATTCTATGGAGTAGTGCAAAAACACTGCAAAAGGTTAACTTTGGTCAATTGTTATGCAATTGAGTTTACGTTTCATATTGTAACATTATCAGCTGTGTTATTGATAATGGCACTTCAGTATATCTCAAAATGTCCACCGTACTGCAACAAAAAAATCTTTATCCTCTTATTTTTTGGTATTTTGAGTTGAATTATTGGCTACATCTGTAAGTGCTAGTCTAGATATAAAAGGTATCCAAGTAACTAATGAAAAAGTGATATTGATTAGATATGCTGATGAATCAACTGAAAGTTTTTTTTTTGGGGGGGGGGGCCTGAGAGGTAATAAAGACAGTAGGTAGTACATGAAAAATAGATGACTATGATCGTCAGGGAATTGCAGAGCTAATAGCTGGGAATAATTAAAATTCTCTAGTGGATGGAAAATCATTTTGGTGTGAAGATTATATGGATATAGCATTATCACATGTAAAATACTTGTTTGATCAATAAGGAAATTTTATGGCGTTTCAAACTCTAATTGGAAAAGGTTTTTCCGCAAAAAATATTTTAAATTGGTATAGATTACTATCTACACTTCCTGCATGATTCCATTCAAACTGCAGACAAAATCGGCGATCAATTAAAATAGAAAAGATCAATTTTTACCTGAGTAAATGAGTACAGGTTGAGAAAAAAAGATGTGGCTCTGAAGAGCGTGAAATGTAGATATGTTTATGAAGCCTTTTTGTGGGAAGGAAAACAGAAAAACCCATATCTCACAATGAGCATTTGGTGAGATTAATTTACAAGTGTCTATAGTTGTATCAAGGGAGTAGGTCTGCCAACAACTACAAGTGTTTCAGTGTTAAATTGTGCATTATTATGTAGCCACCAAAGATATGTATGTGAAAAATATTTTGGAAACAAGTGGGAGTAGCAAATTGAGATTTGTGGTACTTGGTGTAAACCAGAAACAGAAATATAAAGAAATCTGTTCGGAGTTTATTTTTGCAATTGAATAATACTATGTCAGTCAGCTGTCTGCTTTTTGGATAATGTACCAGTTCGTTAGATTCGGGCTTTTTCGGTTCACTTCGGGAAACGCATCTTGCCTTGGTTACATTTTGTGCTGGACCACGCTGGCTGGATTACACGTGGAAGGATAAGGAAGTAAAACACAGGATGTGCTTGGGTTTAACGAAAAATCAAACCATCAGCAAACTACAAACGCACGTTTCATCACTGATGTGACATTTTAGGTGAATAATTTTCACTGCTCAGCACAATCCATGCTGTAATCACTAGCATTAGCCGTGGCATGCGCTGTTAACATATGGCGGCGTGGGGCCGACGCCGCTACTTGCAGATTGGACAACCAGGCCAACAGTGGAATGCTTAATAAGTTATGTTCCGAGAAAAGTTCGGTAAAACGCCGTATGAACAGGTCTATTATTTTAGGTATGCCACCGGAACGTCTTCAAGCAGATTTACTGAATTTTCTACTATTGTAGGGGGAAATTTTATGTATAAATGTACACTGACAGATGTATCTTTGTGTTTTGTAGTGTCTCCAAATAAAATCAAATTCTTATATCATGTGGTAGAGATTCTTTACAAGTGCAATAATTCTAAGAGTTAGAAGTGGAAACGTCCTGAGGAGTTTGTCAAGAGTGGATAGTGTGTACGTGTGTACATGTTGGTTTTGTCAATGGTAGAAGGCCACTTTTAGGCAGTCCTGCTGCATTTCTCAAGCTATTTGTTTTCATGACTGAAATTTGCGGTTTAAGATAAAAGAACAGCCCGAACTGTAGAAGAATTCGTCATCTCTGTCTCCAAAGACCCCAAAGCAGTGATTCTGCTGATGAGGTGAAGGATTATTTTTTCTTGGAGTGATGGGGGTTGGGGGTGGGTGGGTTCATGGTAGACTGCTTGAAATAGAGTCACAAAATTATAGGTATCTACAATTCTGATTTATTGAGGCAATTCCTGATGAAAATTAGGAAGCTATGGTACGAAAAGCAGGCAAAAGAAGTGCTTTTCGACCAAGACAATGCGCCTCAGCTCAGACGTCCACTGTTGGAATGGCTCCCATGAACGACTATGGATTCAAGCCCTAGTCATATCCACGCGACTTATCACACTCTAACTACTATCTATTCCCTGACACACACACACACACACACATACATATATATATATATATATATATATACATACATATATATGTATATATGTATATATATGTATATATATATATATATATATATATATATATATATATATATATATATATATATATATATATATATGTGTGTGTGTAAAACAATTGAGCGGTCGTCATTTTACCTCTGCTGATGATGCGATTTCTAGTATAAACCAATTTGTGGTGACCAAGGATTCCCACTTCTACAAAGAAGGGATCCCCAGGGGGCACGGCCCCTGAACCAAGTGTTTACAAGTTCGGGGGGACTATGTTGTAAAATAAATGTATCAAGTCTTTTGAAAAATGGGCTTCCTCGTACTTGGCCCACTAACCTATATATAATATATATTGTATTATGTTGTATCGTATTGTCCTATACTATGTTTGTAAATATGGTTATTGTAACCTAGGCCGGATTGAAGAACGGTTTTTAACTGAATCTGCCACCCAGTACAAACAAGCAAACAAACAAAACAAAAATCTACCAGCCACCCTTCATAGCTACTGGTGAATGCAACATCAATTAATAGCATTAACCAATGAGTAAAAATAAAAAGATTGGATCTGTTGTATTTTTGAGATCACCCAGCTCGGTCCGGCTGTCTATGGCAATGCCAAACCTCAAGGCCTTGCCAATGGGAGAAATATTGATGTGACATTTCCACTATATAGCCGTCCAATTCATACTTACGCCACATACGTATCAATTAATCCTCGTAGCTCCTGGTGAAGCTAACGTTATTTTCTTTGCATTGACCACTGAGTATAAGTAGATAGATTGAATCTTTTGCATAGTTTTGAACACCTAACTCAGTTCGGTTGCTTCTGCAGAACTCAAGACTTTGCCAAAGGCTAAAATATTGATGCCACACTATACTGTCGCTATATAGCTGTTTGATCCATGCTAATAACATGGCAATTGCTTCATGAAACGGACGCAGTCGTCACATAAGCCGCATTCTGTGTAGTCTCGCCACACGGAAATACTGCCATGCACAAAGATATTTTGACAATCATATTTATGTCAGTAAGCACATAATTTTAGTGAGGCTTTGTGTAATAACGAACAGAATACGCAGAAGTAAACGGTCTGGGCGCGTATTGGCTTATTTTAGGACACCAACTGGACAATCATTTAAGACGTCAATCGAGCCACACCACCAATCGACCGGATATATCTGCCTGATGCAAACCGCTTAAATCAGCGGACATCTGGCAAGTTTACGGTTGATTTAGTGGATGCACATTGAAACGTCAACGACATTTGATTGGCGTATTACAACTATGACACTTCGTGAATGTGCATGAAGCTGCTATCGTCAAGATATTAGTATGTGCCTTGCCGTTTATATGTTTTGTATTGATTCGTAGCAACTTAACACATAACAAGAAATACAGATTTTTTTCTGAATGTCAAATGCCAAACACTGTGGTTGACTCACACAGCTCGCAGAACTCCTCTATTTTTTATTTTCATCCAACAACAAAAATGTCATGTAAGTTTTTTTTTTCATTTGAAAAAAATATTTGACACAGGTTTGAAGACACAAGAAATTAAACACTACAAGCATTTATCAACATACAACAGAGAAGGGAATGTATACTCTTCAAGTAAATGGAAACTAGTTGAAATGGCTAGGCTGTTGTGGAAATATGGATGGGAGCTGCCTCATTTACTCTACTATTGTCGTAGCAGAGTGGGACATTTCTTCCGCAGGTAAATACATTTAAAATAAATTTTGACGGTGATGGTGCTGACGACGACGACGACGACGACGAGGAGGAGGAGGAGGAGGAGGAGGAGGAGGAGGAGGAGGAGGAGGAGGAGGAGTATCATTATATTAAATACGGTTGGAATCAGTCTTGTTGCAAGATTTCCTCTTTGAATATAACATTATATTAAATACGGTTGGAATCAGTCTTGTTGCAAGATTTCCTCTTTGAATATAACATTTTGAATTCTTACTTTAAAAAGATAAGGATCAATTTGTGTCATATTAAATTGGATCTATTCCAATCATTGTTCTTTGATAGTGTTCTCGTTTTAGTTTACATATCTTCAAATTATAACACTAGGTACAATTTGTCAGACGAAAGAGATTAATACTCCGTAGTCGACGTGTGCACCAAGTTTTCGCGTTATTCCTCATGAATTGACGTTATTCCTGGACCAAATGAAGGACGCGCTTCCTACTTTTTTATTCAGACAAGATACAGGCACTGTACGTGTTGTAACGGGTTAAATCACTGGTGGGTCTTCGGTCCTACTCTCCCGCAGGCGGGCTGAAGCCAATGAAGCTTTTGCTCAGGTCTGCCGTTCCATAACAATAATTTTGGGGAAAAATGATGTGTTTCCATAAACAAAAATGCTCAACGCCATTGTGCAGTACGTCTGAAAACTTGGAATAAATTCTATACGCAAAACTAAAAATAAAAAAAAAAAGAAAATACCAAACCACAAATCCATTTTATATATATATATATATATATATATATATATATATGCTTTGGGGGAAAATATACGATGGAAAAAGTCCTACAACCAGTTTGTGGGTCATTCCCATTGTGTGCGGGCCAATTATAATCCTCGAACCGACCGTGGGCAGTATATATCAAATACAGCTTACCACTGTTTCTGGGCATTTATAGCTTCCCATAATATGTGGGCAGATTTGCTAGTTTGTACGTTTCTGACATACCTTAGGTAGCGCAATTAATTTAAGGCAAACATGGTTTATGGGCATTTCTCAGCTGCTGGAAAAACTGCCCACTCGACAATCTGAGGGTAACAATTCTGCCCATAAAACACCCAAGCCATAACTCTCTCTCTCTGTGTGTGTATATATATATATATATATATATATATATATATATATATATATATATATATATATATATATATATATATATATATATATATATATATATATATATATATATATAGTCAGTACGCCAGCGCTTACTGTGCCTCTGTTCAGTCTGAGTAAGGGAGTAGACCAAGGCTTACATTTATCCTAATCCAGTGGCTTACAAGTGCTTTGGTTTTGGTTCCATAATGGTTACACTTATTTCACATTGACCAATGTTCATGATCCCTTTTGTAAAATGTTACCGTTTGACGTATGCTTGCCCAACCTAGCTTTAAGGATTCACTTGAGAACATAAAAGCCTATTAATTTCTTTAATATTGTTCTATTTCTAGGCACTCAACTTTTTTTTCATTAATAACTTCATGAAAACTATAATGGTTCAATAAAAGTACAGGACTAAAGCATTTACGTTTTATCAAATAACCAAACTATTTGGCAGAGATTTTATGACAGTATAATGCTGACACCTGGTGGGCCACAGTCAAATTCAAGACCGATTGACAACACAGAACTTTGTACGTCATGTATGAATCATATCACCTGATGCAAGGTTCAGTTAAAAAAAACATATTAAAATCAAAAGTGTATGATAACAGAGATGATTTCAATTTTGATATAGTAAATTATCCACATATAAGTAGTAATATTCCTATCAATCCTGTTTATGGTGTCTATGTCTCAAGACTAATTGCTTTCGCAAGAAACTGTACTGATTTTAAAGATTTTGCTGATAGACATAAATCACTTTTTGGAAGATTTATTAAACAGGGGTTTTGTAAAATAAGATTAAAAAAGGTTTTTCTTAACTTTAAAGATAAATATCAATATGTTCTACAGAAATATCATGTTGATTTATATGAACATATTAATAAGGTATTTTCTGAGTGTCAATAAAACACATAGAAATATGTGTATGTATTTTAATGTTGTGGCTGAGATTGTTTTACCTTGAGCTTGATCAAACTTTCAATACTGGAACATAAAATTTATTATGATTACAACAAATATAAAATAAAATAAGGACCATATAAGTTCTCAGGCATCATGTTGAACAAAACAGGCCTTTTATTTTCTCATCCTTTTGGATATACTGACAAAATGTAAGGACTACTTACTCAGCTGATATGAGTCATATTTTTATAACGAATTTTAGGCCTATTGTGCTGTTTTTTTCTAGTGAGAAAGGAACATGGATGAACTTAACCATGTTTCATAATAAATATAATATTAGTATCAAATTTAGTTGTCCTGTGTTCACGTGGAGACCTTTTTTTGATGTTTAAATTCAAATTTTGACATGTTACGCAATTCTAGTGTAAATATGGTAGTCTGACTTAAACTTCTTAATTATCCTGTCATTGTTTGGATGATGTCTGTGAACTATGGTCAGGAAATTACCTTTTATAACTGTACATTAACATTAAGGGCTGAATTTGTTTTAGGCCTACTTTAAATGCATGAATGTTTTCCAAAGTGGGAGGATTGGGATCCCGTAAAACTGGTTTAACCCCCTGCCAATATGTTGGTAACCTGTTCCAAGTCAGGTAGAAGATAGTCTCATTCATTTAAATTTCATTTCTGTTGGTCATGGATCCTTCTGACGATGAACACTAGCATGTCTTACTATTTCGTAAATGATACTGGATCTCACAAGGTTAAACTGGTATTCGGTTTGGTCTCATCACTAATGATACTGGATCTGACAAGGTTAAACTGGTATTCGGTACGGTCTCATCACTATCATTGAAGACTGTTGTCCGCTTCTCTTTCCATGGAAATTTTATATGTTTGGTAACAATTTTAACATTTAGGCATTTTCTCACATATTGCAGTGCAGTAAGTGTTCCAAGTGTGGTGAAACTGATGTTGTTTTTTTAAAATTGTCTGATGAATATAGTTTGTTATTGTTAAGGTCATGTCAGGTTGGATCAAAGTATTTAATGTACTCTCTCTCTCTCTCTCTCTCTCTCTCTCTCTCTCTCTCTCTCTCTCTCTCTCTCTCTCTCTCTCTCTCTCACTCACTCTCACTCTTGTATAAACATAAGCATCTAAATCAGCTGACTGACAAGTTGAACTACGTCTAATTGTAAACGAACAAAATTAAAACTGTTACAGGAAAACAGTTATACTTGCAGTTACCTTTAGGAATTTCAACATGATATCTCTCTCTCTCTCTCTCTCTCTCTCTCTCTCTCTCTCTCTCTCTCTCTCTCTCTCTCTCTCTCTCTCTCTCTCTCTCTCTTTTCATAGAACTTAATTCTTTCTCTGATAATTGTAGTAGAATTTTACAATAATTAGGACTGTTTTACATTTTGACCTTTTGAACTTTATAGAGCCACGAGTTAGATGTACATCATGCTTGCCTGACTTGCAGATGACTTACAATGGCATACTACATTTTTTAACTCTAAATTATTACCCTAATAATTGACTTATTAGATGACGTGTGGGAGTCTATGTTTTCTTGAACATTTAAATTTCCTTTCAAACATACTTCTGTAAACCAACTTGAAATGTGAATGCTATCCTTACAAATTTTGGCTATTGTAATGCAATTTTTGAGTACGTTTTTATAGCTTGAGGCCTAATGTCACCTGCTACTGGCTGATGTTTAACATTTGAACCAATGTACTTACTATATTTGCACATTCAAACACTTTTCTTTTTGAAATACTCTAAGTTTATCTCCTTTAAAACAACATCATGTCTTTAACTACATGCCTAAAACACATTGAATTATATAATCATGTTTGGATTCTTGTTGATGGTCATTTTAGGCCTAGGGGGCTTTTCTGATGGATTGATGTTGGTGTTAGTGTTACTTTGTGGACTTAATGGATGATGATCATTGTTGAGATGGTGGTTGCAAGTAGTACCTTTTCAAATACTGAATTTTATTGACATTTTCAACAAATTAACAACCTGCGCTTACAAATTCTCTGATTTGCTGCAAATTTTGGTCCCTTTCCATAAATTGTATGGTCCTGTATGCACATGAATGATGCACCTGTTCAAGCCAATTTACTGAAATAGGCTTATAATTTCAAACAAAACTTTTTGCATTCTGTCATGTCAAAACTAGACATGGCTTTTTCGCCCCCTTTGGACCTTTACACTTACGTTTTGGTCTCTTTTGGGTAAATATGAACTATAAATTTATGTGTTTCAGCTATACATACCAAGGAACATTACCTTTGGTCGGAATTGACTTAGATTTGCTTAATTAGGATTACGGTTTGGATATGGTAATGACACTGTCTAATCTGACTGCACAAATATTTTGTGTGTTTAGGTCAAACACAGTATTGGTCTCACTTTGAAATTCCTTCTGTTGTAGATCATTAAATGAATGCTTCATGCTACCTTTTCAGTTGTCTTTGATCTGACCCTAAGACTTCGCGTATTAACTCTGAACTGCACGGTTAAGGACAATTAAGCTGTATAGAATATGATGAAAATATATAAATGATAAGGAACATAGGCCTACATAAGTAGAGTAGTGTGATAAATCGCATTGTTCTCTGTCGCTAGTTGTTTCCTCAGGTCACCTATTCTTTGTGGTATGTCATAGCCGCTGAAGACCAGCTTTTACCCTGTGTTCCTCTCTAAATAGATTTTGCATGTTACAAAAGTATCTGCACATTTTGTATTCAAAGGGCTTATTAGACCCATAATTGAATAACGATGATAATATTAATTTAAAAAGATGTATAGTGTATTTGAATGAACAAACTCAGATTTATAGCCAAAATGTCACATTGACACAAAAAGTGGGGAAAAAGGAGTTGAACAACCTGAATATGTCTGATTTTAATTAATGTTGTTTGCAGAATTTTCGAAAAATAATAGATATTTTCATTGCCTAGTTCATGTTGTGTGTGTGTGTGTGTGTGTGTGTGTGTGTGTGTGTGTGTGTGTGTGTGATTCTACATGCAATGAATTTGATTCCCTTCTTTTTCCATTCGAATATGTGTGCCCATGATGAATATTGAGATATGTGTACACATAAAAACATTGATGAATATGCCTTTTATATCCAAACAAAGAGGTATGTAACATTTCCATGTTTATTTAAATTTCTTCGTGAAGTTAAAGGTGATTAAACATTCATGTATGTAGCATAGGAAAACTAAGAACCTGCAACCTGATACACCAAGAAACTCAACTCGTGTCCACGCCTTGACTGGCTGTAATACTCCTACACACCCCCAATGTCTTGGTCACAATGGCCATATCCTTAACATCCCGTCTTTGCCCTGCATCACCAGTTTTATTTTCATCTCAATGTGGCAAAATGCATAAAAAGAAAAGCAGCTTTATTAAGAAGGCAGACCTTTCAGCAAGGAAACAACCCATGGAACAAGGGCAGTACGGATGTATACAGTTGAACACAAAACGTGCAACTTTTTGCGGCTGTCATGAAACAAGTATGAAAATACTATGGACCCAGAGCACATGACACCTAAGCCTACAATCCTCAGGCCTTAATAAAAGAGCGCAACGTGAGACAGAAAAGCTATAAACACTTTTGGAAACTGACCACATGAGGGGAAATAGAATCATTCACAGGGAATCCATGGAAGGATTCATCAACAAGTTTCTTGAAGAGAACCATCACATTGTAACAGACTGTTCTTTTCCAAATGTGCAATTTGTGGCTGAGATGAAAGTACAAATGGACTTGGGGTCAATGAGGTGCCAGCATGTACACAATTAAGTAACGCTCATGCCCCACGCATTTAGGTAGTGAGCTTGTGCCACGTGAACGTGGAATCGAACAGGCTATCACGATAAACCATTAAGGCACAGTTTGTCTGCACATTCCGAACGGATATCAGCGTGGCAAAATTTTACTTGCCAGCATTGCAGTTCCTTGCCCAGTGTACCAACCCTGCAGTGTGTTACAAACACCGTATCGGATGACTGGCTGGAACTGTGCAATACTGCCAATGAAGAAAGCCAGACATTTTTTTGCAAGGTACTGTTAGTCGAAATGCTGAGACATGAATGAGATTGATTGGCTACCAGCACGCCTCGGTTCCAAGCTAAGCGTTAGGCTGTGACGTCACCAATTACACAAAATCCAACTTGGCGGCCATGATATTAACTGGTATCACATACAAATAAGAAATTTGTAAAAAGTGGTACAAAAGATGTGTTATGATCTCATACCTTTATATTTTCTCTTTCCACAGATTTAAATCCACATTATGGTATTATTCCAGTCTAATAATAGGGCCATGGTAGTCCAATATGTCCATTTCATTTCTGATCTGTCAGCCATTGCTGACCCTAATATCCAGAAGTCATTTACATGTAATTTGATCAAATTTTGTACAAGCAATGTAATGACAAAATATTTTGCCATCTACTGCAAAAATACTTTCCTGATGCAAGTAGTAAGATGTAGGTCCAAATTAGAAAGAAATAATCTTGTGACTTGACTTTGAATTTCAACCTCTAAAATCCACCATTTTGCAAAAAAATCCACTTTTTCTACAAAGCTCCACTTTTGTACCATGGGGTTTATTCCCGGCAATTTGCACCAAGAATGCACTGCCAAAGCATACAGATCCATAATGCAATGGGGGTGGTGGGATAGTGACAACCCTGTGTCCACCTTTCAGCCAAAAACGAAGGAACCCCAAAATGACATATTTAGGGGATAGGGCCCTTTGAATTTTGATCAAATCTGTACAATTTGCCCTAGAATGCTCAAATATATTTTTTTCACAACTTAAAATATCAGTAAGTATGAAACTTAGCCTAATCTATGTAATTACAGAAAAGGTTTTATTTTATCAGTAATTCTAAACCCCCATTACTTCTGATAAAATGGACTGTTCTGTTATTCAAATTGGACCACTTGTATCTTGAAAATTTAACCCAATCCAGCCCAAATTTATACCCTCTTGAAAAGCATGAACACTTGTTGGTCAAGTTACAGCATGAAAGGGTCATGGATCTGTTTTAAATTAAAATGCCAGAGCAGTATCTGGTGGGTGGGTGTTCCAAACAGGCATCTCTTGTGTGTTCAGTGGGCTATCGGGTGACAGGATGCTCGTAAAATGACCATTACTCGTAACCCAATAAATGCACTGACTGTTATATACATTAAAACCTCTCTAACCGAACACCTCCATATACCGGACACCTCTCTATACTGAACACCATTTCTTGGTCTTGAATGTATACTTCCAATGTTAGCAAACTTCCCTATACTGAACACCTCCCCTTACTGAACACTTTTGTCAGGTCCCAAGGGTGTTCGGTAAAGGAAGGTTTTACTGTAAGTGGCAAATGACTTATCACACCCCTTTCATGTGATCCGCATACACCTTAACACTCCCAAATAGCAGGGACTAAGATGTGCCCATGCGTCTTTGTTTACATAAGCACTGCCCAGCAATGGAACCGAGAACGAGGCTGCTGATTTGACCCCTAATCTCGCATCTCATTAAACCCAGGTCAGCATCTCGACTGTGTAGTTACGTGAACCATGGATATGTGACACAAAAATTGTCACTATAGCTGAAGCTGATGTGACGCACAATTATCCAATAAAAGGGCGATCCTTTAACCATATCGGGACTCAAGTTATAGCCACATTGATTGAGCAGGACCCAGTCTCAAAAAATGTGTGTGACGACCCAGAACCATATATTGTGTGTGACCCTAAGACCTCACGTACTAATTCTTAAGTGCATCATTAACGATGTTTATACAGTCAATCCATGAAACTGATGGGCCTACTCTCTCTGCCATAGATTACTTGATGGACTTTAGCATCACTACCTTGAAGTCAATTTCACCTGCATGACCTTATAAATATTGTTGTCTTAGAAACTTAACTTCAAACGTAAAGAAACATAGAAGTATAGCAGTCCCAGGAATAGCACCAACTACATGTGTGATCGTCGATTTGGTCCGGCACATACACCTGCATTCCTGTAAGTCAAACTCAGATTGGACTTCACATTAACTCATGCGCAGCAGGATGATCATGTGTAATATTCAGGTAAACCATAAAAGAGAGCAAACCAGGGTTTTGATTGACTGGTTGAGCATCCGAAGGAACAATCACTGCGCAAACTAAGGTGTGGGGTTGGTAAATTGATTCCTTGTATTAGAAGTAGGAATCAACAGGAAATTAGAGTGTATTGGGTGTATAGCCCGTTTACATGAGTACTGATATTGGGTCAAATGTGTGAAATGCCATAAAGGCTTATAATGTATTTAAAGTGTAATAAATTTATGGTGTTGTCAGACTAAAACAGAGTTTCTTATATTTTTGGATTATTTGTTTATGTAAATTTTTTTCTTTATTGGGGATAAAATATTATGATGATCGAAATAGTTGATGAGACACAAGGTGAGCAATACGTTTTATATCTTTCAAATGTATTGATAATTGTGTAAGGCTTTATGCCAAGGTTGTGATTGGCTGATTGAGCGTCCAAATAGAGATAATTCATTAATTGACAAAAACAATGTCCGGGTATTTACTCGCACCACGGAGAGCAAATTATAGAAAATATCAAGTACATTAATGCCGTAGGGGACAATAATGGCGTAGCCCATTGGTTCGAAGCGACAATGCAAATTTTCTGAAAGTGGAATTTTATTGCTGTAGCACCAGCTGAAAGTCGGCAAAAATCTCCAATTCCTGCTTATACCTTACAATGGTGTGATAAATAGTCCTTTGTTAGATCAAATATTACTAAATCTTCTTTGTCTTCAACAGAATTTACGAGCTACAAGATCAAAAGCAGTCATTCAGCACTTTGGATGAAATGCTGGAAGCAATATCTGGTGATCTTGGGTCGTTATTACGGCAATCTACGTTTGACCACCTGGTGGAAAGGGGGTACTCTAAAGCAATCTTGACTGAAGTGGTGGACCTGTCTATAAGGCTTCCGTATGGACAGGGTGTAGAAGCCAATGCTCTTCTGGGTATGTGCTAGCAGTGGTGATGGAAATACACATTCAGCCACGCGCGTTTAACATTTGAGACTCATTTATAGTCTCAAAAAAGTTGTGCTCACTTCAATTATGTCTGAAATTCCAGATTCAAACTCCTCATCAAACGCCCTTTCATTTGAATGCCAGCATGCCTATATTTACAAAGAAAAGGCAATGGTGCAGGTGAAGGTTTCCATTGGCATATTTTTGGCGCATGCGTGCAAGCAAACCAAACGAAATTGTTGAATGAGTCTCCAACCTAGCAGAGAAAGACCAAGGGATTACATACAGAGTTGATTGCAACTGATGACATTTATGTGTTTATAACTAAGTATATAAATGGCATATAGATGTATACGTATATGTATATGTATATGTGTGTATTTATATATATATGATTATATATATATATACATATATATGCATATATATATATATATATAGATAGATAGACTGATAGATATACAGACAAGAGACAGACAGCCAGACGGACGGACGTCTCCTTTGGAACTTAAAAGCTTCATACACTATTCCACCATACCGACACTGGTATAAACTGTTAAATAGTAATACACTTTTTAGCACCATTTAGTTGACTAGAGGTGTTATAAGGTAAAGTGTTATAAGGTATCAGCTGAAAGCCACCTCTTCAACTGTACTGGATGAAGATTAAAAAAAAAAAGAAATCCTTCAAAAAGTGAGTATGATCATGGATTTCCGACTTAAGACGGACTACAGAAACTTCTCTGGGTGGGATAAGTATACTCTACCCCGGGAACTTTTCCTCTTACCACTGTTTACACTTTGAGGACTATACTTTGTCATTTCAAACTCCATCTTGACACAATTGGATTTATGTTCTGAGTGTGCCGAAGGTAGTGGGTTTGAATCCCATACAGTTCGACATAAAATTTATCGTATTTTTCACTTGCTAATACTCTATTGGTTTCGAAGTGCTGTGGGCTATTGCTCCGACTTCGAAATTATGTTAGAGGTGTATTTCATAAATTGTCGGTCTGTGTGCCCCGATGGCCTAGAGGTCAGTGTGTTCGACTTTACATTTGGCTGGGCGAGTGTGCCGAAGGTAGTGGGTTCGAATCCCATACAGGTCGACATAAAATTTATCGTATTTTTCACTTGAATTAGTGTTGTATATATTATGTATTTTGTCATAGCTCTGGAAACATTTCAACAGTTTTGTGTAGTTGTTGTTTTTTATAACCTTTGTGTTGTAATTTATGCAACAAAGTTCTAACCCTATTGACAAAATCGCTGAAAAGTGTGGTGTTTCTAGCAATACGTATGACTTGTCTGATACAAACTCCATATGCTTGTTTCTGTGGATTGTTTCCTGTCAGGTCAGGGTAGGAGATAATATCAAATTTGAACTGGTCTCTCTTTTCAAATGTTTTTGTTACATACTAGTTGTTCTTTATTTCTATATCCAGATCAAGGAAAGTAGCTTTTGTATCACTTTCATTTTCCAGATTTGATATTAGTTCTTCCAGAGAGATCTTTTTCCAATTCCCCTTTATTTCATCTCCATTGTTTAAAGCACATAGGTCATCTATAAATCTTCTTGTGTGAGAATGTAATTTTCTTGCAGCTTCAAAGTTTGTTTTTGCCAATTCCTCCATCCATTTTGATTCATAAAAATGTAAATCAAGGTTGGCAATAAATGGGGCTGGATCTGTTCCCATTGGTATGCCTACCATTTCTAGATAGACTCTGGGTCCAAAGCAAAAGTATGCATTCTTGATAATGTATTCTATCGTTTGAGCACACTCTTGCTTCATGTAAGATATCCTTTTGTTCTTACCTTTATCAAATTTAGCCTCAGCACCAGATATTTTAATATACTGACATGTGCCACCTTTGAATGCTTTATCCAACATTGAAATTAAAACGTTGTTTAAGTCTGTCAAGTTGTTCTTTGTATACAGTCTTGAAAACTCAAAAGTATGAATTCATTTGGCACCATTCTTGTTGTTGATTTTGTCAATATCTAGTAGAATATCACTTGTGCTATCTGTAGTCCACATTCTATTCACTCCCGTGTACATTTGCACTTTTTTGCAGTAGTTAGTATGTGAATTTTTGACAAGTTTGAGAACTTTAGTGAGTCGTTTGGCAACTTGTTTCAAAACACATTCCTTTGCTGCAATGATGTCTTGTAATTCCTGACTACAATGTGAATCCTGCAGCACTTGTTTAATCTGTCTCCACTTTTGAAGAGGTCCTTTCCTCAGGTATTTAATTCTTTCTTCCACTTTCTCCATTACTTTAACTTTCCACCCATCAAATGCCTTGTTAGAGATTTCTTTCTTATTACTATGTTTCTTACTGAAACTGTTGAGTCCTCTTTTAATCTCCTTTCTTGCTTTTGTAAAGTTGATGTTATGTCTTTCTCTATAGTTTGGTCCTCTTTGAAACAAATGTCTCATTTGAAACAAATGTCTCAATTTCTTGTTTTTAATGATACTTAAATCACCCGTGATTACATGTTTGTAGTCTTTATCTGTATACTTCTTGAAAGTAGTGTCACATTCACAAGTTTGAGTATTCATATTCCAACTGTCTAAGTCCACTCCATCAATTATCCGATTGTAGTTGAAGACCTTATTAGTAATGCTAGAAGTGTATTTGTAAGCAACTGTGACATCCTCCTAAATATAGTTTCTGACTGGATTTTCAACTTCCTGAAGTCCAAGAATACTTTGCAGATTTATATACTCGATAGCTGGATTTTCACAGTGTAATATCACAGGATGCATGTGTTTCTTTTTCTTCATACTTTTCCACGTATGTTCTTTCTTAAGCTCCAATTTATGTTGTATCATGTCTTGTACTAAACTGACAATCCTATGTGTTAACTTGCTGTCATGTGTTACTTCATGATCCAGCAGTAACTGTCCTAATTGCTTGAGATCTTTTTTCTTCATTTGTGGTAAAGATTTATTGATGTAGTATGTTGTATTTTTGATTTCAATTTCTTGGAGTACGTTGAATACATATTGAGCTGTAAGAGATTCTTTATGTGTTCTGTGTTTTCTCTTATGTTTGTTCTTCTTTTTTCCTTCTTTTGTTGAGTATGTCATATGTATCATCATTGTCTGCTCTTTGATCTATGTTCTTATCACATCAATTATTTCCCATAGGGATATACTGTTCAGAGTTCTTTCATCCAAAATGTTTCTCTGTTCCTTCGCAATCCTGCTGTTTCCTTTTTCATCTTTTCATTTGAGTATTTTCCTGGTTATTTTATAGTTTCAGTAATTTTGACTTTAAATGTTTTGTTCTTGCAAAGTCCACTAGTGAAGTGATCCGCCAGAATCGTAGAATTAGATCCTTTGTTAGGGTGTCTTATTCTATTCCAATTATCATTGAATCTTTCATCAATTTTTGGTTGGTTTCACCGACATACTGAGAGGACGGACATACATACATACATACAGACAGACAGAGATAGACGGACAGACAGACAGACAGACAGACAGACAGACAGACAGACAGACAGACAGACAGACAGACAGACAGACAGACAGACAGACAGACAGATAGATAGATAGATAGATAGATAGATAGATAGATAGATAGATAGATAGATAGATAGATAGATAGATAGATAGATAGATAGATAGATAGATAGATAGAATCCATGTATTGTTCTCAGTTCCCCAATCTCGTTTTAAAAATATATGAGTTTGTAAATACATTATCTTCAAGCCAATCGGTAACACTTTCTTACTACAGGCTAATCAATAAAATTGTTAATATGTCTATAGCAAATAACATAACAACATTATTTATAAAGTTTGTGACGGAATTTTTATTCTGCCTTAATGTTATACAGTTTGCATTCCCACCCATGGTACAAATTGATTGGGTGAAGGTTTGTTTCATTGTGATACAAGAGCGACACTGGAAAAAGCCAACCAAATCACTCCTTGTTGTATTGGCAGCACGTACAGTAATGGCGGCATGACTCTATGAGGGTTTTCTATGCAACTACAACCTTTCACTGATAACAAAATAAATATTCTGAAAGACAATTACTTATGGTGCATATTCTAAATGCAGTTGTTCCCTTAATATGCAATTTTTATATCCTCCGTAAACTCAAGTAGCAGATCAATCGTTGCTCTCAGACGCTTGCATAAGATCAGCAATGTCATCCTTTATCTCTGTATCACCTTGCCTGTATTGGATAATATATTTGCTAACGTAAATCCAAACTGATCTAAGCTATTCTTTCCTGACAGGAGACTTGCACTTTGACCATGAATCCACTCCACAGCAATTTATTGTATCTACTTAAACTTCCAGGATCCTCCATTTTGACCTCGATATAATGTAATTATCTTTGTGTTTTGTTTGTTTAGAAAAGGCCATGATACACACAGAACACATCAGAGGTAGGGCTGAATTCCCTCTTCTGAATCAGCCAGTTGGAATGTTTATTTAAAAGAGGGCTACAAGGCGTTAAAACAAGTGAATTCCCTGTAAGATGTATTGAACCTAGGTGTTGTGAAGGCACCAAAGTGGGTGGGTGGGGGATTGGGATAGAAAAACAGGATAATTTGCTCTAGTGTACATCGGATGGGGTAAATGATTCATTTTGAATCTTTAAAAATAATTACTGTGAAATTAATGCAAATTATAAAACTTTCACTAAGAGAAATTATAATTTGGAGCCTTTAAACAAACATTCCTCATCCTCAGAAATGGGCTATTCCAATACCCACTCTTCTGACCTCCATTGGGGATTTTTTATACATATTTTATATATATTTTTACATATGTGCCATGCAGCTCAAAACTCCATCCGCTTACTACTGCACTGAATGGCAATAGAATTACTGTGCAAACACCTCATTTTCATGCCTTGTAATCAAATACCTGATTCTAATAAGTGTGTGAAAGACCTTTATAGTTTATCTGACAACCATTTGACCCTGTTTTGCCTGAGAAGATTTGTGAGTGATGGGCATAAGACTTGTCAGTGATGGATACACAATAAGCAACATCTCAGGAATTTCACTGATATCATGCCGCCTCTTGAGAACTAAGCAATTTCTACGGTTCCAGAGGCTGGTTGCTACTGTTTACCTATCACTGGGAGCAGTCATGGAAAAGGCTGTCTGTAATTGGCCAAGAATCCAAGATGGCGGCCATTTCCCCCGAGACATGATCCCTGTTGCTTACACATGTTCATGTTTGCTTCGCTGACAAAGGTTTACTGTAATATGTACTTTTTTGTTGATCATTGTTGTATCATTCTTGGCCCAGTTTTGCCATTTCATATTACACACATCAAAAAGATACTTAAACCAAACTTTATGTGCAGTTCAACATGGGACTGTGGCAATCTGTTTGCATCAATTTACCGTCGACGAGTAGTTTCCTGAGCTCTAACTATACTTAAATACTATAAACTGTATGATATAATTGTTATGATTTTCCCTGTGAATATGTCTACACTTACCTTTCATATTTCTTTAAACAAATCAGGTATATTAGGAAATACAGGTCCATAGATGCAATATTGTGTTTAACAGACCTACAGATTTGGAATTCTGGCTATGCTGCTGACAGGGCCTAGGTCACTAAGTTAGGGTAAATTTGTTTTGCATTTTTTTCATTTCATTTAACTTACGTAGTTACAAATATTTATTTTTAATAAATTAATTTATTTATTTATTTATTTATTTATTTATTTATTTATTTATTTATTTATTTATTTATTTATTTAGTCATTTACGTATTTATTTATTTATTTATTTATTTATTTATTTGTTCCATTGCTTTTCTTATAGCAAATGATGAAAATGAGGCAGATTACATTAATATTTACTATTTTCTGGCTTGGTCACTCTTTTTTTTTCATTGAAATTTTAATTTTCATATTTTTTTTATTCATTTTGGGGTTTATATAACTCCGAAAATATTTTTATAAAGAGAAAAATTACGAGGATTTATTCATTCCACCACGTTCCATCAGATTGTGAAAAGAACATGTCATAGGGATGAATATTTTTACATTTCATGGCTACTTGAACACCCTGTTTTGTATCACGGTGGCCTGGACAATCATGGGCCTCCCTAGCAAGGCAGATAAATAAGC
This sequence comes from Hermodice carunculata, assembly GCA_964020975.1. Taxonomy (NCBI): domain Eukaryota; kingdom Metazoa; phylum Annelida; class Polychaeta; order Eunicida; family Amphinomidae; genus Hermodice; species Hermodice carunculata. The sequence continues at coordinate 19,317,451 of OZ026628.1, read as the reverse complement.
CAAGTGGATTCCAGCATTATTTTTTTCATACGATTTAACAGGCTCATTGAAATAAACAAAATACACGTTTCCTGTCTTACATTATGTTGTCACCACTTATTCATAACATTCATGTTTTTCCCATCCTCATCCTAATACGGAGCATTTAGTGAAGATCAATATCATGTGCAGTTAGACAAATCAATCGTCAGTTATGGTATTTATTCATCACTTATTGCTTGTCTAGCTGAGTGAAATTATCGATATGTTGATAATAAAATTTGTGGCAAGTGCGTTTACTTTTACTTGCAGCATTGATATACAGATACACATAAATACACAATATAGCCTATTTGTCTTGGCAAATGCTGTCCACCCTTTGTAGTAAGAAGCCCCATGCTAGCTGCATATGATTGTTTTTATTTTGCAGCAGTAACAGCCTGGCCAGAACAACGTTGGTAACATAAAACCCAACTTGACCTGGGCGAAAACCTGGCCCATACTCCTGACTGATAGAATGTTTCTAATTTTCTTATATACACATTGCAAGAAGTCTTCAGACACCATGCAAATATAAAATTTACCAAGGTCTGGTCGAATCCATTTTTCTCATACGTTATATAAGAAAATTACGGTGTAGATTATCAGACAAAATTATTGGGTTTAAATGGTGTAAGTTTATTAATACTCATTCAGAACATATTTTCGATACCCTGTCATCCTTAATACGAAGGCTAGTTTAACCCAGTAATAGATTGAAAATAGCCTTTTGGTTGACAAATAGACAGGCTAATTTCATTCTGAAATGCCCTCATGTAGAAACAGTTTAAGTGCTTCCTCTGTCTGTGTGTTTCTGTTCCATACAAAGTCATTTGGCATGATGATGATGATGATTATGATGATGATGATGATTATTATTATTATTATTATTATTATTATTATTATTATTATTATTATTATTATTATTATTATCATTATTATTATTATTATTATTATTATTATTGTTATTATTATTATGTTGGATATCAATGTGTTTTTGAGCCTACAGAAACTTAGCAATTATCATGCTTTCAATGCTGAGGTTACAGAACTTGTACGGTTCGATAGTGCAAAGACATCAAGTTTGAATTTTTGTTTCTTTGTTTCCGTCCTTGGTTGTCTTTTGTTTGTTTTGATTTGTTCTTGCGTGCTATTGCTTACCGCTAACATGAACCTGTTGTATTTCCCAGGTCTACTTATGATCAATGATATGCCACGCCTAGCATTCGCCAGTGCCGTCGTCGGAGGTAACAAGAAAGTACCAGAGCAACTCCTGTCCAGATCTAAAGCACATTTGATTATGGAGAAAGTGACACAAATTTCATCCTTGATGAACGTGACGAACCCTCGATCGATGTATCAACTCCACAGTAAAAGAGACAGAGGAAATGAAAGCATCTCCCGGGATTACGATATAGTTATTATTGCAACCCCAATGAATGGCAATGCAGCAAATATTACATTTCGTCAATTCAAAAATATATATCCTTTTGCTACCACCCGTACATTTTACCCTTATGTCGTGACATTCATACGAGGTATGCTAAATGTAACAAGATTTGGAGCCGAAATATTTGATGAGAATACATACCCTATGATGGCTCCAGTTGATTTTGATGTAGTTTATGGCATAGTCAGGGTCGAACCCATTCCTGGGACAGAGGGACCCCATTTGCATAATGCGAATGAAGAATATGTATGGGCACTTTTGTCCCCACTTCCCCTCCCTCAAGAAACACTGGATAAATTATTTATTTCTTGGGATGAGAAAAAACAACCAAATTGGACTACCTATGCTTCCCCTGTTATGCCTCCTGAAGGTCCTTTGCCGCCGTTTGAATTGAAAAAACAACTTTACTATTTGAACCCAATAGAACATATTGCGGCAGCACAAGAATTTAGTGTCATTGCAGCCAGAAATGTGGCCATCAGAGCGTATCAACAGTGGAATGGAGGACCCGATATAAAAAGCAAACTGAAAAACAGTATACACCAGGAATTTTAATCGTACCTGGCTAGAATGTCATCCTTTGTTGAAATATTTGTAGTATATTTTACTACGATAAATTAAGTATGCACATAGAAACTTTGATCAACACACTTGGCAGATCCCAAGAACAGGATAATGATATAATTTTAGTGCCTACAAAACATTTTTTTTTTTTTTTTTGATGTCGAAGCATTTCGTGCCTGGTAAATTAGGTATCAATAAATAGATAAATAAATGAATGAATGAATGAATGAATGAGTGAATGAATGAATGAAAAAATAAATAAATAAATAAATAATGTAGTTGGACACCTTAAACAAATAGATGAATATAAAAATTAATTAATTACTTGATATATAGATAAAGCAGTGGTTTAACTGGAAAACCTGAAGAATAAACCACTGGGAAGAAAAATAAATTTCCAATATTTGACAGAGCTAGGATTGCTACTGAGATAGCTTTTGAAACCATTTCGCTGTCGCTTTTCAAACTCTACACGAAAAAGTCAAGTCAGGTCAGTTGAAAATGAGGTTCATTAACATTCTATCTGTAGTTGAAAAAGGCAAAGTCATATTTTTTACAGTATGCACAATTAAATAAGTGCATTTTTGTGCAAAATACACCATATGCAACATGAACACGACTACTGAAAGCCTTATGTAATGTATATTTGGGACCAGTTGGTATTTAACCACACAGGTCCAAATCATCATATAGGCTCCTAAGCTTGGAAAGGTGGTCATTCACACACTGTGTCATTAGGTTTACCAGACTGGAAATGCCCACAATTTACTTAAAGAAATCCCATTGGTGTTTAATGGATGTAAAAACATATTATGAACATTTTGGTGTATAAACCATATATGTTTCTAATCTATGTAATGAACTGCAAGGTCGTGACTTTGTGATGGTTTCACAGGTTGAATTACCGGAGTGAAACCTAAAGTGTTGAACCAGTGCTTTAACGGTTTGCAAATGAACTGTACACCGTCTAGTACATTGTGCCAAGAAACACTGAAACAGAAACAATTAATTCACTGTGAGACCCAGGTTCTAAGCAGGTCAGAAAATCAGTGCTGTGTCAGCCTGAAGCTTGCCATGTAAGATAGAGAGACCTTGCAGTTGGTCATCCACGGCAGTTGAATGGAGTCCCATCTCAAAATCTAGCAGGCGTCTTCCAGCGTAATTGTTGGAAAAAGCGCCAAGTTGGAGGGGACTATGTTACTGTCTTTCTTTGATCTGTAGGAGATTTACATGAAGTTATGTCAGAGCGTATCATCATGGGAAAAAATGAGAAGGTTCACATGGAGTAGGTGAACATTCTGAAAGTTTGGAAAAAACAATACTTTCAGGTACGTTTTCCTGGAATTTGAGACTCTCTTTCACATGGATAACTTCACATCTGAGACACACAAAATTCACTAAACTGCGATTTCGAATTAGCTTTCATATTTCAGGGTATGGCATACAGGGTTAGATAAGTCCCTAATTTTTTACAGAATGGTGAGGCCAGTGCTTCAAACTTTCTACTGGCCCTAGTCTGCCCCCCCCCCCCCCTCATTTCGGTAAAAACATTTAATGTTTCCACAAGATGCCTTCATTCAGGCATTGTGCTTGTCAACCAATTGTTTTTGGAAATAAAATCTGTTAAAACCAATGTTTCTGCGACAATACGATGGCTGCAGTTATTTAGCTCAAGAAAGTCCATCCCACATTTTTTTTTGTATTCACAATATCCAATCCGTACAGTGCAAGTCTATCTTTTTCAGTTTCTTAAACTTGAGATGCCAGTGGACACGAATGTCATCCTTGAGACTGAAAAAAGAGTTTGTAGTATCCTTATGATTCCTTGTACTACTTCTGGCATTAAAGTATGTATTGAAAGCCAAACCATATAAAGCCAATACAACCAAACTAGAAAGGAACTTCAAAGATCCAATAATTTTACTAGTACTGCCTACACTCCCAGTAAGACTTCTAAAAAGTCAAAATTTGAGTTCCTAAGTAAGTAAAGGTATCGCGATAAAAATGTGTACATCTACGATTTTGCCGCTTTTCAAATTTGGTGTAGCTTGAGGAAAGTATACAGTGTTGAATTTGCGTAGTGGTGCTCCATTAGTCTATGCAAATAGAGATCACCGAAATATGTGCTTATTGAACAAATAAACCAACACAAAAGACCCAGATATAGGAGGAGACGTATTTTTACTTATCAGTCAAATCAATTTCTACTGAATTTCTAAAAATGATGCGCTTTTGTTCAAAATACCATGAACCTAAAGAGTGTCCTCCAAATTGTCCCTATTAGGCACATATTGAAATATGTCTTCAATTTTTAAAATGAAACTTTTGGTATGCAAATAAGCGAATTTTAACTTTGCAATCTCACAATGTGACACCTAATGCAGATACATGTGAGAACAACTTCAGGGACACCAAAAGTTTCATATAATTTTAGAGACATGGAGGTTGTTTTCCATGTTTTTCCGTAGGTAGCTATCGTAGCGATAAAAAAAAATAAAACAATAAAAAATAAATAAATAAATAAGTAAATACAAAGGAAATAAAATAAGAAATAATAATAAATAACAAAATAAAAAAAGAAAGCCAATTCAAAGCACTTCCATATGTTTCACTTTATTTAACAATTAGCACAACAATTCATTGAAATGTGCCCCAAACTGATAAATTAAGACTAAGAAATTTCAAAATTGATACTTTCATAACCTAAAAAGAAAAGATGAAGAGAAAGACAGGTCTGAAGTTGTACCCAATAATACGACACGGATGCGAATCAGGATACGTTAAGAGGCGAAATTACTGGTCTCTGGTGTTGTATTTATGCGTGACGGAATTAGCAATCTGACAAATATGTCGTTGGTTTTGAAAAAAAAGGGGGACAAAAATCATAACCATAATGTCAACATCAAGAACATGAGGAATATTGCCTAGACCAAGCCTTTGATGAAATATATAGTATTTTATCACTAAAATATACACGGAATGTATATAAAACAGTAACGATTATATATTAAAGTATGAACAATTTGAAGATCATAAACGTTCACATATATCCCTAGACAGTAAAGTTGACTTGAAAGCGGCGGTAATTGGCCAAGATGTTTGATTTTATCTTCTAATGCTTTACTTATTTTTTTCTTCTTCTTCTTCTAATTCTTCTTCTTCTTCTTCTTCTTCTTCTTCTTCTTCTTATTATTATTATTATTATTATTATTATTATTATTATTATTATTATTATTATTATTATCATTATTTTTAATTTTATTATTATTGACGATGTTTTCTTTACAGCGCAGAAGGGGTTCGATCGAACCCTCCACCACCACCCCACCCCCCTCCGATGCGTCGATGCAGATTAATTCAAGTTACAGGTCCAACACATGCGCACCATGACCAACCGGCATTGCATTCTGAATTCATAAAAAGGCAAGATGCAGCTGCCCTGTGTTTGAATGTCCCATTTTGCCCTTCAACCTATAGCTAACACGCACTTCTTTGTTTTGGTTTTAGAACTGTGTAAACCATGAGCCGGCTGATGTTGTAAACATAAGCAGACTTCTTGTGTCGCGCGTTGTGGCCATGTTTTTACGAATTGGTTTGGCTTTTTCAGTGAAAACTGCGACTAAATTACAAATGTCGACTTATCACGAACTGCTCTGATTTATAATGAAAGTGCTAGATTCATGTTCTATGTAAAAGAGGCATAACATTCCGATATGAGAATTTCTGTAGTTATGCTGAATACAACAGTCTGTTTCTACAGCTTTCATCGGCGCGCTTTAGGCGCAACACAGTCAAAATGTGACGGTGAAAGAGTTAACGTATTGTTAATATTTTGTATCTACCAAGAAAAGTGTTTGCAACACACTGCTGCAGAGAGCTGAACTCTGCAGACTGGTGCCATGAATAAGAAAAGAATAAAGAAATATTAGCAAAACTGTCCGCATCAGACAAAGATGGAGAAGTGTACCTGCAACAACCCGCTGTATATGACAACAGCCGTCAGCTGCCGCCTGGTCTTTTTGTCCACGTTTCTAGGGACATCTTCTTCTTCTTCTTCTTCTTCTTCTTCTTCTTCTTCTTCTTCTTCTTCTTCTTCTTCTTCTTCTTCTTCTTCTTCTTCTTCTTCTTCTTCTTCTTCTTCTTCTTCTTCTTCTTCTTCTTCTTCTTCTTCTTCTTCTTCTTCTTCTTCTTCTTCTTCTTCTTCTTCTTCTTCTTCTTCTTCTTCTTCTTCTTCTTCTTCTTCTTCTTCTTCTTCTTCTTCTTCTTCTTCTTGTGATAAGAAATCAGCAGGCTTCATGACGGAAGAGGTGGCCACTTGCAGCGGGTTTATCTGTAACCGATTATTTGATTTCTTAGTTTCTTTTTGGTAAACGTGTTTTTTTTGTTTTTTTGTTTTTTTTTTGTTTTGTTTTTTTGTTTTTTTTTTGTTTTTTTTTTTTTCATGTTTTGGTTTTTAGTTTTTTGTCGCTTTTCAAACTTTGTTTTCCTGGGTATTTGTTCTGTTTGTGCTTAATATTCT
>OZ026628.1:19290127-19310700 GCA_964020975.1 Hermodice carunculata | reverse complement strand
CAACTATGCGATGTGTGCTGCTGATTCTGCGTGTATTAAATGTCATTGTTCGGCAAACACCTTCAATAGCTTGATACTCAAAGGTTCATTATTTCGGGACTTGATAATATTTCTCTGCATTCCTAGCGTTTAGCCAAGCGCAATTTCCAGAACTCAGCTAAATATGCAAGTAGTGAGGGGACTTTGGCAAAATTAGGACATGTATGCCTTCCATTGCATATAATTCCTAAAAATGCGTGCAAAACAAGTGAGGGTGGGCGAATTTCTAGATTCGCAATTTTTTTCTTAATTTTCAGCTTTCTCGTACATTTTTTATCAATGAGCTTGATAATTTGCGATTAAAATACTTTATGCATATAATTTTTGTGAAAATCAAATGGTAATCCTGCAAACATATGCTATACAAGTAACATAATATTTTACACGAAAATATCTTCTCAAAAACAAAAAAGAAAGAAAGAAAGAAAGAAAGAAAGAAAGAAAGAAAGAAAGAAAGAAAGAAAAACCCTGTTTTACTGATTTGTTCGTTCATACAACTTTATACAAATACACACAATGGAACCTCCCTATTGAGACGTCTGCATTAAGATACTGTCACCTTATTACAACCCTGTAATAGCTTTTTGGTTGTTTTTGTAGTACGGTTTATATCCCGTTTAGAGACCACTCCCCTATTAATCAGAATCTTTTTATTCAATCTCGTCTGTGGGTTCACTTGACGGATCTTAACTGACGGATCCTATTGTAATTTTATCCAGCATCCGTCATGATACATTTTCTGCCAAAATTACAAAGCGCAAGGTGTGGAAGAGTTGACTAATAAGGATGCCATTGGCACTGCGAAAAGTGCCCTTACTGGGGAGGTAATCCTATTTTCAGATATGGTTCTTTGAGTGCGAGCCTGGTCCATGTATTTGTGTATCAATATATATATATATATATATATATATATATATATATATATATATATATATATATATATATATATATATAGAAAGATGTATATAGAAAGATGTATAAATATATAACCTGTCAATTGCGACAGCTGGATAAGGGGGTCCAACCTCCTTCCTGTCCTCCACTGCCCCTATCCTGTCTCTAGCCTCTTTATAGCTCTAATTACATGGCTGCCAACTGAGCCCCTAGGGTCTCAACCCTGCTGCACCTCCTATGTGTGTACTCGAAACCATCGCTCTGGGCCTCCACAAAAGTGCCCATCAACCCTGTGGTACTAAAATTCTCCCACATACTACACTCTTTGCACTCTATGAATCTATCGCACCCTGGGCCCTCACCCTCCCACCTGATCTCCCTATCAGGCCTGGTCATCCCTTCTCCCACCCCTGGTCCCCTGACCCTCTCCTGGCCCCTGTACATGAGAAACCCTAACCTCTACCCTCCTAACCTGCCCCCTCTACTGCCGACCCTCAAACCCTGAATCCTCCATGACAACCTCGACGGGATATCCTTACTTGATAGTATGTTATGTTCTGTTATACTAGTTGCTATTTACAATTTCAAGATTCCCGCCTTTTCAAAATGGCTCTTTCCTCTGTTCCCACAACAAATACAAATTTCGTCCAAAGCGCCACCTATATCCACTATAAAATCACTGCACTGTCTCTATATGTTCCCACAACAATATATAACTGCAAATCGAAAATAAGCCGAAAATTTCCACTACGCTTGTGCAAAATTCAACCACAATATCAGATCACATCCACTCTCATTGAAACCGCGTATGCCATTCTTCACACTCAGTTACAAGTTTTACTCTGGAAATATACTGACCAGCAAGAACCACCTGAAGTTGACATTGAAGATAATGGTTAGCACTTACTCAACAGTATCCCTGAGCCAAAAATAGGTGTCACTGAAATGGCTCAACTATAACTGCCGAAAATTGTTGCCTGTGGTTGTGCAGCAGAAAAATCATGCTCATGTAGCTGCAAGGCTGCAGGTTTGTCTTGTGCTACATACTGCAAGTGTTTAGACCAAGATGCATGCTACGAACAGCACACACAGCACGTTGCATCTAAAGATGAGGAGCAGGAGCTTGTTCGTGATGGTTAGCTCAGTGAATATTCAGATGCTGTTAAAGACAATTACACTTTAAATCATCAAATTTAGTAATTTTTTTCATTCATCATGTCAATATCATATCGTCACACATGTGGTAATTGTATATTACATGTATAAGCATGTGACATATTAAAGCATACCGAGAGCAAAATCATCACTCATGTTAGTAAATACATTTGTTTTGGTTGTACTAATAGTATGCATTTTTATTTAGGTACCGCTTTCTTGTAAATAAATCTGCATTGTATAATACTATTTTAGTTAAACATAATACTCTGTAAGTCAATTAATAATCATGATATAAATATTAATATTTGCTGGACTGTTTCAGCAACAGTTAAACATAATATTCTGTAAGTCAATTAATAATAATGATATAAATATTAATATTTGCTGGATTGTTTAAGCAATACTATTTTCTAATTGCATGTGAAATATTCAATTTGTTATGAATGACAATATCTGAATATCGTGAGGCACAAACAACATTAATAAGATCCCAGGACATATCTATTGTATAAATAAACTGCATTCAATCTCAATACATTTTTGTTAGGGTTAAATATGACCAAACTTTCCAAACTGCACTTTGAAGCAGTATAAGTCATTTCATTATGATGATATAGACAAAAAGGGGATATGCAAGACCAACCGGAAGTCATATTAGATTAATAAAAATGAAAATACAATCTGTTTCACGATAACTGTCTGCCGTTGAGATTTTAATGACCAAATTATTTGCTTTGCAACTGCAAACATTTAACTTACCGCAGATAGATAAATGTTATACAATTGGCCATAAAAAGAGTATGTAAGCGACTATATTAAATTTAGGCGAATAAATTTTTTGTGAGTACAATTTCAACGTTTTAGTTCACTCTTGAATGCAGGGCCATCGCTTCATTGGTCATTGCCGTATCATTCGTGGCTCCGTTTTGCCATTCTATTTTACAAATATCAAAAATATACTTATGTCACATTTTATGTCCAGTTCAACAGGCTTCTGTGGCAATCTTTTTTCATCTGTTTACCATCTCCGTGTAGCTACTTGAACAACCTGTTTTGTACCACGGTGGCCAGGACAATCATGGGTCTCCCCACCAAGGCAGATAAGTAGTTACTGGAGAGATCATGACTCCTACCAAATATAAGACTATCTGAGGAGGGGGCAGTGGGACCAAGAATATGTATGGGCAGTTACGTTTCCCCTTCCACTCACTCGAGAAACACTGGATAAATTATGTATTTCTTGGAGTGAGAAAAATCACCCACAGTGGACTATGCTCCTCCTCTTATGCCTCTTGAAGCTCCTATGCCGTCGTGTGAATTACAAGAACAACTCTACCATTTGAACCCAATAGAGCACATTTGGGGACGACATAATTTCTTGTCGTTGCAGCCAGAAATATGATTATCAGATCATTTCAAAAATGGAATGGAAGACCAGATAAAAAGAGAAAATTAAAAAAAAAAAAACAGTATCTAGCAGGAATTTTGATCGTACCCGGATCTAAATGTCACCTTTTTCTAAATATCTATCAGATATTTCACAACTAACATTTAAGAATGCACATGGAAATCTGAAATTAACACACAAAGCAGATGCCAAGAACAAGAACTGGTGATGACATAATTTTAGTGTCCATAGAAACAAACATTTTTGTGGTGTTTTCTCGACGTAAAAGCATTTCGCACCTGAAAAACTAAGTATCGTCCATTAAAGATAAGAGACACGTTAACTGCGGAAGCCTAATGAGACGACAAAACCATTTTATAAAATTATCATTGCGTGTTTTTCTTGTACTTATCAGTCTTTAACACTCCAAATTATTAGTTTGTCCCCGTAATTACGAGTTTTCCGACTGTCAAAAAACGTTAAAATGCTTAATTGTTTTGTTTCATAGTATTAGTTTTGCGAGTAAAGTCAACATGCTTCACATTTAGATATTATAAGAAGCAAAATGGTACAACAGATTAAATTACGCTTCATTGCACAAGTCCCAGAAGGAAAAAGGTCTGAAAAACACGTTTGCAGGTTAATGGTAAGGTTATCACAAAAATCATTGATCACCTGGGATCTTTGGGTAAACAATTAAGGAAAACGTATGAACTAATAGCTGATAAGAATGCCATCCTGTATTACTGAACTTTTAGTCAGTATGATGTGTGGCCACTGTGGTTCTTAATGCACTCCTGGCATCGCTTCCTCAGACTGTTCACAAGCTGACGTGTGAGTTTACTAGGCAAATTCTGCCACTCCTCTTGCAGATATCAGCAAAAGTGGATGTGTCATCCATCCTGGCATTTGCAGTGTAATTCAAATGGCTCCAAATGTGTTCAATGGGATTCAAATCGGGTGAGCAAGCAGGCCAGTGCATGACTTCAGCACCTTCATAGGCCAGATAATCCCGAGCGTTTTGTGCAACATGAGGTCTGGCATTGTCATTCATTAGAATGAAATTGTCACCGATAGCCCAAGCATATGGAATGACATGGGGCTGTAAACTTGAGTAATGTAGCGCTGTGACGTCATTTTCCCATCCAGGATGACCAGATCTGTTTTTCGATCGGCCGATATGCCTGCCCATGCCAAAATGCTGCCTCCTCCATAAGCCACTGCTGGTTGGACACAGCAATCGGCATGTCTCTCCTCTTTGCGCCGCCAAACATACACCCTCCCATCATTGCTATATAGAGAAAAATGACATTCATCCATAAAGATAATGTTAGCCCACTCCATCTGTGTTGTCCGACTGTGCTCCCTTGCTCATTGCTCACCCTAGCCTGGCCTCCCTGTGGCGTGTGCTTAAAAGTGGCTTCTTGACCATGGCCCGTGATGCCAGTCTAGGCTGATGTAATCTGTTGCGCACAGTCTGAGTGGATATTCGTCTCTGATGTGGGTAAGCTCTCTGAGGATGATTCTGAACTTCCAGACCAGTACGAATTCTGCATCTTAAGGCTGTATTCACAAGATAACGATCCTGCTGCCTGGTGGTCACATTCAGCCTTCCATGGGATGGCAAATCTGCAACTTGGTTGGTACCTTCAAACAAGTGCACCAAATCATTTATGGTTCTGTGGTTAACTCCCATTGCCCTAGCAACAGATCGGCAGCTTTCCCTGGCTTCAACTCTGCCTATAGCCCTTGCTCGCTGCACAGTGGAGAGCCTTGGCATATTGACTTTTGATGTAAGGATCCATGCCTGACAGTTTCAGGCCTTACCTTTATACCCCTACCTGACAGTTTCTGTAGAGTAGATACATGTGTATACCCGTATGATGTAACGAAACACTGATTTCTAGGGATTTTACTGGGACAGGAAGGACACTACAGCCCGAATAGGCTTTTGTCTTGCATAGAACCCTTCCTGCAAAGTGCGAATTTTGACTTTGTCTCACATTTGGACCAAGTGCAGTCATCCGCGAGACGCAATTGGTCTTGCCAAGTATTGTTAACTAAGGATACTGTCACATGTACGTGTGCATAGTTAGGAGAAATATTAAAAATATGAGTAGAACGATAAATTCTAAAATGTGGAGAGTTTTTGTTTTGTTTTTGTTTTGCTGCGTGTATAACACAAGTTTGCAGGTCAAGCGGATCAAAGCATGCTTGAAAGTATATATCTAAATCAACAATCGTACCATCAACCATCTTGCAGGTGGATATAAAGGTCAAAATTGTCGCAACCTGTCCAAATAAGCCCTGACATGAATTTCGGATCCTCATATTAGCTACTTCAACTTAACCACCTTTCGGTAGCCAATTAGGATAAATCACGCTTATAGGTAGAATTGGGCAGTATCCGAAAATAAAAATAATTTATGATTATGTGACATTTCAAGTATCAGTACATATTCTGAGATCACAGAACATGAAGAAGGCATATGTTAGTTTTTAGAAAACCACCAGCTTTCATAAGTGTAAAGCACTTTAGTTTCATTTTAACCCTTAACTTATGAGTTATCTTCTGTCATAAATGCAATACCAGAAAGAAATCCCCAACCCGCAAAATAGTCAAGATTTGTGTATTTCAAATAGTTCTTTTTCAAAAGATTCTTAAATTCATGCCTCATTTTCAATGCATGTCCCAAAGTGAATGGCACTCATTCTGGCAAGAAAATGTCAGGTCTATACACATGTAAAAAAAAAAACTAATCAAAAATATTGAGGTTATAGAATCACCACATATGTAACAAATGTTAGTTTGGGCACCTGTCATAAACAAGTCCCTATATGTACTAGAAAATGGAATCAGTAATTTTGAAGTCAACGCATTTATGGACACTCCGGGATTTCTAAGGTTTTAAAGCATGGTATCGGGGACGTATGGCACAAGACATGTAAACTGTGCCTGCAACAGTAACAGTTTACGCAGGCATATGACATTATCATTTCATTGCAAGGTGTGTAGTTCATTTCCCTTGATGCTACGTCTTTATAAGCCTTAGTTCGAACTAAAGGCCATTGGAACTTTTATGTTTAAACCATGCACGTAAGGAAAACAAAACGCCATAGCTAGGTGAGTAAAGGGTATGATATGTGTTAATTAAAGAACACACTGGCAATTTACATGTCATTTCATGACCCAATGTTACATATACAGAAAATATAACAGCGCACTGAATAGTAAGGTCGACTGCCCATTTTTTCCTTCTTGTATGTACCAACAACAATTATGTTTGAAACAAGATATTCTCTACATTCAATGCCATAGATTCAAATGTTAGCCCAAATCAAAATTAATACCGACTTTTTCCAGGATTAAACACTTTTAACCTTTTGGAACATGGATGCCAGGAGGGTCCATCAGTTTAAAAACAAAAAAGCACTTTAAGAAAAGTACTAAGCTAATGTAATTTCTACATAATTGCACATCACGAGCTTGCAAGTTGGTAGTGTGAAACCTTGTTGTACAACTAAAAAAAAAGCCCTTGAGGTAGTGCCCAAAAGAGCACAGTGTATTCCTCCTAGAAGAACACTGGGAGTGCAGGTGCAAATATGTAAATGAGGCTGGAAGTGCACTGACGTCCACCCCACTTTTCTGAACGAAGCTGGAACCGGACTGAAATATACTGAACATCCTGCCCACACATTGAAACAAGTGTACATCGAAAAACAGGTAATGGCATATTCCATGCATGAGATGGAAAACAAGAAATACAGATAATACTCCTTGTTGCTTGATTCAATATATATGCCATGTTTCATGGAATAAACACGCAAGCTTAATTACAATTTTATATGGAAGAATGGTGTTTACTGTGGTATTCGGAAATTGGGTGAAAGAACTAAAATTTACAAAATTGTAATGCCTTACCCATATTATAATATTTGTAGAAACATTAAAAATTTCAAAATAAATAGTTTGACATATTGAAATGATATTTTTACTTCTTATATGATCAATAACCATTATTTGCACAGTTTGATTGGAAGGTTAGTGTGCCATATATTATCTACAAAGAGCCGGAGATATTTTTGTTCTGATTTACGGCCAGGTGCCCTCACAACTGTATGTTGTGCTTGGAAAAGGTCAACGTCCTAGAAGTGCACAAAAGTGCGGGATCATTGCAGTCATTTTGGGAACTTAAAAAGTGGATTACAAGTGCAAGTCTAATTACCAAGTTATATAAGTGCATCCACTATTAAAGTATTATCAAAAAGTACACAGGAAGTGCACAAAGCAGGAAACAAATGGATTTGGAGTGCATTCCTATCTATGGCACTTCCACAGACGCGTACCAGGAACAAATTAAGTGCGGCAAAAGTGCGCACTGCTTTGCACTTTCTTATGGCCGATCATCCGTGAGATGTCACTGTCTGAAGCTCCACAGTGACTTTAGATAGTTTTAAAACTCGTTGTTGCGAGAAAAACTTCTTACTTACGAGTTGTGCCCGTAATAACGATTTTACGACAATCCTAAGTCAAATCCAAACCTTTTGAGTCTGATAATGATATTAGCAGCGCGCCTCCAGGGACACAAATGCAAAGTACTTACTGTATTGGTGAACAGCCCTGCAGACTGAACTGATGACATTTTTTTCACAATAATGGAAGTTATTTCATTATGCCAGTTTCAACACAACCTTTGTTGGTTCACGTACTGGAATAATATTTTTTCCCAATGAATTCCAAGTATCGACATTGGCGGGACATATTAGATACCGAAAGTCATGAAATCTCCCAAATTATCGAAAAATAGTACAGTTCAATAATTGATGTAAAAAAAACCGCCCAATATGTGCCAAAGATACGAAACTTGATTCACATATACCGCACCATATGCCTTTGCCATGCAGGATGAAATTACAAACATAGTGCCAGATCTTTTAATGGAAAATTCTCTTTTTTTTTCTTCTGTTAATTCTTTTTTCCTTTTTTTTTTCTTCTTTTTCTTCTTTTAATATATGCCATTTCTCCAAAATTATTGGTGATATTTCCTACTACATGTAGAGAATCGTTTTACGACAGGTGCCTTAACTAAGATTTGTTATGTCGTGATTCTGGATCTGTTAGATTTTTCATTCATTTCTTTAATGGGTATAGACTTGACATTTTCTTGTCAGACTAGTTAGGCTTACCATTCACTTACGCACATTAAAATAGTTTGATGAATTTTAGAATCGTTTGAGGAAAAAACTATGTGCAACACATAAATCCCTACTTTTTTGCGGGTTGGGAACTCTTTTTTTGCATTGGAGTTGTGATAGAAGGTCACTCATCATTACAGGATGAAAGTAAAACTAAAGCACTCTAGACTTATAAAAGCTGATGCTTATTTTGTTTCTTCTTTGTATTACCACATGTGTTCTTCGTGTACCGTTAGGTCAGGAAGTATACTCTTACCTGAAATATCACATTATCATAAGTCATTTTTATTTTGGAATGCTGTACAATTTTGCTAATTAGCATGAATTATGCTGATTAGCTAGTGAAAGGTGGTTAAGTTGAAGTGGCTTATATGAGGGTCTGAAATTAATTTCAGGGTCTATTTGGACAGTTTGTGACAATTTTGACATTTATATCCGCAGGCAAGATGGTTGCTGGTACCATCATTATTTTAAATATGCACTTCGCAAGTTTTGATCAGCTTGACATGCAAATTTGTGTTATATATTGGTGCTCCAAAGTGAAGCATGTTGACCTTATGTATAATCTAAAATTAATACTATGAAACAAAACAAACGTCTTATGTGTATCAAAATATATTTATATCTTTTAATCACATTTTAAACATTTTGCATAAATGACTTCATGGATTATGGAGCAGACGAGGTCTTGATGATATCCAAAATGGCGAAAAGAAAGACAAAGTCTCATCTGTTTAGTCTGCAAATATAACAAACAATACCGTACTAATTTCGCATCTGCGATTATGTTGGCGCACTGTCAATATGATTGCCATGGAATTGGCAAGTTGATTTCTAATTTTCGTCAGAAAATCTCGTAATTAAGAGAAAAAAGTCGTAATTTTGAGTTTTCAAATCTTGTAACTATGAGAAAAAAAATTCGTTATAACGAGAAAGCTCGTAGTCACGAGAAAAAACCTGGTAAGTTTTAAAAAGTCGTTTTTACGAGAAAAACATGGTCACTATAAGAAAAAATTCGTAATTGCAAATTTTTGAAAATAATTTTGGTGGTCTTATTATGCTTCCTTACTAACTAACTAACATACTGAAAGACCAACCATCCAACCAATCAACCAACCAAACAGACAGATAGATAGATAGATAGATAGATAGATAGATAGATAGATAGATAGATAGATAGATAGATAGATAGATAGATAGATAGATAGACAGACAGACAGACAGACAGACAAACAAACAAACATATAAATAAGTAAATGAATATACAAATAATTGGCATAAGTGGAGAATAAATCACTGGAAGGAAAAATAAAGGTACAGTTTGAAATATAGTCTACATTATATACAATTACAGTGTGTGTAAATTTCTAGACACGAGACTTTCATAATGAGGCGTAGGTGTCATAATGGGGTTTGCTTTTAGTTTCTGGTGCATGATTTCCATTCTTGCAGTACCTGTTAGAACTTCCCTCTCTTTGCACAGGTGGTCTAGCTGTCACTGGTAATTCTATAATCACTGAGACTGTGTTATGTGCCTGGTTTATATCTACTTCAGTTATACACTGACAAGTGGTTTAACTAAGGTAAGCTATCTGGCTAGAAAGGATACGTGCTGGTTCAGGGATAAGTAAAATTATTCTAATTTGAACTTGCATCACACAAATTTAGTAATTATGTTTGGCTTGACAGGTGTTCTTTATTCATATTGGAGGTCTGCATATATAGATAAAGACTTATTTAGCTAATGGGTTGAGATATTAATATATTTTTCATTATTATGTGGGTTGACATTGCTGCATACTTAGTTCAGACAAGGAGCCACTGTTCAAAGAAACATGTACAGTACAGGCTCCGATACATGATCTGGGTGGTTACCAGCTGAAGATCCTTTAATTTATTTGGGCTAATAGAGCACACACATATATATATATATATATATATATATATATATATATATATATATATATATACATATACATACATATATATATATATATATGTATACATATGTATATATATATATATATGTATATATATATATATAAATATATATATATACACGTTGGCACTTAAATGAAATATCGGTTTACAAGCTATGTAAACCTGGTATATTATGTTCATTCAAAGCACATCAACTTTGGTCGAAGTTGGCAATAAATGAATGAAGTTCAGCCTACTGACAACCTGTCTCCCACATATTGTACGGCCGATAAACTTTTATTCTGGAGTGATAATTGTTCATATACAGATCTAGATATAGGAAACTACTTTTAATGCATGTTTTTTCAGTCTAGAAATCCAATCATATGTTGAAAAGAAATTTTTAAGCAGCGTCTATTATAAATCTGTGGTGTATCATCTTGATGGTGAAGGGAGACCATTTGCTGTATGTGTCAATTCTTGAAGCACGTAAAATGTAGCATTCGCACCTGCACACAAGTTCTCAGCAAAACTTGAAATAGTCTGGGCCTGCGCTTGTCAACTACAGCTTGGTCCAGTGCTGATAGATTGTTCAGAACTACTGTTTTGGTCTATTTGGCTTTATATGGCTGTCACATTCCTGGTGGCAGGGCTGCAACTTGTACAGGCCACATACAAGAATTTAGGGAATGTAAAAAAACATGTAATTATTACCACCATTATGTAGAAAAAAATCAAAGAATTGCCATCATCACTACATTTATTTCGGTAAAGTACAAATAATCACTTGCGCAATTCAGATTTTGTCGGCAATTACTCCGCTGTTTGACACTCGTTGCTTTATGTCTGATGGAAGTCAAGTGTGATGAGTTCATACCCTAGCAAACTGATGTGGAAATCTATTACCATGATCATTATTCTTTCCTGACAGATTATCATATCACAGAATGACTTCAAATCTATCACTCGTTGATAACTGTTTTATGCATGCTCTGGGTTGAATGTTGCTTGATCTCATGTGTTGAATGTCGTTGGGAAAGGCTCTGGTAGCTATTTGCCTTCGTATCTCTTTTCACAGATTATAATTGTAGCAAATACTACCATAAGGACCTGAAAACGAAACCAACAAGAATATCATATTAACCCGATGTATTTGAAAAAAGTGTTCCTATTGTGACCAAATGAACAAGTAGTGTACCTTACATCTGCCGCTATGTACACACACAATTATTGTGCTAGGCTGTGTCGCTATCTGTCTATCTCTTCATTTTCAAATCAATCCTTTCAACTTAAAGCCAAACACACACACACACACACACACACACACACACATATATATATATATATATATATATATATATAAGTCTGTGTGTGCCTTTGAAAATGAGGAAGTAAAGCCCATTCTTCAATGACTCTAACTACCATGCTGTTTCCCCCTTTTTCCATCCATCTGTCTATTTATCTACATTCCTGTGTACCTACTCACAACACGTCCTTTTCATCCATCCATCCATCCATCCATCCATCTTTTGTCTACCAATCTATCCACTGTCTATCTTAAATATATAATCACACACCCACCCTCATATTCATCAATGTGTTCCATCTACATGTCTATCTAACTGTCCTCTCTGTACATTGATATATATTGATCCACCCATCTTCCTGCCCGTCGATCCATTCATCTGTACCAACCCATTCCCGATCAGAGTAGGAGGGACTCAAAAGCTGTCCTTGTCCTATTGCGCCCTTCCCCCCCCCCCCCCCGCAAAGAAAGCTATTGTCCTAGGGAGTGCATCTATGAATGGTCTTCCATACAAATCTCAGCAATGTTTTTACTAACGATAAATCTAAGCAAAAAAGTTTAGTGCGTCCGCTCACGGGCAAATTAATGGGAAAGGAATCAGGGGGAAAGATGTTACCTGTAACGCAATTTCTCCACAGCAAGCGCCTAAGACAGGCCATTTGTACTGCTCCAGAAACTTCATGACTTTATTCCAACAGGGCTGCAAAATGATATTTTTATGTTGAAATTGTAAACATTTCGGACGCGACAGCGAAAACGTGCATAGCAACTACTAGGCATGAACTGCTCTGACTTATATGAAAGTTACTTGATTCATGTTTCTTATAAAGAGACCTTTCATTCAAGTACCAGCATGCCTGAAACTACACGTAATATGATAATTCAGGTGAACACCTTTCCTCGGCGTGCCTTTTGGTGCATTTTGAAGCTGTTGAATGAGTCTAAAATATGAATTGAAAGAGTTAATGTGTCTACAATGTTGTAATGGCAGTGTAAATTCTTATATATAAACTTTAGATGCTTGCATACTAATATAAAGTATATCAAGTCATACCTGGCATAAATGCATCATAGATGGGAATGTTTGGCTTCAGTAAAAGCTACTACATTATTGTGTCATCAAATCTATATATTTCCATTGAACATCAGATCTAGAACACTAAAAGGAATGTAATTGCTTCCCCTCACAACATGCAAGATCAATTCAAAAGTGTATCGCTTGACCAAGTAAAAGTTTAAGGGAAGTAGAATTACCACAATAGTCACTTTAGCACGATCATATCATGAGTGTATGTATGTTTGTATGTATGTATGTATGTATGTATGTATGTATGTATGTATGTATGTGTGTATTCATGTACGTATCATCCAGAGTTGTAGATTTAGCCCTAAAAACACTTAAGACACCTGCAATTACAACAGGAACGTGTTTGCAGCAACATACCACACTCCCAACTGTAATCTGCAATGCATCATATAAATTGCCTCATATGTAAGCATCGAAGTAAATAGATAGACTGGCAGATACAAAAAGACAGGTAGGTAGACAGAGACTAGCAAACAGACAGACATAAAAGCAGACACTTAGGCAGATAGACAAGTAGACAGGCAATTCGCATTCAAACTGCTTTTCATCACCATAGATCTTTGTCAGAAATATGGAAGTAGATGACATTTGGCCACCAGCTAGTTTTGACTATGTAGAGTTAATGGACTAAAGTAATATAAAAAACAGTACCATTTGACAGAAGATTCCGATTTACCAGTAAATAATAAAACACTTGCCGATGAAAAAAGGCAATCATCAGCAAAATGTGAGCAACAGGCAGTAGTGTAGATAGAGGTGTTAAATGACAGAGCAAGGATTTTTGTCTTTTTTACGTCATATATCTGACATTTACTCGGTATCATGACTATCATTAGTTGGATATTAATATGATTAATGCTGGGATAATTTTTGCTGCGTTTCATAACAGGACAAAAGGTCGACGGCCAATTTGAGGTCATCGTGACCAGCACTTTCTTTTAATGAAACAAATCACTCATTGTGTCCAAAAAACTTTGTCTAAATTAATTCATTTTAGCTGGGTGCTGTGTTCATAATCCACCTAATGAACATTTGACTTTTTGTAAACCTTTCATAAATATTTGTTCAACTTTTCACTGCCGCTTGCAGAAAATTGCGTTTAACATTTTTTTCTCACTATCTGTGGTGATTGACAGAGAGTGAAGTAGACGATTTTTTTCCTTCTGGTCACTTTCTTTGCCATTGGCAGAGAAATATGCTGGCTGTTCACGCTTGCAACATAGTTGTGAAGGTGGTCAGCAAACTTTGTACAATGGGGGCTGAATCTTTGTTATTATACAAATTATTATTTGCTGAGCTAAATGGCAATTTTTATGTTCCCAGAGGACCATTGAACCTTGATGTAGCAGTAAGGATTTAATCCAATCTTACTGCAGCAAACATGATTAGTATCTATGTTAACATTTTAAATTTTTTGACAGATTTATGCTGTCTATATTTGTGAGGATCTTCTTTAAACGCACACAGCAATACACACCCTGCAGGCATGTAATTACTTCAAAACTAGTCAAAGCCTATAGATGGCATTTTCTTGGCATTTCCTCTTTTTTTTTTTTAATTAATTTGGACCAAATTGTGCCACATTAAATTATAATATTGGGATTTCTTGATTTCAATCTATAACTGGACTTCACAGTTTCCAAGGTGACTCAAATGAACATGTGCAATGCTACAACTAAAGTACGGTCGACTTGCGTGGAGCATATGTTCTGCAGTATTACAAAGTTTTTATGAGCTACTCAAGAGGGTGAAAATCAAGGATAAAAATACGATTTATTGGTAAGATGAAACACCATGCCAAATAGTATTGGCAGAGAACCATGAAGCCAGGAACTGTTTTGTTTTCCTGAGGAGGAACACCAATTGTCAACATATACAGGTAATGTTTAGCCTCCCAGTCAAACATCCTGCCAGGAACTGTTCATGAAGAACCTTAGGGAACAAAGGGAGACTTCCAAGAAAGGAATATTAAATGATTTGAATAAAAAACACCAATCCTGCATCAGAACAGTAAAATATAGTAACCCAGGTTGCTGATATGAGGGAGGAGAAGGGTAAGTCATTTAGGACAGCTACACCTGTTGATGCTGTAGGGGTGACTAAAGACCATCCACTACCTTTCATGACATGCTGAAGCGGATGTCTGAAACTGTACCACAGGACATTTATCTCGCATATAGTGTTTATGATACAACTAATTTAAACAAGTCAGGCCATCAACTCTTGTATCAATGATGGTATTACATCTACCACATACAAATATTAGTAATTCCTGGTCTCACAATCTCACCTTTTGGCCCAGACAATATTATTGTTGACCAAAATTACATCCAGAGCAGTCTGTACTAATATACACCTTTGCTTACATATTCTGCACCATCATATTCTACCCCCTGCCCATGTTGTCACCAATTAACGATTTATCGAGCCACAAATCCCCTGTTTCACTGGTAGCAAAAATCAATCATGTGCTCCCGGAACCTGCAATTGTTCCACGTAAGTACAGGAGTCGTGGACCTATGAGCGAGCATCTAGCATCCAAAATGGCTACCCTTGATGGCAAACTGACTTCTGATAGTACATTTTTACAATATCATAGGGTGACCACCAGTTACCATTGCATTGATAATGACAATTTGGATATGTTGACGTACTGTTAAAGTGGCATAATGCTAGACTACTTTACCAGCTAAGATAATGGGACAAGAAATAATTATGAACATCTCACTGGCAAAATGGACAGCTGGTTTGGTCAGGAGGATACACGTGCCATAATACCACAACAACTAGCTTCACTGCTGAAACTGCCAGGCAAAAGGGGTCATAAGCTGGTGCACGATAGTTATCCTGATGCACTTTGTGCAGATGAAATTTTCAAGGATTTGGCTGGAGATGCTTTCCTATGAGCATGTAACCACCAGAAGGTTGTCTTGGAAGTCTTCAGCAAGGAACCAGCAGACCTCGACACAACTCTTGGACTCATGGAATTTCATTAGCAGCATTATGGGATTGTGTATGGTGCAAAGACTGTTGAGCCAGTTTTCCTACAAGGAAGATTCACAGAGTGCCACAGCCACAGCAGTGGAACGCCAGTCAAAACTGCCAGATCTAGAACTGATAGACAAAATCGCAGCAGCTGTGGAGTCTGCCACAGTGTAAAGTATAAAAGGAGAAACCACCATCCTAAGAACTATATCTGAAGCTCATTTCAAGGTGGAATCCCGAAATTCCAACTGCACACATGTACCACCAGATATGCCACTGAGAGGTGTTTGTTTACAATGCGGTAGTACTGCACATTTAGCCAGGGAGCGCAGCTTTCCACAAATTTTGCACATGGCGCCCACACGATGATTATCCCCTCCTGAGATGTGTAAGGATAAACAAGAAAAAGGAGAGTTAAACAAGAGTGGGTTATAGAGCATGACCACACAACAACCGTTTCAAATTATTAGGGGCAGAATGATTCTGTACATATTGTATATAATTCCAGCCCAAATCTTGAGGAATGTAAATATTCCATTTACTGACACTGTTCGTGGAGTGAACAAAGTAACTTTTCAAAATGCCGTAATGGGTTACAACATCATTATTCACATTGCAGTAAATATCCACTAAACCAAAGCCATCCAGGATACATCGACACAAATTACCGCTTTTAGTGTAGACTCTGCTAACAAAATTTGGTTGGATTCCACCACAGGGAACTAAGTTTTGAAAGGAGCATCCAAGTCAAGTGCAATGGATGCAACTTCAGCAAAGAAGGTTAAATTAACAATGGGAAAAAGTACATGCCTCTGTACTGCACGCAGCCCACAAAAAGAGATGCTGTCACAGTTTGGTTGGATATTTTTGGCCAGGTCTGGAGTTTATGTTTGATCTTAAGAAAAAACATAGATATTAGAGAGGATGAAATTTTGTGTTTTAATGGAACCACTCAACACTCTGTACAGAAAGTGGTGTTCTATCAGAGATTAGTAATTCCTCTTAATTACAGGAAACATGTTCTGCAATTAACCCTTAAAGCACTGATTTAAGACTGAGTCAACACTTTGGGGCATTTTGGGTGCAATGCGTGAGAAGTGCCCAAAGGAAAGTTGTTGACTAAGACTCCTTATGGCTTTAGACCAGGCTTGCAGGTATTTGAATGAAAGGTATCATCACGAGGAATTTGATTCTTTTAACGATCATATGTTTAATGGTAATGAGAAAAGGACTATAGCAGTGATTAGCATTTTTGGGGGTAAAGAGGACCAACAGCAGAATACATAATAACCCTGTGGGCATTAACCCTTCCACTGCTGGAAATGACTATAGTCGAAAAATGGTAGTGGCCTAGAAGGCCCTGTAATTGAATTTATGTTGCTGATGTCTTATGTGACCAGACTCCTAATGAAAAGCTATTATTACTCACAAACCTAACTGCCAGTGTATTAACAGGTTCTTATAAATCTCCATTATAGAGGTATAACATGTGTCACATGACAAGTCATGGGATAGCCTCAGTGTCCTTAAAACGTTTTACCAATGCAATTTTGCACACCACACAGGTCGAAGGACAAAGCAGTTAGGAAGAATGGATACCAATTGCAATGGTTCAGAAAAAAAGTATCCATATTCATAAAAATCCAACAATGACAGTACAGAGATTCAAGGGTTACCAAAACATCAATATTAATATTCCAATTTCAATGTGACAAAACAAATGTCACTCCTGCCTTGAGGGAAACAGTCACCAATAAGAGGCAACTGGTGGTTAAAACCGGTCTCTCAATCTTGAACATATTTTTCACCGAATATAGGCTTTAGTTTTTCTGAAACATATGGGCCTAGCCACTTAAAATCCTAATTTTGCTACTTATCTTGAAGATAAAGACAGCCAATTCAATACAGGCCTGCCACCTTTTGGTTCTCCTGACTTGTCAGTGAAATGAGTTCACCCTTAAAGGAGAGAGTAGAGCCATATCGTTTTTGTAATATTTATGAATCTGGAACATTATAACGAAACTCTACCTCCACTATACCTATGAGTTAGAGAACACAGCCCACAACTCAACATAGCCAATGACGTATTAATCAAATCGTATAAAGAAATATTACCCATATTCATAAATTTCAGGCCAGTAATGACAGTGCAGAGATTCGGCAGTTACAAAAACAATAATATTCATATCCCAATACCAATGTGAAGAAACGATTATGACCCCTGACTTGAGACAGGCACTTACTGATACTTTAATGGGATGCGTTTGGTTTCAACAATATGAATATTAAGCCTGTGATTTAAAAAATTAATGGATTACAATGACATAAAATGATGCCAAAATGTCTGATGTTAGAACTTTTCTGTTTTGTTTGTTATTATAGATGGGATTTTAGTGGTCGAAAAGATTAGGCAGTCAAGTAATGCTGCAACTTAAAGAAACAATGAAAAAAATGGAAGATGGCGACCGAGTCACATGAACCTGAGTGATTTGACGTATTTTTGGCAAAAGAAATGCAAAGCACTCTTTTCTTGCTGCTTGTCTTAACAGTTGTAGAAGATGCTGTCTCGATATTGCAGGAGACAGTTACTGACCTTCCTGACCGAATTTTCCAAGAATATGCCATGAAATGAAGGGATACTATAATATGTATAGGATCTCCACAGCCTATTCTATTCGCTCTTTATGGGTAACTTCAATCAAATTAACCCATGGTAAGGTCAATGGCCCGTGACTGAGATTTTAGCTGCTCAGGCATTATCATTGTAAACACCTGTCCAACTTGCTACTGAAAGTTGAGAACAAGGGAATTTGTGGTGACTCTCATTTTGTTATATGTTATGTTTGCATAGGGCAGGCTATTTTTGCATTGGGGACAATGAAAAGTGTCCTTAATACACATAAGACAGGTGTCTTTACTAAGGAGGTGTTCATTAGATGAAATTACTTGAAAATATTCGGGACTGGGGAAATCTGTCCACATAATAGAGGTGTCTAGATTATGACACCTATATGATGTGGAGGGCTTTTACTGTATACTGCTGGGAAAAAAAATATGCCACCCTGATTGCCTTAACAGGGGCCGCTCTTAACGTGGCGGAGTTATCCTGACAACTGCTCAAAAATTCCATATTAAATGCACTGAAGTGACTTTATTTCTGTATCTACACTCATGAAAGTGTAAATTTGGGTTTTGTAAAGATGTGTAATTTCTCTCGAGTGAACAGAAGGGTTTTAAGTTAAACTAGTCAAACATAAGCAATGCTTTTGTGGCGGGGTCTAATCTACACTTTGCGACACGATTTCTTCAAACTTATTACAGATGCAAGCTCGAAAATTTGCTTATTTGTACCTTGAATCATACCTTATGAAGTCAATTATTTGTTTTTCTTTAAACATTATAGATTTTATTTTATTATCATTCAAATGGGTGTTTGGCAGTTTCGGACAGCCACTTCTTTTTTGGAACTTCAAAAACAAAACAAAAAAATGAAATATCGAAAAACTGAGAAATGAGTTTACATTCTATCTTGCAAATCTCTATGAGATTACAAGAACTGATCAGATACTTTTTAGCTGGGCTCTCTGAAAACGTACGACGTCATGTTAGATATATGTTTCCAAGAGATCCACAGCGTAAGTTGAAAAACAAGATTTGAAAGAGTAACGGGCCATTGCATGAAATCTACTGGCTTCCTCTCATTTTTCTTTTGTCTGTGGTATAATCATGCAAAGGGCTTACCATTGGATGTTTTATCCCAGTAAAAACAAAAACAAAAAACAAAAAAAAAAAAACATTAGAAATGCAGATTGTTTTTATCTTATCTTGCAGCTTGAGCCATCATGTGGTTTCACTGAACGCTCTTTCATTGGTGCACATGGCCGTACCCTTTATTGATAGATAAACGGAAAACCTAATAAGACCAGTTATTGTGGGCATAATGAAAACTTATGCCTAATTGCACATACCCTGGCTGGTGCTTAGGTGAATTAGCATGTCTAAATAACCACTGACACCTGTCTTCACTTTTGACAGTTGCTTACAGTGATGGATAATTTTAGGCTTTATTGTCTCACAAAAGTAAAAAAGTTTTGACAAAGCTACTTGGTATGATGGAAGATCACCAATATCTTTAACCGAAAAAGGCAAAGAGGAAATTTTTTCATGTAATGTGATTTTCACAGCATATTGACTTATGTCTCTGATACCTTAATATGTCTTCATATGGAAAATATGGGTGTCACATGGAATATGATACAACATCGACAGGATAACTTAGGTTATGCTGAGCAGTAACACACAGAAACAATGTCTTGAAAACATACCAACCAAAGAGGTGCAAATGTGTGTCTGGTATTTGGGTGCCTACGGGCTTTATAAGGGGGCTATGGCACTACTACTGGGATCAATGTGAATGCGCAATTCCCCAGTGTACGGGTCTACGGGCTTTATAAGGGGGCCATGGCACTACCAGGATCAATGTGAATGCGCAACGCCCCAGTGTTCGGGTCACATACAACTGTCTGAATACGTCAGGGATAGAATCACTTGAATGTTGGAAGCTAGCCTTTCCGAGCGAGAGACTGGCAGGCTGAGAGGAC
>OZ026628.1:19263037-19289927 GCA_964020975.1 Hermodice carunculata | reverse complement strand
CACCTAAAATTTGACAGAAAGTATGAGGAATTATGAGCCAAAATGTACTTTACGGCGTGAAATTCCATATTTGATAAAGTAATTGGATTAGACGTGTCAAATATATATCATATATAGGCCATGGCCGGAGGTAGAAAGTTAGTTAATATTATTGACTTTGACCTATTTTTGTGAGGTTACCATGACTGTATATTTGAAAATGTGATTTTGTAATTGCCTGATGTAGCATGGACATCAATGGCATAGAAATTTGAGCCGCCATATCAATATTGCACTTGATAACATGATGCCTATAATGTACTTGGTGACCTACTTTTTTGAGTCACTGTGGCCCAGCAATTTTGGAGTTTGGTGCTTGTCCACGTTCATTGATTTTCGTCAATATCTCGAAAAGTTTTGACCCGATTTGAACAAACAGACTATATATGGAAAGCTAAATGTAAGGCACATATCTTGAACATCTCTTTTAAATCTGAAAAGAAGATCAAGGTCAAGTGGCCAGCTTGAATATAGGGGCATTCCGTTAATGCTCTGCACGCCACAATTATTGAGACAGGCCCATATAAGATTTAGGAGTCATAAAGTATAATATATGAATATATATTTGTCGACATCAGTGCTGGTGGCGGTACCTGTAGCAATATGTAATATACAGGTCAAATTGGGAAAATCTTGTGATTGCAATACTTTCCATAATTTTCATGTGAGTCCAATATATCTCTCTGGACTTATAGGGAGTATAAAAATCTAGGTCCTTTTTTATATTGTTGGCACCACTTACAATGTTTTGCAATATAGGGGTCAAAATATGAAAATCTTGTGAACACTTTGGCATCTTTAATTTTAATTCGATATATATATGTATATATATATATATATATATATATATATATATATATATATATATATATATATATATATATATATATATATATATATATATATATATATATATATGTATATTAGTGATTGAAGTTTGTAATCGAAAATTATTCTGAAGGAAATTTCTAGAGTCTTTATCAAAATTGTTGTACTTTTATTTCCATCAAAATGCTCCCACCCCCTCCTTATTTTAGCCTTTTATGCCATTTTCAGCATTTTTATGACTTTTTTCATCTGAGCAATGGATTACATTACACAATTTTAATTTGTAATGTAATGGAATTGCGTAGGTCATAATTTTAAAGGGGAACAGCAGTGAAAGTTTTTCCTCTTTTTAGTCATTAATGGTCATTTTAAGTGTTCATGTGAAAATTTTTCAACATTTTTCCTCAAACAGGTATTAAGTTAGAGCTGTCTTATATTTCCAGTAGGTGTTCTGATGTGTGATGTCACCTGGGCTACCCTCCATATATAATACACAAACCATGAGGGGCACCAAGCTGAGATAACACAACATTAGCAGGCATATCATAATGACTTGTGTACTGTGTTAATCACCCCCTTCGATCTTATCAGTGTGGTAAATTAGTTGACATCTGCTTCAGTAGTTGATTACATAACCTCAGGAGCTGTTAGCTTGTGTATATTGATTTCTGCATTTTTCTTTCCTTATTAATCCTCATTAAATGAGTAAATATCGCAGTTTAGTAAATTTGATTATATCTATACACACTGCTTCATCCATAGTAAAAGTGGAATATGTGTACTTGGTCAGGTTTCCATGTTTTTGTCAAAGTTTTACTCGGCTGTCATTGTATTAGCTGTAGCAGTTAGTCCAGGTGACATCACAACCCCTAATTTACATATCTAAGAAAACTTGATATCTGCTTATCCAGTTGGGAATAAAATTTGCATTTTCTGATATTGGTTCACATTTATTATATGAAACAACTCAAAAATTGTAAATTATCACCGCAGTACCCCTTTAAAGTATAAACATAATTCATTGAACCAATCTAATCATAATAAACCTAATCTGGGAGTGTTTTTTGCTTCAGAATTAAATACCCCCAAATTGTAGTTTTCACTGAATACTTCACATTTTCTGCTCTTATCAACAAGGGTTCAACTACCCATTTAGCTTCTACTGTGCTGAACTGCTGCATGTGCACAATTGTTATATTTTATATTAAATACGTTGACTATGATGGTACAGTTCAGGAGCATTTTCACACTCCTAACCCCTAGTTTTTAACAATCACATTTTGTATATGTTTATCAATTTTTTACAAGATGCTTAAATATATGGTGCTGTATGCTCGTAGAATTAAGTATACAATGGGGTACAGTTATGAAACCTAACAATTTTGAAACTCGTGCACACATTTAATGCAATGTTTTAACATTTTAAATTATTCTTGGAATACTTTTGTTAAATGAAATAGAAAAATGGGGGGGGGGGGGGTAACTATTATACATGGAATTAGTTTACAGTGTGTCAACTTACATTATTTTACAAATGGTCATGAAGATCAATGTACAATTTACAAAAAGCACATTTTTGGTCGTGAGCATATGAATTCATGTACAGACAAAATCACCCGAGTCCTTAGGCTGTCAAACCCAACCCCCCTTGTTGTTTGCCTGCCTGGGCGCCTGATCACCCAGGCGCAAAACAAACGAGGGGAGGATTTAATTTTGACAGATTGACGGCGAGGGCTATTTTGTGTTTATCCCCTACGGTCCATTAACAAAGAGAAAAAAAGACAATTCATATCACTTGTCCCATTTTATTTCACTATATTTTATCGGACTTCACCACAGTCATGCCACGTGTATGAATATACAATTTCAACAAGAACAACAAGAACAAGAACAACAACAACAACAACAACAACAACAACAACAACAACAACAAAAAAGTGGTCACCCATAGGCCAATCGCAGATATTTTTGAACCGTCGTCGCTTCAGCCGAAAATCTCGACCAAAAGTCATTTTTTCATTACTTCTATAATGAATTGATTTGGTGGCGAGGAAAACTGGAAAGTAATGTGGCCTTTGAATGTTGTAGCGGCAAACATTCCAAAGTATACACGGGTGGAGCTTAAATGACTGAGGACCGTTGGATTGGCCACATCACTGACGGATGCATTTGCGAGCATTACCCGAAGCCAGGCATGGGGCGATGGTTACCTGCCATGTCAGCTGGAACCAAGGATGAAGACCGAGTCTGGGTAGTGTTTTGGACAGATGTTAGAGGTCTCTGTAAAGACGTAAGAATTTTCCTGGAGAATGTTGCACATGGCGTGCTGTGGATTTATGCTTGCTGTTGCATAAATGTTCATGGACTGCACATTTTTGTGCCCACTCAGCTGTTGAATGGTGATTGACGGTACACCCTTTGTTTGAGTCTTCAGTCCTGATGAAAAGGAGATGACTTCTGACAACAGTCATACCAAATATGGAATTGATTCCTGTCATATTTGGAAAACCATATCTCTGATTTTACAAATATGGTAAAAAGTAGTCCCGCACATGTGATATGAGTAACAGTATCACATAGGCCATATACCATGGGTTTACATTGTAATATGGCACAAAGCAGGGGATAAAGAAAATAACATCTGTTAAGTTCCAAAGTATTTTGAAATCCTGAAAATTATCACATTTTTATCATCTTGCACTTTTGACTAAACGTTACTTGTAAGCAGAGCTGCATCTGAACTTATGTTTCACACCCATGGATAAGAGAAAATGAGTGTCATCATTAAGAATTTGACTAAAAATGAGAGCTTAGAGAAAAAAAACTTGTAATATATGCATTCAATTGGAAGCACATCCCAAAGTATAAAATGTTCAAAAGTATAATCATATACAGAAATAAGTGAAAATTTTAGCAATTTTGGTATAAGTGACTATACAAATCTCTCAACGACCCATGCCCAGACCTCCGTGTCTGGCCCAAAACACCCGATACAATAGAGGTATTTAGGACAACAGATGGCGATATTTTATGCACTTGCCTACCGTGACAGGCTGCCACATGGCGGTGGACTGATGAGGAAACGCAGGCATATATATATATATATATATATATATATATATATATATATATATATATATATATATATATATATATATATATATATATATATATTATAGAATAAAGTATGCTTTGTTGACGATATGAAGTACATCAACGACCACTGGACGCCATATAGCAGAACGAGTGAGCAAAGTGAACGAGTTCTGCTATATGGTATCCAGTGCGAGTTGATTACTTCATATCGTCTACATAGCATGCTATAAATTTTTTATCTCATGTTTGGGTCGATTTGTACACTTAAATACACAACGCAAAACTGAGATGTATATTTGCAGAAAGTTTTACTCCTCATAAGCACAATTACGGATGAAACCAGAAGAGCACTGATACCACCGAGGAGTACCAATGTCACTGGAAGAGTACCGATATATCATTGTTAATTACTTTTGCTACGGGTTTAACATCACGACCAACGATATAACAGCTTGTTCAATTGCATTTTTATTCACAGTTGATGACAGGTTACAGGACGACACAGATGCACAGATGCATGTAGAAGACCGACGGAAAGCACGTAGAAGACAGACAGGATGCAGAATGCAATGACTGTAAAGAAAGAATTTAATCACAAAGCTTCCTATCTTTCAGCCTAATATACAATCCACGTAATATATATATATATATATATATACCATTATCTACGAACCATTAACGTTAAACGTTAGACTCAAGGTACGATATAGAAATACATGTGAAAAATAACCAGATAATGCCATCTAGCGGCTAAAACAATACATTTATCCTGTACGCAAGAGTCAATGATAAGCCATGCATGAAAAGTACAAAAATAACTTTTATCAAAATTAGAACTGCATATTAATGATCTCGTTACCGATACTTGATCAACTCATATTTACGTAAGATAAACGCGTGAGAAAACCTTATAATGAAACTGAAAATTACAAGATAGCTGGTAAATGGCTTTGCGTGTACTTATTGACCAGAAAAAATACTTTACATACACTATGGATCATGTGACTGAATTACGTGGGCTTTAGAATACATTGAAAATCCCAATTGCAAATTCGCGAACTAAGATATGCCTTCCCATAACTTATGATAAGCTATATGTGAGACTTAGTCAAGCATTTGAACCATCATATAGGCCTACCGAATAACTCTGGATTTATGCCATAAACGAAATTCTGTATCGAGTACGTGTACCTTTATCAGACAAAGGACAAAGAAAGATATGTCACAATGCTCTAATATACACAACTTTATAATAACTATTACTACTTACACAAATTAGTGGACCTTTGTGCTCTTGATCAACCCATAACAAAAGTTAATCACAGTGCAGGCTCGACCCAAACCTACAAGCCAAGATACGTGTGTATCACAAGCATGTCAAAGAGCAAGCTTTTTTACCAATGTAAAAAATTATCTATGTGAGCAAAAATAATTCACACGAAATCGAGAACTGAACGATATTTCGACGGTATACTTACTTTAACATAGTGCAGGAACGATGATAAACTGAACTTATAATACAAATTATGTACATGGTGACAAGAAGGGCCCTGACGGGCAACAACGATTAGCACAGTCGAACGGTTCCATCCAAAGTGAGGGCGACTATATATTCTCTGGTTCCGAGGCCAGAATGAGACAAAAGAAAAAAGTAAAGTAGAAAGCACGAACTGCTGTACGGAACTCGGTATGGACATAAATATCGGACGGAAACGGAATAGATTATTATATATACTATTTGCACAAATATTTAACTTCAATATTTGACAATCATATCACGGCACTGTAGCTTTTAGGCCTATGATACGGTATTTATACAAGCCTGTTATAGTATTAAATTCGAGCCAAACATTATACACACACACATATATATATATATATATATATATATATATATATATATATATATATATATATATATATATATATATATATATATAGAGAGAGAGAGAGAGAGAGAGAGAGAGAGAGAGATGCATGCAGAAAGGGCCAGCCATGGGCCCCTGCAGGTGGAAATCCAGTGGTCTGTGATGAACCCTTTGAAAGTGAAAGGCCAAAAGAAAACCTGGCCGCACAATGTTACATGCTGTCTGGTTGCTCATTTGCCTCACAAGTTTACATGCCCTCTGGTTGCTCATTTGCAAAGAAAAAATGGGATGTCTGCAGCCAACATTTTGGGCAAGCATAGTGCATTGCTTCATACCGAACCAACACATGCAGTGGTGCATGATGTACATGAGGACGAAGACCGCCCTGTACCTACTTTTATGTGAAAGTCATACTTATATAAGCAACAATGCTCCAAATATGAACAAAGATAAGTTTCATGTCAAGCAGATGAGGTGTGTGCCATAACGCATACTACTCAGGTGGAGAAAAATGTGGTGAACCTGAAAAGTGCTGTCCATACAAAATTAATGAAGATTACATATCTTGAACATTTACTAGCTAGCCTCACAATCAAGGAGGACAAACTAAACGTTCATGAAGTTCTCCACTTGTACACCGACTTCCCATCGTATGGGGGGGGGGGGAGGGTGCAAGGTTGTTCAATGAACACATTCAGTGTAACATCAAGACACAATTTGCGATCACAAGTAAAGAAAGTCATCTCAGGCCTTCAAAACTTACGTTGTTTGATCAGTTTGTGATGATTCTTGTAAGACTAAGGATGGGTTTGCTTGTAAGTGACATTGCCATAAGGTGCGATATCAGTTCAGGTCCTTTCTCAACATACTTCAAAGCCTGGATTGTGACACTATGTGCTATCCTTACCAGGTTTAATAATTTCCCAGAACTTGAAAATGGGGACGAAAACATGATGCCTCTAATCAAGGAATGGTATCTTGACACGAGGATAATCATAGACTACACTGAACTATTTATCCAAAAACCAGTCAGAGACATGGTTTTTATGTCGGCATTACACCAGATGGCTATGCTGTTTACATGTCAGATTTGTAATCTGGTAGTGGGTCATGCCAACAAGTAGTTGGAGAGGGTACTTAAAACAGGGTGATGGGGTTATGCCAGATGGAGGAGGGGGGGGGGAGTGTTACGTTAGATGATCTGCAAAAAGTCAAGGGGTGCCAACTTGAACATTCCGTCATTCAAAGGGCAGCGTAACTAACTGACAGCCGGGGCATCCCCTCTTCTGGGATTCATGTGGAGAGGGAGAAAGAGATCGGCCATAAAAAGAACTATCATATTTTAGACAGAACAATGCCTTTGTCCCTCAAACCACTACTCAATCAAATCTTTCATGTGTGTGTCTATCTAGTTAATTACTGAGCAACTGTTGTGAAGATATGAACATGCAAGTGGGTTGAATACTTTGAATATGTTTCCCACAGTTAGATGCTGTAATCCACAGTTGTTTTACATGCTTCCAAGCATCATTACTTTGACATCTAGTTTCTTCCTGCACAAGTTCCTTATTTTTTGCGTGTACACAGGTTTCTTCAAAAAGTTCATGTGTTGAACATACTCAGGGCTTCCTAGCCATACAACTCTCTCTCATCTCTGATCTTTTGCAATCATTAATGGTCTCGTAAACACTTTCTTCTGATGCCATTACCTTGGTATGGACACACATTTTGGCTTTTCTTGCGGTATAGTTACAGATTGTTTTCCTTTGTAGCAAACAAATGGACAGCCACGGGCAACTGAGACATATTTTTCTGCAAATTCTGTTTTCTGTTTGCATGTCCATTCTTTCATATCAGCATTAACATTACCTTGTGGTTCTTGGTGCTTTTTCACAACTGGAGCTTGGCCCAGAGTAGGTGTCACGATTTGCACCGCCTTCATGGGCACTGCCTTATGTCTACCCACTTGAGACAGTGTTACCAACACAACTTGACTTAATGGAGAAATACCAATTTCTGCTCTGAGTGACACCCTATGTGCTCTGGTAGGGGACAGTTATGGCTGCTTGCACATGACCTATGATAAAGGAAGACTTTCTTCTTGTGGAACATTTCTGTGACTGGATTTTTCAAGTTGGATTCATATCTCTAGATGCGCATAAATTCTGAACGAGGAGCCTGCTAAGGTACTTATTGCATCTAATATTATCTTTGCAACAAACTTTTATGCATGGCTTCTACAGTGTATAGGATATGTGTGACAGGAACATTTCTATGCCAGGTACACCAGACACAGGTGAATATCTAGAAAAAAGAAAAAGGCAGCAGCTAAGCAGTGACTCGAGCAGTGCTAGTTCTAGCCCCGGCACTCAAATAGATACAAAAAGGATAAAAACACTGCTATCAATTGGCTCTTCTGAAGATAGTTTTGTGGAGGACAATATTAACCCGGCTGAGGCCTAGCTCAGTACAGAAGTCACTATGTCTCCAATCAGTGATTTAAAGCATGTTATGCTTGACTCTATGGCAGTCTTAAGACAGAATATGCAGGTCATGAAATCAGATATAATGACAGAAATGAGACAAGAAATACAGGATATAAAGGACCTCTCTTGGTGAGCATTAAAAGCGCCTGGAAAGTCGAGTCACTGAGTTAGAGGAAGAAAACAAAAATCGGAAATTTGAGTTGGTGAGGTGAGACAGGAGTGTAAGCAGCATGGTCACAAGTATAATAGTAAGATATACGGTCTCCTGGAAGAGTGGCATGAGGGTTGCAGGCAGGTCGTTTTAGACCTCATAAAGACCAATTTGAAATTTACCCTTGCAGAACGAGATATAGATGTGGCCACTGCTTTGGAGACAAAAGTCCAAGAAGTATGATTGTTTAAGTCATACACAGAGATGACAAAAGCTCGTGGTCAAAGCTCGTCGCGTTTTAAAGGGTACTGGAATAACAATAGTGGATGACCTCTCACCAGAAATGACCCAAGTGTTTAATTGTGCCAGGAACGATGAGAGGGTCAAAGACTAGTGGACCTAAGATGGAAATTTTTTTGTTAAGCTCCAGAATGACAGCACCCGGAAAAGTAAATACAGACAGAAGCTAGAAGAAGTCGTGGGAGGCTTCAATGAATTAGGTGCACGTGGTTGGTGCATGCTGTGCATGCACCTCTTCTCCGCATTATAAATTGAGCTTACATATGGACTAGACTGCTATTTTTCAGGTGTCTTAACCAAGCTGACACTGTATGGACTTACAATGTTTACCGAACCCGTGGGAGGAACAATGGACAAAAAGGGTTATGATGTACCTGCTCTAGCCCACCTTTTGGGTTAACTACGGGCTGATTATGTAATCAGGCATTCTTTTACTACATGTAGTTGAACTTTAGTTTAGGTACATGTCACTTTGTCCACATAATTGGATTTTGACCCACTTGCCTTTTTAAGCCTTTTTGTTTTTCCTTCTGGTAACTTGGCTGTGGCATTTCCTACTCTGACTATACATCTACTTTCTTTCAGACCTCATAGTCAGTCTGGTTCAAGTAAGGCCATGCAACCACCTTATGTCGATTGATTACCATTAGCTTCTGTGGCCCTTTACAGCACATGGATAATATTATGGACTGTATAATTTGGTATGCTTTTTTTCTTGTTATTTTTGCATTTTTGAAACTCGAACGCTCTGAACCTTATGCACAGGTACACACACCAAATGCATATATGTGGTAGTTCAAAAGCACTACATCAAGATGAATCAGTGCAGTAAGAGTTCAGCAATAAGGATCACCCGTCCCATGATCGTATACCTATCTTACAAACAATTATACTTTTTCGGAATGAAAACATCAATACACTTGTCTTAGTAAAACTTGGCTACTACTTAATTTCATTAACAATTGCAAAACATGTCTGCAGAAAGTTCATCGTTATCTATTGTTTTCACCATGTTTTATGCCAGAAGTGTAAAATGATATGTTTTGCCTGACGAGACATATATTGTACTTTGTTGTGGTCACATACTATATATTATATATATTATGTATCTTGATATAATGAGCAAGAAGACTGTAATGGTTGCCCTGCAATGCATTTAAATTTCTGAATACTTTATCTGTACCTCAGCATTAAAGGACATACCTATGATGACTCCCAAGGCTTGCTAAATTTTATAAATATGTAATACTTTGCAATATCAACACATGCTACAACATTTTTGAGTAAATGATTAAGATTGACGATTCAGATCACTCAGATCTTTACTGAAAGATCGCAAACATGCCTTGCCTTAGACCTACATGTTGTGGACTGCCAGTGCATGAACTCAATGCCTTGTGCAAGTTTATTTGCATATTACATTATTAGTTACATGAATGGTATACATGCACATGCACACGCACAGTATGTAAGTCAAATCTACAGTACATGCAGTTTTTTTTTACTCCATCAGTACTATATACTAAATATCCTAGTGAAGTATAACACTTCAAGAATATGGTTCAATGCATTTATGCATCTTATAAATTGTACTACATGCTATATATTGTGCTAATACATTATTATTGAAAACAGGAAAGAGTGACAGTTGAATGCATTTCTGCATCTTTGATAACCTATCAAGTACTTTTTCTTCGCCTGCCTCTAAATATAGCGATGTTAAGAACAGCCGGAGCATTATAGTAATATGTAGTTTCTCATGAACTTTATTTACCGCCCACTGTATTTTGACTGCTGTCAGTCATAACTCAATGTGAATCGTACATGAGCATGGGGAACGATCTATTATGGCTTTATAGTATGCTCGCTATCCGAATACCTCTGCCATGTTTCTATCACCACGGCTAGGGACATTGATAATGATTCCAATGATTTATCAAGTTTAATATACAAAATGATGTCATTTAATTTCAAGCTATCCTCTCTAAATGTAAGCGGGATAGCAGATACATTTAAAAGGAGATGAATGTTCCATTGGCAGCGGAAATTTCATTATTGTTTTCCTGCAGGAAACACACAGTAGTTGGAACACAGAATTAATGTGGAAACAAGGGTGGGGTGCTCCTATTTTTTACTCACATGGTGCAACCAACAACATGGGTGTAGCTATTTTGATGACCGGCAACTTAGATTATGAAGTAAACCAGGTCACTACAGATGACAATGGTTTACATTATTTCAGACATTATTTTAAGCATTCTTATATAAAATACACGTTTTGTTTTAGCAAACGTTTACGCCCCTACTAAAGACATGCATCGTGAACAGTATGATTTCTTATATGATCTTTTTCAGAAACTAGTGGACTCTCGAGGTGAAAAAAACAAGAAAAGAAATATACCCTAAAGTTACCTTTGGACGGCAACAATTCATATGTTTTCAGAGATGTGTTTCTGGACTTGGATATCCAGGTCACTTATGACAGGTTTTGTATTGACGTCTATCACAAAATAGATGAGTTTAACTTTGAAGTAGTTAAGTATCCTTTCCCGGACAGTAATATTTTGGAAACTATTAGATATAACACGTTTTAGTCACAGATTTTGAGATTTGGTCGTATTCCTTCTAAATTTCAGGACTTTGTATCTAGAACCATTTTTTTTACAATCAACTTGAGTCAAGGGGATTCAAAGTTGTACTTTTGATCACATATTTCTACAAATTTTGCTATAAATATCCGGAAATGGTCAGTAAGCTTGGCGTGAAAAATCTTAGAGATTTTAGATTTGCCTGTTTTGCTACTTAATTTGGTCTTTTGACAACATTCTGTTTTAATGTTCACCTTTTAGATTTTTTATGCTAGCTTGTTTTATGTTAGGTTAAACCCCCTCGGGGCTATCGGTAGCAAGCAGCGGCCTACGACAGTTACAAGTTTCCCTAATTCTACTTAAACTCGTGTTAAGAAAAGTTGTTTTGATAACATGTTTTTGGTATGATTTCTAATTTATCAGATGTGAGAAATGCCTATATACGTCCGAATATCAGTTCGGCTTCAAGACAAGTCTGGGAACTAATCTCTGCATATACACAATGAAGGAATTATTTGACTTGTAACACACCTGTATTTGCATGTTTTCTAGATGCCAGGAAAGCTTTTGATCGCGTCTATCCCTGGACATTGTTACATAAATTACTAGAGCGAGGCGTGCCTATGTTTGTTGCTAAAAATTTTCAAGACCTAGTTTCAAATTCAGAAATACTGCGTATTATGGGGTGCAGCTTCCTCTGATTACTTTAGGGTAACAAATGGCGTTCGTCAGGGTGGGATTATCTCCCCTCTGTTGTTCAATTTAAACGTAGATGATCTTAATTTAAACTTGCAAATAGTGGTGTTGGTTGCCACATTGCTAGTATGCCCATGAACAATATGAGTTATGCTGATGATATGGTGCTGCTTAGCCCCTCTGTCAAAGGGCTGAAAACCCTTATTTCCATATGTGAATCCTTTGCTTCTGATCATGATATCCTCTATAACACTGTTAAAACAGTATGTTTGTTGTTCAATCCTTCAGGCAATGCTAAATTGAGTGTCAATCCTACTGTAACTCTTGCTGGGGAGAAGCTTAAATTTGTTAATCGTTTCAAATATTTGGGTCACATCATTGTTGCTTCTGTAACAGATGACGACGACATAGGTCGCCAATATGGCTCTCTCTGTGCCAGAGCCAACATGCGTAAACGTAAATTTTTCTATTGCTCTATAGACATCAAAATATTGCTTTTTAGTTCCTACTGTACAAGCCTCTATACAGCACAGCTGTGGGGAAAGTTCTCGGTGTGTAGTATGAGCAAATTTGTTGTATGTTATAATAACGCATTTCGTTAGATTGTCGGATATCCCAAATTTTGCTCAGCAAGCAACATGTTCGTACAATACAGAATGCCATGGTATGGGGAGCTCAAGCGAAAAATTGTAAATAGCTTCATGAAGAGAATTAACAGCTGTGATAATCTCCTCATTGCCCACCTAGTCGACCACGATAACCGATGGTGCTCAGTCTTCTGGTGCAAGTGGCATAAGACTGTTCTTATAAATATGTATATGTGTAGGTTTGTAACTTTTATTTGATTTTTTTAGTGTGTATTTAAAACAGTAACTTTTATTCGATCTTTTAGCTTTTGTATCTTTTATTTGTCATAAATCTCGTGTGAAGCCTGCCTTTTCATTTTTAGTTCCTTTTAGTTCTATGTTATATTTGTAACTGTATACGTTATCATATGGACCTTGAATTTGAAATAAAGGCTAAATATTTACTTACTTACTTAATTACTTACTAATGACCTTCATTCTTTTCTGATATGCATAAATGCACATTTACTCAATACTAAAAAAAATCCTCAAAATTGGCAGGGTTTTCAAAAACGTTACAAGTGTGACACATTACACTGAAACATTGTCTCTTGGTCGGCAGTGAAATAGAGCTTAATAGTTTGGAGACATTAAAAGTGAGGACTAGGTGTCATCATGGAGTTTGTTTTACATTTCTGGTGCAAGATATCCATCATTACAGTCCTTGTTAGGATTTCCCTTGTTTTGTACAGGTGATCTAGCTGCGTGACGGTCATTGTGAGTCAGGTCATTAGCTTGAATCTAGGGCTGGCATTACAGATGATCTTTCTATTCAGATCGCCCTTGCGGCACAGCGAGCAGTTACCAGCCCCGATACCATAGCTATTCTGACAGAAACCATCTTGTCTGAGATCAAAACCACTATCCCCAGTCATTGTGATGCCAAAATAAAATCTGTAACTTATCGTGTTGATATGATTGAAAACATATTGGCCAGACACGAGTGTGTCCTTGCTAAAATAAAGAGGAGCGGTTGAAAACTGAAACCAATCAAAACCATTTACAGTCATTTTGCATTTTCGTACCAACGTACGAAAATGGTTCATTCTGTTCAACTCTGTTAACCAGTCACAGCGCAGCTATCCAGTTTGTGCAAACCCGCTGGATTGAATGTGTGCCTTGAAATCAAAATATGATTATTTCAAGTTTGTCAATACTTCAGAAACATGTGTCGGTAGCGATCGATGGAATTTATACTGTGTTCTTAATGTAATAGACCCACGAAATGGTTCATCAACACCTATATAAGTATTTTCCTCCGCTTGTCGATCAGACGGACAAAAACCCCAATCCAACGACGGAGTATGGTAGCGTTAAAAATGCAAGCTTTTTGCTCTCTTCTATCACCGACTTATTTTTTACTTCTATCAGTCTTTTCTCTTTTGGACTCGGTATCATCCACATACGTACTTCGGATATTCAGCCACATTTTGAACTCTTACTTTCTGAATAGTTGAAACAAACTTCACATGAATCATGGAAGATGATAATCTCGACATTTTAACTCAATTTGGAGGCACGGCCAAGAATTCACTTACTAATAAACTTGGTCCACACAAAGACAAAATCCAGGATGAACCATACTTAATTAATATTTCTCCCTACCTTAACATGGAAGATTTAGTTAATACTGTTAAAGCAAAATCTAATGAGTCCACGATAGTAAGCGTAAATTGTGCTTCACTTTATGCAAAATATGATCAAATCAAGGTTCTCACTGATCATTTAAGGGTGAATAACTGCCTGTTTAGCGCAAGCTGTATTCAAGAAGCTTGGGAGTCTGATTCAACAGACACTTCTCTATTTGAAATTGAAAGGTACCATTTGATAAGTCAAAGGTGAATTTTTGTCATCACATGGTGAGTTTGCTATTTATTTAAAAAAGTGTTATAGATATAAAAGTCTACCAATATACCAGGTGTCAGACATTTGGGGAGGCCTGTTTATCGCAATTGAAAGTAATTCCGTACAAAAAAAAATCGGAAATTTTAGCTCCTTCATAAATGAATTCACTCCAATAATTGAATTGCTGAGTAACAGAAATAGTCCAGCAATAATTCTAAGAGATTTCAACATAGATTTACTTAAAATTAATGAAAAAAATTTTGAGGACACCTATTTTGAGACAATCACTTAACCTAGTTTCTTTCCACAGATAACATTACCTACTAGATTATATTAAACACGTGCAACTTTGATTGGCAATTTTCTTCTGAGGTTAACAAACTTGAAACACTCTCCTTTTACAGCTATTCTGACATCAAACATATCAGTTCATTTTCCATATTTCATATATCTTGATTGTGTTAAAGCTTTTGATTGTAATCCTACATATTTTCAAATCAGAACCACTTAGCCAGAATCGTTTAATAATTTCTGTCAAAAAATAAGAGCATCTGACCTATTAGATGAAATAGACAAAAATCTTAGTTGAAATCCACCGGAAAAACTATGATTTATTTTAACGTATACTTAAAAAAGCTATGGAAAATACCTTCCCTTCTAAGATGGTAACATTTTACAAACATAAGCATAAAAAGTCTAGTTGGATTACTCAGGGCATTATAATATGTATAGCAAACAGGGACAGGATGTATAAAGAACTCAAAAAGACCCCTATTGATACAGATGAATATAATCAGCATAAAATTAACTTACACACTTACAATAATATTCTTAAAAACAACATTAAACAAGCTCAGCAAAATTATTACACCTCCTGTTTCACTAGATGTAGAGAAAACATTAAAGATACATGAGAATGTGTAAAAGAAGCACTGAATAAAACCAAAAAGAAATCAACTTTTCCTGATGCCTTTAAAGTAGATGGTGAAACTATATCTGATAAGCAAACAATTGCCAACAAATTTTACATTTCTTCCTCTGAGATAGGTCCAAAACTTGCTGCAAAAGTAAATCCCCAAAATAACAATGAATTCCAAGACTACCTGAGCACTCACTGTATGCACAATGTTTCATTCAATTCAGTTACCGCAGACACTGTAATTAAATCAATTGACTCATTAAGATCAAAGACGAGCTGTGGTCATGACGGTAAAACTATTGAAAAGCATACAAATGAAATCAGCGATACCATAACTATTAACCTCAACCAGTCTACAACCACAGGGATTTTTCCAGGCAATTTGAAAATAGCTAGAGTCGTACCCGTACACAAAAAGGGTGATTTGGACCTTACCGACAACTACAAACCAATTGCCCGCTTACCAAAATTTTCAAAGAACCTTTGAATAAGTTATGTTTAATCTACTGAATGATTACTTCAAAACACATAATTTATACTACAACCATCATTGTGGGTTCAGAGAAAGCATTCTACAGAGCTAGTTTCTGTTGAACTAGTCGTTAGGGTATTGAATACCAGAGATAAAGAAGATATTCCAATAAGTATTTTATGGACTTATCTAAGGCTTTTGTCACATTGGACCACAGGATATTAGTACATAAATTACGATATTATGGTGTAAATGGTGTAGCACTGGATTTACTTATTTAACAAATTGTAAGCAATATGTACAGATACGTAATTCGAAATCAGATCTATTAAACATTTCTACTGGAGCACCGCAGGGCTCTATCTTAGGTCCTCTGCTGCTCATTTTTTATACAAACGATTAACCATCTGCATCCTTCCTTTTTAGCCTCTGATATATGCAGATGACACTACTTTACTCACTACTTTACAAGTTTTGTTTAAGTCTGATATTAACCATGGGTTAACTTTAAATATTAGTAAAAAATCACAGAAAATATATACATGGATGAAGTTAAACAAGTAATCTTTGAATGAAAATAAAACCAAATTTATGATTTTCCACAATCCAAAAAGACAAGTAACAATCCCAGAAATACAAATAAACAACATAACTATTGGATGTGTTAATGACTTTAATTTCTTAGGAATACAAATTGACAGGCACCTAAATTGGAACAGCCACATTGACAAAATCTCGTTGAAAATATCAAAATTAATTGGCATCATGTAGAATAATATCTTCCTAACAACATCGTAAAAATAATATATCATTCATTTGTATTGCCACACTAATATTATGGCGTGTTGCTATGGGGACATCAAAACTCCAGAATTGCTCTACTTCAAAAAAGTGTATAAGGATAATCAACCATAGCAAATTTTAACGCTCACTCAGAGGCAATCACAGAACAGAACCTACTTAAAATGAATGATACATTTCTCCATCAGCAGCTGAAGTTCTACTTTAAGTATATTAACAACCAATTACCAGAGGATTTTTTAATCATTTAATATAAGACTAGTGTCTAATGTCCATATTCATAATACAAGAAACAAAATTGCTGTTTTTACAGAG
This sequence comes from Hermodice carunculata, assembly GCA_964020975.1. Classification (NCBI taxonomy): domain Eukaryota; kingdom Metazoa; phylum Annelida; class Polychaeta; order Eunicida; family Amphinomidae; genus Hermodice; species Hermodice carunculata. Next base: position 19,272,897 of record OZ026628.1, on the reverse strand, counting down.
AGAACTAATCTGGTTAGCATGGAAACATGCCTGAGACATATAATTATCAAAGCCTTAAATGATACTATGACTAAAGATCTTCTTGACGAGGACTTCCTTCATTCATTCTCCACGTGTTGCCATTTACTAATCCATTGTGTTCCCGGTAAATTTTTTTTGAAGTTTTCTTTGTCGGAAAGGGAGTCTGGCAAGAGAAACAAGAGGAAACTTAAATATGAACGTACTAGGGATTTTTAGATTCCAGGATACAGGTAGAGGCGCATCTTTCTCAAACCGCTGACATACTCTGATGCTTGACACTTCTTTCCGTCCTTTTTTGCAATGTATGATGACACAATGCTGTTCACCTAAAATCAAAAAAATTTACGTTGTGCCCATAAGTGTAAGCTGCCTCTCCCCTCCTTTCAGAGGCCATTCCTAGATCTAGTGTAAAGCAGACTGCATGAAACAATGGTTTCAGCAATGTAAATCAAATTACATAGATAAGCTAGCACGAGACACTTTAGCTGATGAGCAGTAATAGATAACCTGTACTACTTACTGGATCTGTTTTAATTCTTGATACAAGTTAAACAGATACAACTGTCTGTAAATCATAATGTGAACTAGTCATGTAAGATTTACTTAGTAAAATGTATTTCCGTTATGCACACGTCACATAATTAATGCCTGCCCACTAAGTTCACATTGCATTAATACTTTCCGCAAATTAAAAACAGGGATCAGTAATTTTTATATATATTATTTACCAGTGACACCACTTTAATTTTACTGAATTGTGCGCGCAAACAACTTATTTACGGTACTCTGTAATAGTGCAATTTATTTTATGTACATGTACCACTACAGTATTTATCTACAACCCCTATGAATTAAGGTTCCTGTTGGGAACATTTGTTAATGGAAGACCCACCAGACACTTCGTACCTATGTTTGCAAGAACATCCGTCCTGCTATTTTGAGGTTAACTGAAAAACCCTAACTGTGGCGGTCAAAGTACATTTACTTTCTACTATGTACACTAATCCCCCATTTTAATGATGCCTCTCGTTCCAATAGAATGTGACAGATTTCTGAATGTGTCAAAGAAAAGAGCAGAAAGAGGAAAGGAATGTGATAAAAAATCTGTCGCAATTTGTGTCGTTAATATGTCTGATTTCTGAGCGTCCATGTAATGAGGTTTCAGTGAATATCAAGCTTTAGCAAACATGTGCCCAGGTTCTATTACTTCAGTAGATGTTTTTAATTCTGACGATTTTTCCGCGGGAAAAAATGAAATATGAAATAAAATAAATTAAATTTAAATAAAATAAAATAAAATAAAATAAAATAAAATAAAATAAAATAAAATAAAATAAGATAAAATTTCCAGATAAATTGCGCCAAATGTAGCTTTGACGGATTCCTTTTATTTGGAAAACAGACGTTGTAAATTTCAGAGAAACTTTGGAAAATTCCTAGGTGATGGCCCAGAAACTTGTAAATTGGAAAAGAGAGGGCTGCAACAGGCCATTTGTGCTTCGTGCTTCCTTTAGTGATGAAACCTTTGCCAGTAAAAAGAACAAAATACTGCATTAGATATTCTGATCAATCCCTTTCAGTTCTAATCGTAACATAAGTAATGTTCATGTAAATTTTTTTTGTGTGTGTTGTAGCCTACCCTTTTCGTGTGACCAATTAACAGATGGGTGTATACATGCACGCATATATTTTTCTTTCTAATCAAAACGTTCATACCTTATGCAGCATTGCACACAAGTCCTGTTTAGCAGCATGACGCTGGAAAACTTGAACAACGGCTTGGATAAACCTACTCCCTTTGGTCCGATTCCTCCATGCTTTGTAACCTGGAAGCAGAGGAACTATAGATTAAGATTGACAAACTCACCAGATTGTAGCAATACAGCATCAACTACTGAACGAGAATGCATTCACCAATATCGAATTTGATGAATTGAGGGCCTGTCTTTCCTGCACCAATGTCAGAGTGTGGAATTCTGTACATTTTATCTCTTGTATTGCCAAATTTGCATACGCACATAATGCATAACAAATTGGCCTAAAACATCAAGTGAGCAAGTACCCAGACCTGGCACGAGACAGTTGTTAGGCAATTGGCCTGTCAGTCTTATAATTAATTTAAACTGATTTTGGACAAAGAGGATCAATTAATTATTAAAAATTAAAACAGACCTCTTAACCATCATCAGTTGTTAAACATTGATATCAACTACCCATCATACAGTCCAACCAAGTTTGAAGATAATATGTCTGGGGGTTATGAAAATAAGGCAAAAATGTTAAACGTATGACGGACAGACCACGGCCAACACATGGCTGAACATAAGCTGCCTGATGAGCAAGCACAGGTTGGCCAAATTCCAAAACTCACTGATCGGTGAAGATTCGTGCAGGCATAGTATAGACCCACACAAGATAGATACTCGTCAAGTTTAAAGATAACCCAGCCAACAGATTTTGAGATGCATCAATGTGGAACGATTGACAGTGGACCAATGATGAGGATGGATGCTGACAGATTCCTATGAAATAAGCTGATCTCAGTGAGAAGTAAGCTTCCCTACATGTAATAAATGTCAGTATCCTTGTTTGTTTTGATTTTGAGAGGTCACTGTTATCATATGAATGTTAATGCCACTTTTTAGAAAGAATCAACATTTCTTGTTGAAAATCACTTCGTATTGTACGTTAAAATACCTAGAAAATTAAAACAAAAAATTAGGAAGGAAAAAATCTCATTATATGCTCATTTTGTTTTCGTTTCCAAGGAGGGGGATGTGTTATGAATGTGGGAAAGCCTGTTTGTTTTGATTTGGAGAGGTCATTGTAATCACTGAGTGTGTACCAGGTCACAGAGTTAGCCTGCTTTGTCGTGGTGACTCTCAGACAGCTTGTAAACAAAATGTTGACCTACATTCATATGACTCATTTCATTGTACTGTGTTTACACACTCCAGAAGTGATCTAAAAAGACCAGAGAGGTATGGTGTGTAACTAATTGGAAAACTCTGGAATAATGGTAAGATTTCTAAGTTTAGATTTATAAAGTGGCTGTTTTACTGACTGGAAGACAGAGAATTCTGAAGATCTAGCAAAAGCTGTGTGACCCCAAGCCAGTGGGACTGAGAGCTATTGTACATGTGGAGTGTGGGCAGTATCTTGTAATGAACTGGTAAAGTTGTGTTGATTGTACCACATTCTAACCAAACTGCACCTCTGTGGGATTTGGATCAGCACCACAAATTTCCGTCCTATATTTGAACCAAACCGTACCTCTGTGGGATTTGTACCAGATCATTTGGAACCTGTCATAGGAATTGGAATTGTGTGACAGTACCTGTACGTAATCTCACCAGAGATTAGGAATTACCTAAGACTGTTTACCTTTTGACATACCAGCGGAGATAAGTTTTCCAACTTTGCACTGATTTTGATTGTCAAGATATTTTTATTGTTATAGCAATATCATTGTTGTCATTCTTTGTTTAATTCTGCTAATGTTCAAAAGGTGGGCATCGCAACACTACAAATCATTTACAGGGACCATAGCCCTGTTCCTCACTGAAAGTTCTTATTTAAAAAAAAACAAGCAACACGGCAAATTGCATATCAAAACACAGATCTACAGTGGTCCCACTTACACTTAAACTTTTTTTCCTTTTATTTGGGGTTTTGGTGCGGGTGCAATAACTCTTGCTTTCTCTACTCTTCAGAGATATTAATGCGCGGCGTTTCTTGGTCAGACATTTAGTGGCTGATGCATCTGTATTATACATACATGCATGCATGCAAATATCAGTGATTGCTTATTCACTAATAGGCAAATACCTGGGCATTACCAATGATGTAAAATCATCAGTCATTGCTAAGGTATAAACGGCCCTGTTATAGAAGTAATAGGTGTACGCGACATGCAAGTCTCACTATTGTTTTCACAAACTTGCAGTTTACTGCTTTTATAATAATTCATGTCGCTTTATTTTTCAAGATACAAGTATTTATGTCTGCCTTCTTCAAGTACAAATAATTCTTAGTAGTTAATGCATGCACCCATTGATGATATTTGAATAAACTGTATATGATTATGGCATTATGTGCATATTTTGATTAAGGCTGTACTATGAACTATAAAGGAGTTAGCGTAAGTCAAAAGGGGCCAGATGACAACAAAATTTTAATGCATTTAACTTAATACACAGAAAGATATAAAATCTGTATTAAGGTGTGCTAACCTGCTTGGCTTGGATAAGCAATCAAATAGTCCGTTAAGGTTGCCTGCTGTGTCTTTTCATCAGCTTCATTTTCTTCGTTATCTTCACTTGTATCACTGACATTCTCAAACGGTACTCCACTGTCTGCCAAGCCTCAGAAAATAGATAATCCATCAACAATTTACACTAGGCTTTGTACATAAGACAGCATGAAAAAAATTAATCTTGACATCTTTACATTTGTAGTCAAAAGCAAAGGGATACATTGTACTTGATTTGAACCATAAATGTATACTTTAGCATTTTTTAATAACTAATGTTAACAAATCACATTATGTGATGCTTTTCTCTATGGAGCTTGGTGCATCTGCAAGCAATTAACTCTCATCTATTTGACTATTAAATCACTACTGGATTACATATACATGTACATCACATTACATGAAAGGCAACACATCCTTCTCTTTAGGCCAACATTGTAAGACATTTTTTGTAAAAGTAGGCTTTGATTTTGCAAAAGCTAGACTTCCTGCATCAAAATGAGATGAATTTGTCAATATGACAAATTCTTATCAGATCAAGCACTGTCCTGGTCAGTGTCGTTTATCAAATAAGGTCCTTTGTATGGGAGTTCCATGTATGAATTACTCAGGACATGATTCAGAGCCTGTACCCATAAATGTATCTCTGAGTACCACACTTTGTCTAAGCTTTATATTAAGCAAAGACCCCACATATAATAAAGACTTCGCGTGAACGTGGCAAATAATGAATTGGCTAAATAAGTAAAGTTTGGCTTATAAATTGACAGCTTAAATATGAATGCAGATTACGTATCAAAGCCAACATAATTACTAAAAAGTATAGAACAAGTTCTGATAACAATAATAAACACACACACACATATAGATATATGTGTGTGTATGTATGTATGTATGTATGTATGTATGTATGTGTGTATGCATGTGTATGCGTGTGTGTGTGTGTGTGTGTGAGTGTGTGCAAGAATGTGCTCCAGGCTCCCGTTTATCATTATTATTATTATTATTATTATTATTATTATTATTATTATTATTATTATTATTATTATTACTATTATCATTATTATAATTATTATTATATGTATGTATATATATATATATATATATATATATATATATATATATATATATATATATATATATATATATATATATATATATATATAAAGAGAGAGAGAGAGAGAGAGAGAGAGAGAGAGAGAGAGAGAGAGAGAGAGAGAGAGAGAGAGAGAGAAGATAATTAAATAAACATTTTGCGAGATAAGCTAAAGACAACCCTGACATGAAAAGCAAATCTTGACAAAACGAAATTTTACTATGCATGAAAGCACAATCCGTAACTTCCTGCGATGCAAAAATTGCAGCACATGTTGGGGACTGGCAAGAATGCTCTGCTACATCAAGAACATTACTTAACTTTCTGAAATAAAAATAAACGAACTGCTAAAGGAGAAGTGTGACCATCTTAGTTGTAAGCAGAGATTGAAACGAAACTTATCTGCAGTCTATGGCCAATTAACGGCAAAAACGATGACAGTGCATAGGACATTTGCATTCTGGAGACACGCAAATTTAACTCAATGTGATAATTAAAAAAATGTTCTAAATATGTTCCAAAATCCTTAGTGTGCCAATTTTAGGCTCAACTGACTTGTCAGTACAGTGATTTGATTGTAATGAACTCCTCAATTACCCATGTTAATGTATTTTGCACCGTTTGAAGCTACAACATTCGTTACTTTTTATAAACAATGATTATGGGAATCTAAAGTTGTAATTGTCAGAAGTATTCAATGTGAACTCAGCTAAATCAAATGCGTACCAGATAAGCTTCGTTTGTGTGGCTGCAATAGTTGTGCTTGAACAGCATTTTATCAAAGAAAACATTAACTAACCTGGACAATTGCCTGCCATTATTTCTTTTTTGGGGGGTTTGGGGGAAGGGGGGGATGGGGGGGGGGGGGGTGAACTTAACCGATTTCCAGACAAACTTTAACTGGGCAATTAGGTAAACACCCAAAGGTTCCTTTTTAAAACTGTTTTGCTTCGGAAAAGAGACTTATGTATACGTACACTGAAAAATACCTATTATCCCTAAAGTCGGTATTTCATAGGACAGTGGCATCGCGTTGACAAAATATGAATTGGATATCTTTAATGGCCAGACAAGTAAGGAAAACAACATACAAAAAATATTGGTTAGAAGGGAGGAGTGAAGAAAAGAGGGATTAGAAATGCCACGAAAGTGACCAAATCAAGTGAATGTCTCAGCAAGTCCCTGAATAAGTTCAATGAAAAGTTAAAGTGTTATGTTTGTGAACAAGAACGTACCCATAAAAATGGCCAGATAAATTAATGCAAGGGAGTGTGTGGTAGAGATTACTGGCTAAATATCGAGTAGAATGTCTTATGACAGTTTATAGGGGAAATGAACAAAAAAGTTTAAATCTTTGAGAAGAAAATTGAGACCAAATTAAATGTGTATACAAAGGGAATACCAGAAAAGGTAACTGAAACTAGGACAAAAAAAGTTATACACATGCAGCAGGCTGTAACTAAGGTTGACGAAATAGAGAATAATTATGGTGAAGGGGTCCATAATAGACCAAAGACCTGGATGGAAAGTTGAAAGAGAGAAGGAAAGAAAACATTGTCATTCAAAGAGTTGCAGTAAAAATAATGAAAACAATTCTATTGCAAGGGTAAGCTATGATTTACCCTTTTTCAACTCCCTCCGCTCGGACGCCCCTGGCATTCTTACTACCACAACAAAGACAATGATCAGGTAAGAAAAGAAGAACTCTGTATTTGCAGCTAGTCCCAGGCCTATTAAAATGTCACTAACAAATAAAAATGATGGACAATGAATATTGAGTAAGTTTTTTTGTCTAAATTGAAGGATGCTGAGCCAAAATGTGAGAATATTTAACTTGACAGCAGATGAAAGGAAACAGTTACAGGAAAAGGTTCAAGAGGCCAAGAAAAATAGAAGGAAGAGCCTGCAGCAGGGCAATAGGTGTTTCGTGTATGGGGCCTTCCTTGGAGATAAAAGATTGTGGAGTGGAAAAAAACAAGCTCACAATGTTCTGGCAACAAACCAGAAAGATAATCTAATCAAAGTAAAAAAACAAAAAGTATGCCAAGTAACTTATTAGAAAACATAGAATTCAAGAAGATTCCTTAGATGCAGATCAATTACCCAATAAAATTGATGAACAAAACCGAAGCAATCATTAAAATCCAGATGATGTCTGCACCAACGAAGTGAATATAAGAGTGCGTGAAGCAAAATTACTGAAGCAAAATTAAATCCACATTGGTGTGACGTGTGTTGCAGCCTGGATCATGGAAAATGTGTTGTGATATACAGATTATTATCCCTACATGTGCAACCAGTTAGCGCAAGTACTGAATATGGGGATGACACTTTTGTAAGGAATAAAATTTCAAGGAATCAAAAACTAGTCGTAGGCTGTATCAATAGGTACATACACACCAACGCAGAAAAAATTATTCTCCAATGAATCAAATTGTAAATGAAGTTTATTCATAGCAATTCCCTCACGTATTGATAACTGGTGACTTAATAGAAAATGCAATTTGTAAAACTTGTAGATGGTGGTGAGTAAATATTTCTTTTTTTATCTTGCAGGGGCATGTTTTTATTTAAACATGTCAAGGATAATACTTGTGGAAGAGGAAGTGCCCAGCCTAGCTAATTATCTGTGATTCTCGCGAGTAAGGAAAAAATGATACAAAACATATAATATCATAGCCCAATAGGAGTAAGAGAATATTGTGTACTGAGCTTTGAAGTGTACAGCAAATATCAAAGTTTCAAGGCAGAAAAAAGGAATGAAAAATACTGATAAGAAATGCAAACTTTCAGCAACTCAAAGAAATGCAAATCATTGGTTATGAGATTCAATTTATAGACCTTGGCTGACAAAATGATTTTGAAGGGTAGTATATATTATTCCTACAGAAATATAGTGAGACTGTTGGATTTTTACTAGAAAAGAACACACTTTCTTATAACAATTAAGTGAGCATTCCTACCCAATCATCACCTCTACAGAGATATATATTTGAGAAGAATAAGAGAAGAAACACAGAGCCTAGTGAAATTTTTATGGTAACTAGAGTGGGAGGATCACCGGATTTACAGTATGGAGAGAATCCAAACCAAAGTCAGATTCTGAAGCTCAGTAGAAATTTTGAAAGAAATCTCACGAAAAAAAAACAATCAAACTGCAAGACGTTCCGTGCTTATGTAAAGTTAGAAACTAAAATAAAGACTGACATACCTGATTTGAATATGAACAATGGAATAGGACCAATAAAAACTATTAACCATGATAGTAATAAAATGCCTGGCAGATTATTCTTCATCAGTTTTTACAAGCCAGTGTCGAGGTGCCACACCAAGACTTGAATCACATCTGGTAAATATATCAATAAGTGACTATAATAATACTTGAGGACGAGGATAGGGAAAGCAAGCAACCCTTTATCAAAACAAGCCCCAGGACCAGTTATGGTAACACATGGAATACCGATAGAGCTCTCCTCAGTATTGACAAAGTCAGTTAAAATTATTTACAATACATAATAAAGGAGCAGGCTGGTTATTAATATCTTGAAGAAAGCCAATAGTACACCAATCCATTAGAAAGGAAAAAAAAACTATCTGGAGACTACTGCGAAGTTAGCCTTCAGAATATTTCTTGCAAAATAATGGAATAAAAAATCCGTGACACAATAATTAAATCGATCTTATGAGCGCCTAAAAGCTGTTCAACAAACAACAATATCGATTTACAGGGGGTAGATCTCTTGTGTCTACACTCCTCACAGCCCGACTTAAATGGACTAAAAACTGCTGATGTGTTAGTCCCAGTGAGCACTATATTTTAGATTTCATGGACACCGTCGGCAAAGGACCTTACCCTAGACTAATTTAGAAATGTGGAAGTTACAGAAAAATACTGAGGCTGTTGGGTAAATGCGAGACTTCCTTTCAAATAGATCACAAAAATTAATTTTGAATGGCGAAGGGTTAATACTGACACGTCTTACATAAGGTATACCTAAAGGATCAGTGTTGGCCCAGCAGTATATATAAATTACATTATTGACTTCCCAAACATTAGTCAATCGGATGTTGTTGTTTTTTTTTTCGCTGACGACACAAACGTATTCAGACAGTTTTTTCACGGAAGACCAGGAACTACTACAAATATATCTTATCTATTGCGCAAATAGTCAAATAAACGGCTTCAGTTATTTCACTCAGATAGATACGAGATAGTGAGCATAGGAAAGACGTAAAACTTCTTAAACAGTGAAAGACATAGATGACAAGCTTGTTGCCCCCCAGAGAATAAAGAAAAATAATCGTAGTGCCCTACTTCATGAAAAGCTGGTATTTCGAAGAAAACACATAGCTGAAATGATGAATCTGCAAATTGCAACACGAGTATCATAAGAAGAACATTTGAATCTCTACATATGACAAACTTTCGACATTTGTATCAAGCGCAGGTTAGTCCCCACATAGACTATGGCAACTCAGTTTGGAGGCCAT
>OZ026628.1:19201837-19262837 GCA_964020975.1 Hermodice carunculata | reverse complement strand
TAATGATGCGATATTTCGCACTGATAGATAGACAGACAGACAGACAGACAGACCTCTTTAAAATAAAAACAAAAAAACAAGTTACGAGAACTTTATTTATTATCTTGAGTTTGACGGTTGGACATTGAATTGTTCTACATGTATTTTATATAAAATGGTTTATAGTCATTTGGACTTGTCTGTGATGTCCAACCGTCAAACTCAAGATAATAATTAAAGTTCTTGTTACTTTTGTTTGAATAAAGGTAAAGAGACTATTAGGGGCAGAGGCAGCGAGCATTTGTTCTAAACAGTAGGACCGTGGTTATAGTAGACAACTACGTTATGGAGGTTAACTACTAAGCCACCTTTCCATATACAATCACAACACATGGCAGCATACAGAGTTTGTCGCCGTGACAATGTGTTTGTCGCCGTGACAATGTGTTTGTCGCCGTGACAATGTGTTTGTCGTACGCCATGAAGCTAAAGCCAAGCAGCAGTTTAGCCCACAACTTTTAACTTCCTGGTGGTGCGTTTTTTTGGACACAATATAGCGCCTCCCATCACCCTACACACAGATATAAGTTGTTTCCCCTATGCGAGGATACCTCGTTTACCCCGCGGGCGTCTCAGAAAATACAAATGAAACGACAATGTCATTGTGTTTTATATTAACGGTTTATTGGGATTGCCTAACTGTGTTCATTGATAGGGACTGTTAATCATTCCGGTTCAATGTCACTCTAAATCCCCAGCCGGCGCCCGTGCAGAACGTTGTCGGTAAGCACGACCCACATAAGAGGACACTAGTGACATGACTGTTAGGCTACACGCATCCTATAGTCATTTCATCTAAAGTATGAATCCGTGACTTTTGATGATCTACATTTTACTGCCTGGCCACAGTAATTTTCAAAGAGACGTTATAGATGAGGCCCTCTCTGCTAGTAAAAGCTGTATGGATATTTATTTGAGTCGGTTATAATCTGGTCGTGCCGAGAAGTGTTCTTCCTGCAATACCTTTGCAGAGACATTTGAGTCCTGACTGATCAGTTTACGCCACTAGCCTTGTTTTGACACCTTATAATAAACAAACATATCAGCCAACTATATATTTGGATGGAATTTAAAGTGAAATATGTTTTTGTATCCACACATTATTTATATACATTCATATACTTCCAAAAATCGAAACAGACCTTGCTAGTGACTGCATTAACATCTCAGAAATGTACTCAGTAGTTTGGTAGAGTGCACCAGAATTTAGACTTTGAACTTTTACTGGATGCACGCTGACGTCATATATTTCATAAAGAGGCTGTAGAGATAACTCAACTAAAACAATTTGTGATATAGCGTTCATTCGTAGCCCGAAGGGACAATTTTCCTCTCATTTCTATTGCTATTTTCAGCAAACGAAACTTATGTTCAATAATATGTTGTAAAATAGCTTTTTTTCCCTCAGAAAAATACCCAAGTGAGCGAAAGTAATCAGCCATAATATAAATGGAAAATGTACAACACAAAATGCTTTCCTGCATGATATAATAATAAAGTGAAATATGGCTATACAATTACTCTAACATAAAGTTGCACACTGTACGCTTCTTTTGCGGGAAGGGGGGGTTAATTACAAGGGATTGGAATTGAGTTGCATTTTGCGTTTCATACACACATAGGCATACACATATACGCACACGAATACACACACACATACACAGACACACACACACACACACATATATATATATATATATATATATATATATATATGCGTGTGTGTGTGTGTGTGTGTGTGTGTGTGTGTGTGTGTGTGTGTGTGTGTGTGTGTAAACCAATACATCGTATTATCTTTTAGGTATCTTTTAGCCGCAAAAGACTTGATCATGATTTCGTAATTGGGGCCTGGATCTGCAGTTGGAAAACAGTCAAAATAAACCAGACAAATTACAGGAAGCAGGTCCCACTAATCTGTAGAGCTACCTTTTCTTGACTGTATGGACATGATGATAAATGATTCAACGTCGTAAAAGACAGAAATGCATTTTACTTTCTAGTATGGTGCTTATTCCGGCTCCATCAGTGCGAGTCTTCTCATCAATTGAGTAAAGTATAACACTTTTCTTGCTATCTCCCTCTTTCTCTCCCTCGTTTTTGTTTTATTTTTCCTTTTGAATTGATGTTAGAACATTAATTTTACTAATTTTTATTTCAGTCGCTCAGTCGCTGCGTTGTCTGGGTAATATCTTGAATGTTCATCGTGCCATTTATTCGTAGAATATGAGGCAACAAAAATAATGAAACGCAGCCATACCATAACTCAATCTTGTCACTTTCAGGAGTAAGGTGTATAAAGCATATACATGTTGGAAATGAAAAGATGGATCCCCAAAAATCGATTGCTTAGACACAAATAAATGATCATTTTATAATAGAGAGGTGATCCGCACATCCTCCGTGATCACCAGGCATCAAAGCCGTGCTTTGTAGGGGAAATTAATATGCATGCCGCGTATTTAAGTACACCGTAACATACCATGTTTTATACGAGAACCGCAAATTGTGCATAAAGTGTTACGGATCTGGCATCATAAAACCACAATATAACAAATAAGATCAAGATTCAGCATCACAATTATGTGTATATAAACATCTTTAGACTGGCAAAGGTCCCTCTAAAGACTCATTAATTGAATTTGCAAATCCGCAATTATGGTGTGTTTTATGTAAAGCAATCCCTCTTCACACTTTCGGTTACATCGTCCATTCATTTTGAAAGAGGGGACTTTTAAATAAATGAAACCATTAATGTAATATAGACCTTTATTCATGTGTCTTAATAGGTGACTATCATAAAAAAAAAAAAAAAAAAAAAAAAAAAAAAATCAGAAAATTCCCAAGGTTAACGTTTGAAAGATACTTGGCAAGGTTGAACATTTCACCATTTTGTCATCCATAAACACTGGAAATATTAATGGTTCATTACGTTGGCTGCCGTTGAGTAAATTTCATCCAAGAAATGGTGCCATAGCCAGGGATGTCCGGAGATAGAATCAAAAGAATGATTAATAGAAACTCTGCTTTATTTTGCAGTACCAGTCATGGAATCAGGTTTTCAAATAGTATTTTTAAAGCTGTGGTGCAATTGACACAATCAGTAGAAGTTTACACAGACAGACACATGTTCCGATACATACGTATACAATACTATATAATCCAAATCTTTAATGTCAGAACATGGTAAAATGGGAACGGAAGGCGAATGGCTTTTATGACACACACACACACACACACACACACACACACACACACACACACATATACACACACACACACACACACACATATATATATATATATATATATATATATATATATATATATATATATATATATATTCATGTATTTATGTATATGATGGTCACATTAACTTAAAATCGCAGGTAGAAAGTAAATACTTAAAAGAATAAGAGTATATTATCATACATTAATGAGAGTAATATATATATATATATATTCATTTATTAATGAAAGTACTCTATACATCATGTATTAAGGTGGCAGATCTAAAGCCGGCACCTTTGGATAACCTCTAATCACTTTTTCATATTTTTGGATAGTCCGTTACTTGAACTACATACTCACAAAAACTCAGATGTGTGAACACATATTTATTTTAGATAATTGATCTAAAAACGTTTGTTTACAATAAAAAGTTTAAACAGTACCGGGCACATGGCTTTTTTTTTTGCATGGGCATCATAATGAACCATACCATTGTTTGCACAGTCATTAGTCCATGACCGCTAAAAACCAACTGAGCTATTGACAAGGGTCACTCAAAGGAAACCATTAGCCGTCAAGAGAAGAATCGACCAGTCCAGACTAATCACTTCCATTGTTCTGATTACTTTGAAATTCTCTATTGATGTAAAAACAAATTGGCACAATCCACTTACTTGTCCCCAAATATGGAAAGCCGCATGTGAACCCACACCCCAACAAGCCAAGTGTGGTGTCCCCAAGTTAAAAACAAATCGAGATTTAAGCCACAAAATATACTTTCGTTTAATGACAACATCACAGAGATAAAGCTACAAGTTTATTTCACACAATAATTAAACACTGGACAGAAGAAATGAGTATGTGTCATATTAAACCCATAAGTACATAAGAATTGGCAACTTTTTCTTTCAATGCGATTTTCTCGGAACTGTTTTTTGCTCAACCTCTGCAATTTGTATCTCCCCCTCATAAACGTACAAATTGCCCTTTCACATTAAAATCAACGGACTTTAAAAGAAAAATATCATATCCGTGAATGGTTTCCCAGGATTTTGTCCTTTTTCTAACAACCCCTTCCGTGACTTTTGGAGCAATTTATAGAAAGAAAATGAACAACCTGTCAGGACTAAATTGAAAAAAATTATAACTTTTTATTTATGCTATTTAAGGACTAACCATTGAATTCGATCCTGGACATGGATATATATTTTAAATTTCTTCTGATTTCAACTGGAAAAAAAATTGTGTGAATTCTGCGCAAAAAATGTGAAAATGCTACCAAGTCAGAAAGAATGCTCCAAAATCTGAAAAAAAAGAAAAGAAAAAAACTCTATGGATACAAATCTGTGGATATGTAAAATATATAGGTTTACTGTACTGGTGAAAAAATTAAAGGGGTAATTGCGATCCAAAGTTGCCAGTCTTACTGCGCACTAGCTTCACAGCTTCCATCTTAAAGTAAGTACTGTATATATCATACATGAGGACACTATTTGCACCATGCATTGATGAGACTATCGTATACATCAGTGTTATATACATCGTGAATATTGGAAGAACTCTATGCATCATACATAGATAGGAGTCCTTTATATATCATACATTAATGAGAGTGCTATATACGTCATACATTAATAAGAGCACTGCATGTGTCATATATTAGTGTGGGCACTCTATGCAGTATACACTAATGAGAGTGCTGTATACGTCATACATTAATAAGAGCACCGCATGTGTCGTACATTACTGTGGGCACTCTATGTGGCATACACTAATGAGAGTGCTATATACGTCATACATTCATAAGAGCACGGCATGTGTCATACATTAGTGTGGGCACTCTATGTGGCATACACTAATGAGAGTGCTGTATACGTCATACATTCATAAGAGCACTGCATGTGCCATACATTAGTGTGGGCACTCTATGTGGCATACACTAATGGGAGTGCTATCGACATCATAAGTTAATGAGAGAACAATATGTGTGCCACACCGATATGAGAGTACCGTATGCATGATACTTTAATTGATGTACAATGTACATTATATATTAATAAGAGCACTAGATGCATTATATATTTATGAAATCACCAAATGCATCATACGTTAATAAAAGTACCACATATATCAGCTATTAATAATAGTACCACAGGCAACATGCATTAATGAGATTACTACATGTATCATACATTATTGAGTGTTATATACATCATACATTAAGCTAATACATAAGCGATACATTAGAATGATCAAAGCCATGATAAACAAATTCATTGAAATCAATAAAGTTGTTTGCCACATAGATATCTGGAGAGAAAAGAAAGAGAGAGAGAGAGAGAGAGAGAGAGAGAGAGAGATAGATAGAGAGAGAGAGAGAGAGAGAGAGAGAGTACGTTTTCTTATGTTGCTATTCAAGAGACATGTTTAAAGTCAACAGAAAAACACTGATTAAATATAGTTATGTAAAAATCAATAGAAACGTGTTGCTCTTCACCTATTACGGTTTTTATCCACCTAAGTTTTGTTCAAAGTAGAATGGTCTGTGGTTTATACAATTACCTGTAGTCAACACAATGACCTGTGGTTTGTACAAAGGTATGCAAACTGAAAAATAGCCAAAGTACAATGGCCCTTGTAGTCTGTACAATGGTCTGTGTAGTCTATACAATGGTCTGTGTACTCTGTACAATGGTCTGTGTAGTCTGTACAATGGTCTGTGTAGTCTGTGCAATGGTCCGTGTAGTCTGTACAATGGTCTGTGTAGTCTGTACAATGGTCTGTGTAGTCTGTACAATGGCCTCAGTTGTCTGTACAATGGTCTGTGTAGTCTGTACAAGGGCCGGTGTAGTCTGTACAATGGTCTCTGTAGTTTGTACAATGGTCTGTGTAGTCTGTACAATGGTATGTGTAGCCTGTACAATGGTCTGTGTAGTCTGCACAGTGGTACGTGTAGTCTGTACAATGGTCCGAGTAGGCTGTACAATTGTCTGTGTAGTCTGTAAAATGGTCTGTGTAGTCAGTACAATGGTCTATGTAGTCTGTACAATGGTCTGTGTAGTCTGCACAATGGCCTGTGTAGTCTGTACAATGGTCTGTCTAGTCTGTACAATGGTCTGTGTAGTTTGTACAATGGCCTATATAGTCTGTACAATGATCTGTGTAGTCTGTACAATGGTCTGTGTAGTCTGCACAATGGTCTCTGAAGTCTGTACAATGGCCTGTGTAGTCTGTACAATGGCCTGTGTAGTTTGTGCAATGGTACGTGTAGTCTGTACAATGGTCTGTGTACGTGTCCAATGGTCTGTGAAGTATGGACAATGGTCTGTGTACTCTGTACAATGGTCTGTGTAGTCTGTACAATGGTCTGTGTAGTCTGCACAATGGTCTCTGAAGTCTGTACAATGGCATGTGTAGTCTGTACATTGGTCTGTGCAGTCTGTACAATGGTCTGTGTAGTCTGCACAATGGTCTGTATATTCTGTACAATGGTCTGTGTAGTCTGTACAATGGCCTGTGTACTCTGTACAATGGCCTGTATAGTCAGTACAATGGCCTGTGTAGTCTGTACAATGGTCTGTGTAGTCTGTACAATGGCCTCTGTATTCTGTACAATGGCCTGTGTAGTCTGTACAATGGTCTGTGTAGTCTGCACAATGGTCTCTGAAGTCTGTACAATGGCCTGTGTTGTCTGTAAAATGGTCTGTGTAGTCTGTACAATGGTCTGTGTAGTCTGTACAATGGCCTGTGTAGTTTGTACAATGGCCTGCGTAGTCTGTACAAGGACCTGTGTAGTCTGTACAATGGTCTCTGTAGTCTGCACAATGGTCTGTGTATTCTGTACAATGGTCTGTGTAGTCTGTACAATGGTCTGTGTACTCTGTACAATGGCCTGTATAGTCTGTACAATGGCCTGTGTAGTCTGTACAATGGTCTGTGTAGTCTGTACAATGGCCTCTGTATTCTGTACAATGGTCTGTGTAGTCTGTACAATGGCCTGTGTTGTCTGTAAAATGGTCTGTCTAGTCTGTACAATGGTCTGTGTAGTCTGTACAATGGCCTGTATAGTCTGTACAATGGTCTTTGTAGTCTGTACAATGGTCTTTGTAGTCTGTACAATGGTCAGTGTTGTCTGTACAATGGCTTGTGTAGTCTGTACAATGGCCTGTGGTATCCTCAATGGTCTGTGCTCTGCCGAGAATTTTGTTTCACACACAAGAGACAAATGGAAAAAAAATTAAGTAACATAATACGACACAAATAAAAACAAACAAATTAAACATAAACAACAACAAAAGCCCTCCATATAGGAAACAAAACATGAAAAAAAATTGGGGGGGGGGGGGGGCACGAATCATAAATGTTTGTGCAGGGGATGTTTAGTTTCCTTTCAAACTGATCTATTACATAATAGGAAAAACGTCAATATAAGACGTTTCCCCTGTAAAATATCAGTTACTTTCATCATTTGGAAATTGGAATTTTAGTTCATGTAACTATAGCCATACTGATACTCACATATCATTGTCTATGAAACTATAGGCATTCTGTGACTTGAAAGTTGCAGTCTCTGTCACTGAAGCCATAGTGGCCATGAGTTGTTGTCTGTGTAACTATAGACATGGTGATACTGGACTATTAATATTTATATAAATATAGGCTTCCTACCAGGTCTATGGTAGTTTATGTAACTATTGGCATGTTGATACTGTACACTAATAGCCTATGCAACTCCCGCCATGTTGATACTGGGTTATTTTAGTCTTTGTAACTATGGGCATGCTGAGACTGGAATATTATAGTGTAAGTAACTATAGGCATGCCGATACTGGCGTATTCAAGTCAATGCTACTTTAGGCATGCTGATATATGAATATTATTGTCCATGTAAGTACCAACCGTGCTGACATAGGGCTATTATGCTCTATGAAGATAGAGGGCTGCTTTTACTGGACTATTGTACTCTATGTAACTATACGCATGCTGACTAGGACCATTATAGTCTGGAGAACCCCTTACTGTTCTGTACTGTTGGGTAATTTAGTGAAAATGAATATTTTCAAACTGAATTGTAATCTATGTTACTATAGGCATGCTGATACTAGACTGTTATTTTCTAATAACTATAAGTGTGCCGAGACGACTATTACAGTCTATGTCACTGTAGGCATGCTGATATTGGACTATTATAGTTTATGTTATGTGACTATAGGCATTCTAATACTGCAATAGTATAGTCCCTGTAACTGTAAGCATGCTGATACTGGAATATTATATAATCTATGTAACTAGAGGCATGCTGATACTCCTCGGTTATTGTGTCTTTAATACTATGCATGTTGTTACTGGACTATTGTAGTCTGTGTAACTATAGACATGCTGAAGCAGGACTTGTATAGTTTATGTAACTATAGGGTAGCTCTTCCTGCACTATGATAATCTATGCATCTAAGGGCATGCTGAAATTTTTCTATTATAGAGTGGGCATTTTTAGGTATTCTTAGACTGGACACGTATAGTCTATGTATCTGTATGCCTGTTGATACTGAACTATTGAAGTGTGTGTATATCAAGGCAAAATGAGACTCCACTATTATAGTCTATGTAGCTATAGCCAAGCTGAGACTGGATTATTATCGTCCATTGTAATACTGGCGTACTGATACTGGACTGTTATAGTCTCTGTAAATACATTCATGCTGATAACTCACTACTATAGTCCATGTAAGTATAGGCACCCTGCCCAGGGCTATTATAGTCTATATAATTAGGTATGCTGATACTGGACTCTTATTGCCTTTGTATTTTTAGTCATTCTCAGACTGGATCATAATAGTCTACGTAACAATAGGCATGTCGATACTAGACTACTATTGTCTGCGTGTTTTTAGGCATTCTTATACTGGACTAGTATAGTGTATGTAGCCATAGAGTCAGAGTCAGTCAGAATTCTTTTATTTGACAGAAAGTACAGGTAAATAAACACTACACACCATATGTAATAATTGATCGATATAAGTCCCATGCTATTGTTTGGAGAAATGTGAAGAGAACTGTCAGGATGACCCCACTTAAGGACAGCTTGTCCGCTAACACTGGGGCCATCTCGGATCAAGACACACACAAATACAAAATATCTATTATGCAAATGAAGTCCTAGATTTTATGTACTAAAATGTATGAAGAGAGATGACCAGACGATATACACAGGATATTGGATCAGTAGACATATAGTTAAGCATAAACAGAGACAAGTTACTCACCTATTACATACATAACAATTTGGCATCTACACACATCTTAATATTGACGTAGGAAATGAGATTAAGTATAATTTGGCAAGCCGTGATGTGAGTATGTATACAATTTTCCGGTGATGCCAGAAGATAGGTCTCTAATTAGACAAGGGGTAGAGTATCCCATGCAGTGTTCTGAAGTAACTTTATCAGGCTTTGCATGGTGGATGTGTTCTCTATTTCTAGTTTTATATGTTGTAGAGAAGTAACCAACATATTCTTGAAATTTGCAGGTAATTCATCCTGGGTATATGGAAAATAAAACTTGATCGCCCTTAATCTTAAAATGTCTTTTATTTTAAAAAAAGTCTAATATCAGCATGGATAGGCATGCTAATACTGTACTATTATAGTATATGTAACTACAGCCACCCTAACACTGGACTATCATAATCTATGTTACCATAGGCGTGCAAATATTACTTTTATAGAGTATGTTATAATATGCATAGTGATATTGAACTAGTATAGTCTAAGAGACTATAACAATGTTCGTACTGGACTCTTACCGTCTATGTAACAACAGGCATAATGATACTGTGTTGTTATAGTCTATGTGACTCTAGGCATTGTCTTACCTGGTTATTGTATATCTATGTAGCTGTAGGTATTATGAGACTTGACTATTCTGGTCTATTGAACCATATGCATGCTGATACTGGACTATTATAATCTGCGGGACTATAACCATGCTGATACTGGACCATTATAATCTACGGGATTATAACCATGCTGATACTGGACCATTATAATCTACGGGATTATAAGCATGTTGACACTGGACCATTATAATCTACGGGATTATAACCATGCTGATACTGGACCATTATAATCTACGGGATTATAAGCATGTTGACACTGGACCATTATAATCTACGGGATTGTAACCATGCTGATACTGGACCATTATAATCTACGGGATTATAAGCATGTTGACACTGGACCATTATAATCTACGGGATTATAACCATGCTGATACTGGACCATTATAATCTACGGGATTATAAGCATGTTGACACTAGATCATTATAATCCACGGGATTATAACCATGCTGATACTGGACCATTTTAATCTACGGGATTATAAGCATGTTGATACTGGACCATTATAATCTGCGGGACTATAACAATGCTGATACTGGACCATTATAATCTACGGGATTATAAGCATGTTGATACTGGACCATTATAATCTACGGGATTATAACCATGCTGATACTGGACCATTATAATCTACGGGATTATAAGCATGTTGATACTGGACCATTTTAATGCACGGGGCTATAACAATGCTGATACTGGACCATTATAATCTACGGGATTATAAGCATGCTGATACTGGACCATTGTAATGTACGGGGCTATAACAATGCTGATACTGGACTCTTATAGTGTATGTCACTGTGAGCAAGCCAATACTGGACAGTTCTCTTGTATGTAACTATAGGCATTTTGATACTGCACTATTAAGATATATGTAATTATAACCATGCTGATACTGGACTATTGTGGTCTCTGTAACTATAACCATGCTGATACTGGACTATTGTGGTCTATGTAACTATAACCATGCTGATACTGGACTATTGTGGTCTATGTAACTATAACCATACTGATACTGGACTATTGTGGTCTATGTAAGTATAACCATGCTGATACTGGACTATTATTGTCTATGTAACTATAACCATGCTGTTACTGGTACTGGACTGTTATATAGTCTATGTAACTATGGCCATACTGGTACTGGTCTGTTATATAGTCTATTTAACGATAGCCATACTGGTACTGGACTGTTATATAGTCTATGTAACTATAGCCATATTGGTACTGGACTGTTATATAGTCTATTTGACTATAGCCATACTGGTACTGGTCTGTTATATAGTCTATTTAATTATAGCCATATTGGTACTGGACTGTTATATAGTCTATTTAACTATAGCCATACTGGTACTGGACTGTTATATAGTCTATGTAACTATAGCCCTGCTGGTACTGGACTGTTATATAGTCTATGTAACTATGGCCATACTGGGACTGGACTGTTATATAGTCTATGTAACTATAGCCATACTGGGACTGGACTGTTATATAGTCTATGTAACTCTAGCCATACTGGTACTGGACTGGTATATAGTCTATGTAACTATAGCCATACTGGTACTGGACTATTTTGGTCTATGTAACTATAGCCATACTGGTACGGGTCTATTATGGTCTATGTAACTATAGCACGTTGATACTGGACTATTATAGACTATGTAATTATAAGCTTGCTCATACTGAAATTTTTTAGTCTTTGTGTCTATAGCCATGCTCCTTCTGGACACTTAGAGTTTTTGTAACTACAGGCATGATGGTGCTGGACTATTTCAATCTGTGCAGTTTAGTCATGCTGACCAAGACCAATATAGTCTATGCTACAATAGGCATTTCGATACAGGACTACTATAGTCTACGCAACTATAGAAATGCTGATACTAGACTAATGTAGTCTTTGTGACTACAGCATACCGATACTTGTCTAATATAGTCTGTAAATCGTTAGTTATAGGAACATTAGTACTAGACTATTATAATATATGTAGTGATAAGCATAATGATACTAGACTCTTATTGTCTACGTAAATGTATGCATGCTGAAACTGGATTATTCTGGTCTCTGTAGCTAAAGGCATGGATGTACTTGACTATTATAGTTTATCTAACTATAGGCACTCTAATACTGGGCTATCAAAAACTATGTAACTAAGCTTGCTGATGCTGGCCAATTCTAGTTTATATATCACCTTAGGTATATAACGTGCCCGGTTTTCGACCATGCCCAGCTTTCGACCAATTCCGAAATATTGCGATATTTTCTTCATGGCGTCTGCTTTATATCTCCGCTTGTACATCTGAACTTGTGAGTTGTTTCTTCCTGTGGACATTAACTCCTGGTATTATATTTCAATGCATATACGAAGATTTACTTTGAGACAAAACTGCGATAGCCAAACAAAAGCTTAAGTGATCGAAAACTGGGCCCCCCATCCTACTGATACTGAACTATTATAGTTTTTGTCACCATAGAAATACTTATACTTGACTGTAACTGTCCATGTTACTATAGGCATGATGTTACGGAACCATTATAACCTATACAGTCATAGTCACACTGACCAGGACTATTATAACCTATACAGTCATAGTCACGCTGACCAGGACTATTATAACCTACACAGTCATAGTCACGCTGACCAGGACTATTATAACCTATACAGTCATAGTCACGCTGACCAGGACTATTATAACCTACACAGTCATAGTCACGCTGACCAGGACTATTATAGCCTATACAGTCATAGTCACGCTGACCAGGACTATTATAACCTATACAGTCATAGTCACGCTGACCAGGACTATTATAGCCTTTGTAACTATAGGCATGTTAATACTGGACTATTCAATTCTATGCTTTACGAAGCACTTTCATACCAGACTATAGTCCATGTAAATATAGATGTGCTGATACTGGGTATTTATAGTCTACATAACTAAAAGCGTGCTGATACTGTATTAATATAAGCTATGTGACTCTAGGAAGTGCCTAGGAGGATGGGCCAAGAGCCTTTTCCTATGATGGCCAGAAGTGACCAATGGCCCGTTTTCCTTGGGGTGCTTTGGGCATATCCAAAGTATGTCGAGAAAATATGATGACTCAGCCAAAGTAGATACTTGCATGAACTGTCTTATACGGTTACTATGAATGTGGAATCTAAATTATTCAGATGGCATGTATTGCTTGTCACTTACAGACATCGGGTCACAGTGTATGGTGTATTGTGTTGTAGTTCACAAGACTCTGTTTACGCATATCACAGACTAATTTTTGCAACGACTCTAAATATTACAACATTTAAACTGAGTTATGCTGTGCCCACCTATTAAGTTTAGAGCTGAGAATTACTTAAAAGAAAAAAGTTCAATTCGAAAAGAGTATGTACACAGGTAGTGGCAAGTTTGCAACGTTTGAGAGGGTGGACTTTGTGGCAAAGCTTCGGCATATTGACTGATCACGTGACTTTTATTATGATGTGTGCGTCTTGAGGCCACGATCTGCTCATTCACATCCGGGGAGCTTTTACCGTGAGAAAGAAATACAATTCTTGATGTAAAATTTTGAGAGTGAATAATATCATTTGGAACCCATATTGTCAGAAACAAAATATGTCTGCTTCACGTTTTCCTCACAAGTTAATTATCGGAAACGGAATGGAAATGCGGGGACCCTTTCTGTGCATATTTCTAAATTCGGTTTTTGTCTTTCTTTTGTTGTTGTTGTGAATAATCAATCAAAGAATTTTGTTTTGATCTTTGCTACCAAAACTATTAAAATCAACAACAATGTGCCCAAAGGATACGAAGTCACAACGCTGGAAACATTTGTAAGTTAGGTTGCAAGGTTGGAAGCTTAGAACTGTAGAACCAGATACAAACACTTTATTTTTTTTTTTTTTTTGTTGTTGTTGATGTTGTTGTTGTTTGTTTTTGCTCATTAAGTATCAGCACGCATCAACTACTATCCCCGAACACTTAAAATCTGCATAATGGCAGTAATTAGATTTAAAGGAGTGTGAATAATTGAATATAAGAACAGTTTACAGCTTAATTTCCTTTCTGAGCGGCTGTAAACGTATATGCGAATGTAATGAATGACATCGGCATGCATATTATGAGGAGTTAGAGCCGCTTAACTTTGCACGGACGGAATGATATGGATAAGCACAGGCATCCAGTCAAAATACCTTTCAAATTTTGGCACAAACGATGCTAGTTACTATGTGAGGAGTCCGGACGCGCCGTTCTAATAAGTTCACTCCAGATGGGAGTCCAGAATTTGCCATGATTGTTTCATGCAAATCCTGTTGTTTGTGTTACTATTTGTCTTATAGACAGGTTAAAGAGATTAAGACTACGTAACTTAGCTTGTGTTGTCGTATCTTATAGCAAAACTTGTGGTGCCTGATTTGGCGAATAAACGGGGCAATACATCAGCCATTTCCATTGGTTATTTATGTGGGTAAGACTGAAGATTTCTCTCTCTCTCTCTCTCTCTCTCTCTCTCTCTCTCTCTCTCTCTCTCTCTCTCTCTGTCTCTCTGTCTCTCTCTCTGTCTCTCTGTCTCTCTCCCTCTGTCTCTCTCTCTGTCTCTCTGTCTCTCTCCCTCTGTCTCTCTCTCAGGGCAACATGGCAGCGCAAACATCAGGGATAGACAAAACAGAAAAAAAGAAAAAAAGAAGGTTTGGGGACAGGGCAACCTGTGAATGGAATCATTTTGGGTTCGCAAAGGGGGATGGTAGGAATGGGGACAGAAGATGTGGAAGTGGGGACTTTGTAGTATGCATAACAGGAATGGCAGGCATATGGGGACAGAACACGACAATGGAATGATCACAGACAAACATAATAGCATAGCATAGCATAGCATAGTTTAGATGAGTATTTAGGACGGTTGCTCAGGTAAAGTTGAAGATGTGTCCAACTATTTTCCATTCTCTCTCTTCTCTCTCTCTCTCTCTCTCTCTCTCTCTCTCTCTCTCTCTCTCTCTATCTATCTTTCTCTCCATTTCTCTCTCTTTCTCTGATATTCACTTAGTTCATACATATTGTATTCACCCTGCATCAACAGGATTTAAAATGCATGCAGAAATATTCATTTTCGTCCGGGTGCCTACCCAAAAAGGGTAGGTGTGTTGCTGTTTATAAAAGAAATACAAGTTGTACAGCTTGCTTACACACACACACACACACACACACACACACACACACACACATCCGACCTGAAATCACGGATAGCATGATTCCTTGGAGTCAAGCTGTACGGGGACAAGAGGCAAGGCCCTGGGGACCGATGATCGATGTGACCTATGTAGCCAACACTTTGTGGAAAGTGACTTTGATTTGTCAAATATGTCGATATTAAGGAAACGTTTGGCAAAAAAAAAAAAGAAAAAAAAAAAAAAAAAAAACTACTGCTGTTCCCCAATGCGGTTTCATTGCTGGACAACGGAAAGATTCAAGGAACTTGTCAAATTAGGCATTACTTATAAAAAACAGGGACAGTGATTCATTATTTTTACAGTATTTACAAATTAATCTTCAGTGTGATTCTTATTTCAAAGCTTTCCTTACAGTAAGATATAGGTGTAGTAATTCTACAACTGCAACGATTTATCACATAATAATCAATCGAATGTCACACTGACAACGTCCGTCTGGGATATTTTTGCCAAGTTACCTAACCAATCCTTGCGCAAATTCCGTTTTATTGCATCCATGCTTGTTTTTTGTTAAACAGAGATGAAATCTTGTAAATTTTGATAGGAAATACACTGGCCAGACGGCAAGTTGGGATCGTCTGGCTGTACCATGGCTGCACCCCCTGCAGTACTAGTAACGCTGTACCATGGCTGCACCCCTGCTGTACTAGTAACTCTGTACCATGGCTGCACCCCCTGCAGTACTAGTAACGCTGTACCATGGCTGCACCCCCTGCAGTACTAGTAACGCTAGGGCATGTCTGCACCACCTGCAGTACTAGTAATGCTAGGGCATGGCTGCACCCCCTGCAGTACTAGTGACCCTGCACCATGGCTGCACCCCCTACAGTACTAGTAACGCTGTACCATGGCTGCACCCCCTACAGTACTAGTAACGCTGGGGCTCCAAGCGTCCTCTCAGGTGTGTAAGGCATAAGGATCCTTTTCTCTGCTGCTTCAGCTTTTTTTATTCATTCTTCTTCATCCTCGTTAGACCACGTAAATGGAAAACGTAATTCAGACTCTCAGGAATCACTATGCTCTGTTGTATCTGCCATGACTCTTTGCAAACTAAAGGCACTTTGGCTTGTAACACATGCACCATAACCAACAGGTTGCGTTTGTGACGTCACAAACACTTTCCCACATCCGGCCATGGTTTGAGAAATTTCACACGCTTTCCTGTCGCAAATGTGGCGCACTCCTGAAGCTAAAAACCACTACACGAAAATGAAATTCAACATTTTGGTTTCCAGATATCATTTAAAACCACCCCAAACATCATCCAATTTGTGGTACCCATTCAATCAGGAAGACCTTTAAATTCCCCGTATGAAACAAGAAAACTGCAAGTTCAAAGCACTCTGCTAGCATCTCCACCAACATCACACTGTTACCAGCCTACCAGTTTCCCTCTTGGACAACTGTCCGTTCTAGCTCGGTCTTGAGGAGACAGGTTGGAAGATGATAAGCGCCCATTATTGTAGCACGGGGATTCTCTATCAACAGCCAATTTTCCCGGTTGCAGTCGAGTGGGGGTGATTGGTCTCAAGCGCCTGTGCTCTGACTCCCCTCACTCAGCAACTCAGCTTGACCTGCATGTCAGAATAGACTTATGGCGTCTGCTGGATTCCCCTCCCGTAAAAGGGGATTACCTCACTCCTGCTCAGTGACAATGTATGCAGAATTTAAATAGTATTGGTAGCTGGTAACTGAAAACACGGTTCCAAGTAAAACAAAACATGGAAGTACAATATTAACAAGTTGAATGTATTTTAAAATGAAGATGATGGTGCCAATTAAGCTCGATCTGTTTCTAATATTACTCTTGTATCTTTGGTCCCAGATATAAGATGTAAGTGGGAAATTATTTATTTATTTATTTATTTATTTATTTATTTATTTATTTATTTATTTATTTATTTATTTATTTATTTATTTATTTATTTATTTATTTATCTATTTATTTATTTACTTATTCAGTTATTCATTCATTCATTCATTCATTCATTCATTCATTCATTCATTCATTCACTCATTTATTTTTATATATCTATTTAAATGAATTTTATTAATCCAGCATAAACATTCAAATACACACAGTGTACATTGGGGATAGAAACTCTCGTGAACTTACAATATCCCCATCCATATGTGCATATACTTTATTTATTCTTTATTTATTTATTTATTTATTTATTTATTTATTTATTTATTTATTTATTTATTTATTTATTTATTTATTTATTTATTTATCTATTTATTTATTTATCTATTTATTTATTTATTTTATTTATCTATTTATCTATTTATCTATTTACTTATCTACTTTATTTTTTATTTATTTATTTTTCATTTATTTAGTTGTTTGTTTGTTTATCTATTTTTTTTTCTTTCTTTCTTTCTTTCTTTCTTTCTTTCTTTTTTCCTTCTTTCTTTATTTATATATGTATTTCTTTATCTATCTATCTATCTATCTATCTATCTATCTATCTATCTATCTATCTATCTATCTATCTATATCGTTAAACCCCTAGTACTGAGGGAAGTATGTGCAGAAACATTGATAAAACAGGTTATATAAAAAATACAATTCATGGTTTCTTCACAATGATAGTAAAAATAATGACAATAGCCAGGTCCGCACACACCATGGCTGCCAATTGACACACTCATGTAGTGACAGGTAGCAGAGCATTAAGGCATGGTATCATCCTGGGAGGCTGGGTGGACCGGGAGCGCAATCGAAATATCTGCTATTGAACTCCCGAGTAAAGCCTCTACCTAATGAGAGACCCTCTGAAAAGAACACAGGACTCTGCCCCCACTCTGGTGACACACAAGCAAAAATGGGGTATTGCTGTCAATAAAAGAAGACATCATGAAAGAAATTTCAACTTATTTATGTACCCTTGCAACTACGGAAGCCGAACTGAGCATCAGCAGCCTCATCTTCTGGGGCCATCAAGACTTCCCCTTGTTTACTATGAGTCGAGCTTAAAGTGATAGGTTGATAATTACATGCTTCGTTCGGGTTTAGAGTGGGATTCTTAAGAACTGGCACAATGAGACCAAAATGGGATATACTTGGGACAACGCTCCACTGGAACATGGTTGAATATAAAGGGGCGAGATGAGTATATAGCCCACTCGAGTTACCATATTGAAAGTGCTCTGTATACAGTCCATCTCGCCCCGCAGCAATGTTTCCATGTAGCGTCCAGTTAGCTCCTTTACCTGATCAGCACTTACTGTAATATCAAATTTGTATCCCAAAAATTTTTCTTAAAAGCATTCTGAATGCAGTCTTTTATATCTAGCTGGACCCTGGAGAGATCACTATCATTATCTGGCATAGTGACAGCATAACATGAGGCGTGATCTTCACAGTGTAAGCTCAAGTTTGACTTAATTCTATGGTGGTTATTTCATTCCAGAAACAAGATATTCTCCTTTGTTGAAAAAAAAAGTCATTAAGCTTTTGTGTGTCGCGGTCAATGAAACCACGTCAATATTATTTTGACGCACGACTTAATTGTTTTTTAGTGAACAATATTTTCTGTCGTTTGTTAACGCGGATTATCTGGTCACCTGTGGGGTGGAGGGTAGGCTGAAGCCATACGGTGTGCGCAGTGAACTTTTCGCGCAGATTTGAATGGCTATACTTGAGAAAGTATCTACTGAGGTGGGCCATTGAGTGCCAAAAAAACAGTGGGTTCAATATGTGTAAAAATTAAAGTATATAATATTCATACATCAAGGATCTTGGGACTTTTCACATTTATCTTATTATGTCGATTACCCTGAAGTCGCAAGCAGGGTGCACTACATATATCACTTGGTGCCTAGCCGATTTAAAGCAAACATCTTCGCAGCGACTGCTGTCGCCAGATATGAAAATGAAGACAGAAATCAGGACCATGACATTAGGGTGCTAGACCTGGTTTAGCATACGTTAACTTCAGCCAAGGCAAGAGGCACAAGTTTCAATATTCACCGACGTTATCCAAAAATCTTGACATTCGATATCTTATCAAAAACAAAAACAATAACAGAAAAACAAAAACAGTCACGCCAAAGTCTAGCTAGCTAGTTGACATTACCAGGGGCACCCGAAAAGTAAGTCCCATCTCATCGACTATTTCTAACATTTATATCAATGATATGGTCTGCGGAAAATCTACGAGTGGTGTAACAATATGAAAAGGGCATAATTATTTACTTTCATCCAATGATCTGAATTGAGTATATCCACTTTCCTATGGCTGCTGTCATTGATTGCACACTAAAGCAAAACGCGATTCACCTTCAGCATTGAAGACGATAAGTGTATGATTGTCCAGACCAATCCTTTTATTACCGCCCGGCATTGGAAATTAAATGACTCGTACAGTAGATACAGTGTCTGATGTGGATGTCCTTGGTTGACGAAAGAAGAAGAAGAAGAAGAAGAAGAAGAAGAAGAAGAAGAAGAAGAAGAAGAAGAAGAAGAAGAAGAAGAAGAAGAAGAAGAAGAAGAAGAAGAAGAAGAAGAAGAAGAAGAAGAAGAAGAAGAAGAAGAAGAAGAAGAAGAAGAAGAAGAAGAAGAAGAAGAAGAAGAAGAAGAAGAAGAAGAAGAAGAAGAAGAAGAAGAAGAGCTTTGCGGAAGGGGGAGCTTTACGTGTAGGCCCACGCACACACCAAGGATAAGAGAAGTTACATATAAAGGAAAGGTCTCCAGGAATTCGAGAAGAAAAAATATGTCAGGATTAGGATGCAAGTGTAATTATGAATTTATCACAAATAATTAGTGACTGATATCGACGTTTATGGGGTGGATGCTTTGTGGTCAACTTTCAATTGTTTATTCAACAATTAACATCACAGACACCCAAATAAGGGTCATATAAATTTTTTGGAGTATGACGATTACACACATATATAATATGTTATCCTAACGCAAATACAGTTTGAGCTAGCATGTACTAAGGTGGGATTTATTTTTGGTGTCTTACCTGTCCTTAAACCAGATTGTCGTTGTCGCCGTTTGACAGATCGCAGAATAATGTTTTCCGTACTCCAAAGGTCCTTTTGTTCATATGATTGGCCAATAACGCATGACAACCTCACCAAATGTCAAGGGATGATGTTTATTCCGTTTTGTACAAATATTAGCAAACGGTAGGCCTGTTGTTTTAGAGGCAAATGATAAACACCAAAGGCCTTTTAAGCTTGTTTTCACAGAAAGGATAATAGGACTAGAACCCCATCTAAGAATGGTTATTCCAAAATCACGACCGGGCAAAATTTAATCTGGTTAAGGGCTTTTTGACTCTGCAATGTATGAACTGCAAAACATATTCAGCAATTTTCAAGATTTTGCTTCTTACCTTTTTGTGACATGAGCAGAATGAACATCCTGGAAATCAAAGGAAAAACTGAAATGTCAAACTTTGAAGATGGATAACAGAGCAGGTAAGCCAAACATAAAAATTGCGGGATCGTTTTTTTGTCAGAATGTCAGAACTAAGATGCCAGTATAATTATGATTTTATCACAAATAATTAGCAACTTATATCGACATTTATGGGGTGGATGGTATGCAGTCAACTTCCAATTGTATATTCAACAATCAACGTCAGAGGCACTCAAATACGGGACATATACATTTTTTGGAGTATGACAATTACACACATATATGATTTGCTGTCGAATACATTTTGAGCTAGAATAGATTAAAGTGGGATTTATTTCTGGTGTCTTGGCTGTCCTTAATGTTGTATATACTTTCTGGCTGGCTGTGGTTGCTGTATGATAGGTCACTGGTGTTTAGGTTAATGTGGTTACGTTTTACAAGTTTTACTGGAGCACCTGTGTTACAGTTGCGTTCATGGAAATGATGCCGTAACTGTGTTTTCTCTGACGTGACCACTGGAATACATAGGGGACTCTATTAACTTGTGTCCGAACAGGTCGTCGTTCAGGGAACCAGAAAAAGTACCCGCCCTCTTCGAAAGCCTCAGTAGAAATAACATGGAACCTTTGAGGTGGAATTATTCAACTTAGTATTAACTTAAGAGATACTGCTTGGGTTCCTTATGCTAATATTCAGAAAAAAAAAAAAAACTATCGCTTCATGACATAAGAGCTTGAAATAAACTTTGTTGACTGTACCGTAGAACCAAATGTTTGGTGTTTTGTCAAGTACACGTATAAAAATAATTACAATCGCGGCAAAGTAAACACAAATACAAAATGATCCCTAGCACAACAGCTGCACACTCATAAGAAGACAAAGGCAACAACAGTATATGACAACGATATTATACAACGATATTATATAACAATATTATACAACGATATTATACAACGATAGTATAAAACAATATTATACAACGATATTATATAAAGATATGATATAACAATATTATACAACGATATTATATAACGCTATTATACAACGATATTGTATAACAATATTATACAACGATATTATACAACGGTATTGTATAACAATATTATACAACGATATTATATAACAATATAATACAACGATGTTATACAACGATGTTACACAACAATGTTATAAAACGATATTAAACAACAATGTTATACAAAAATATTATACAACAATGTTATACAACAATGACGTTTATAATATTGTTACATAACAATAAAATATATGTTATATAACAATACTTAGTCATGTGTAACATCTTTTGTGACAATAAAAGTTAATTTTGATGTATATTGAGGCACATTTACATGTGCAAACGTTTGATTCTTTGTTCCCGGAAGTGAATACTTTTGTGGTTTTCCTACCTCTAGCACTAGAGAGTTACCGGATAGTTTGGCACTACTGGGCTCATGTGTTTAGTGTATTTTTTTTTTTTTTTTTGAACTTCCATGTTCAAACAGTCACTAGACTTGACCTCAATCGCTTGTCAATAGGCATCAATCCCGTTAAACAAACTGTCTCAGGTTCAATGGCTTGACCTTCTGGGTCAAGAGATCTTAGGGTGGTGACAAAGAACTAGTCAGACACATCCTTTTACTAAGTTGTCCATGAACTGTCTTAATCTCAGCTCCAATACTCCCAAATGAGCCAATTAAAAAACTCTTGCTCATCTATCTCACCTGCAAGATAAGCCAGATAAGATACGACCAATCACCTATAATCAACCTTTAGTACTGCTACATACAATACCACATACATAGACTGGTTAAGTTAACCAATGTCAAAATCATTCAAGTAAACAGGTCCTTTAATTGTATGTTTTGTATGTGTTGTGGTCATCACTGTATCACTGGCAATGTGTGAGGTCATTACTGTATCACTGACAATGTGTGAGGTCATTACTGTATCACTGGCAATGTGTGAGGTCATTACTGTATCACTGGCAATGTGTGAGGTCATTACTGTATCACTGGCAATGTGTGAGGTCATTACTGTATCACTGGCAATGTGTGAGGTCATTACTGTATCGCTGGCAATGTGTGAGGTCATTACTGTATCGTAGGCAATGTGTGAGGTCATTACTGTATCACTGGCAATGTGTGAGGAAGCTTCTGACACAGTGCGATCATGGCTGGCAGGTGGAACACCCAACACAGACTCCAAATATTCAGTCAAACCACTATAAAAATGAAGTCTGTCTCTGTTGTTGTAATTGGCATGTAACAGCGCGCTTGTGGGTATCGTGACGTCATTAAAAATGCCTACCCACATGCGCGCTGTTGCATGCCAATGACAACAATAGAGACCGACTTCATTTTTTATATTTATATATATTAACATTAATACTAGACTAGAGTTAAATTTGTCATGAATATTTGTGCGTAAAAGTTTTGATAGCCACTGGGACGGACCCTTTTGTTTATCAGTGGGAGGAGCTATGGGTGTGGCCAACCACTTGTTACGTAGCAAAGTAGGCACTGGCACGTGCTGTGCTGTACATGGTGTTACCATCGACTGATCAAAACAAAATGTGTCCCTATTCTTTCAGTGCTAACAAAAACTCCGAATGTAAATATTACTGTGTGATTCCTCGAAAGGCAAAGGTGTACTGGTAATTTGGTCACGTAACACTTCGTCTGTAGACAGACTGTTGAAAAGCTCTGCCAATGAGAGATTTTGTCACTCTTCTTGCTGACTCTCATCATAAGCAAGCGTTTTATCTGAATCAAGGAACTTGCATCTCAGCTAGGTGTCTCATCTACATGTGTCAATCTCAACACATTTTGATGCAATCATGATAGACCATTGTTTCCTGTTTACGACCTTAATTCGGAACAAGACCGGGGACATGACCTTGATTATCAACAAAGGACCATCTGAAATTTTACTAAGTTTCTTACTCTGACCAGTTTTTGCAGCAACAACCTGGAGTTAATAGAACAAGGAAAATTTCTCTTGATCCAGACTATCACTATCTGAGTCTGAAACTCCAGGACCAGCATTGGTCATCTCACATATCGCCAGGGGAAAAACATCATCAGCTTCTTTCCCAAACGTTTCCATTGGTTTATGTTTAAATTCAATCTAGCTTTTAAGATTGCAAGTAATTGAGAGAGCCTGGTGTGTTATGAGACCATAACACATGAGCCATGTGCTTTGTTGGATCATAACACATGTCCCACATTCCAATAATCCATGCCCACCTGGGGTTTCGAGAACGCCACATTTGAACAAAGCTAAGCAAATTAGTTTGTGATCGTTTGTCTCAATTCTATGCAGGCATACTGAATTTTGGGTAATCGAGCAGAGACATTAATGGGAAAATGTAAATATCAGCATTAAAAGTCGCTGCTTTGTGTGTTATGGCATAATGACACAGGTGATTGACGCTGGCATCAGGCAAGGCACACTATCACCCTCGTCATGCCACAACATATACAAAATCGACCCTTATCTCTTAATTAATATTCTGGCAGTACTTACAACCACCACATGGAACATCTGTGAGTTTAGCCCATGCCATGTTATAATCATTAAAAAAAATGCTGTCCATGAGTACTCTGGACAGATTATAAGTATTCACCTGTAATTTGACCTATGCATTATATCCATATTATATTGGCTTAGTTCTTCAAGCCATTGTGCCAACTGTCCTTAACTCATTCCATACTATAGTCACAGGCCTTGGTCAGTGGTTCTTGCACTGTCTGGCAAGTCATGCTGCAGCTGCCCTTGTGGCAGCTGCAGCATGACTTGCCAGGCAGTGCCAGAACCACTCACTTAAGACTATAGGCACCTTGGTACTTGAATGACAGCTCTTTTCCTGAAGAATTTAAATATGCAATTGTCGTTTTAAATCTAGGTAAATATGAGTTAAATAGTTTTAGATGTTATAAGCCAAGCAACACTACCTGGATCTGTCTTAACAATTAATTTACATACTAGTAAATAATGTCTGTACTGCCTAGTTAACCTGACCACAGCATGAGGCTCGCTACTTTGTACCATCTCTGTACAAAAGACTGAGCAAAACTACCATATGAAATGGTTCTTTTCCTTTCTCCCATGAACCTGCACAAGCTTTGCCCCTATGTCCCCATCTGAAGCATCAGTGTCCAATATGAAGGGGCCTTCAGACTCTGGAAACACTAAAACAAGTGCATGTGTGGGAGCTTCTTTCAAATTTTCAACAGACCTTTAATTTGATGTTCTTCCCAGTATAATGTGGATTTTGGACCTGTAAGTCCATACAACTTTGATGCTAGGTGGGCAAGCTCTTTAATGTGTTCTTTGTGGTAGTTGGCAAACCCTGGAAAAAACTCTATCTCTTTTGTATTTGTAGGGGTTGGCAACTCCTTGACAGCGGCTGTTTCATTTGGAGCCATAGCAATGCCATCTGCTGAAGCCAATTGTCCCAGGAACGTTATTTCTTGTTGAAACAAACAACACTTGTTGGGTTTTAGTTTAACGTTATGACCCATTAAAAAATCTGTACAACACTAGTCTGAGGTGTTTGATATGATCCTCAAAAGTTTTCCCCCCTAAAACAACGTAATTAAAAAAAAAACAATACCTCGTTTCATAAAAGTCCCAGTAACACTTATGCCAAATATTGCCCCATGATGGTTGAAGGAAAGCCACAAAGCCCAAAATGCATCCGGCAATATTAATAGAGGCAATACTTTGTTAGCAATGCTGTCTTAGGTATATCCTCCTCCTACACCAATATTTGGTAGTAACTACTGTGTATATCCAAAGAAGAGTAGAAAAGGCTGTCCCCTACGGTATCCAGGCCCTCCTCTATCAAGGCAAGTGGGTATGCATCTTTTACCATAGCCTTTCTTTTTCTTGTTGGTAATCAACGAACCATCTCACTGTACCATCCTTCTGTCTGACCAGTACTGCAGGAGAAGCTCAATCAGAGTGAGAAAGTTGAACTGCACCAAGGTCTAACATAGACTTTAGCGATTTTTCTTCTTCACCCTCAAAAGCTAATGGGGAAAGCTGTATCCTTTTTTTCAATCAGCTTTGCTCCTTTAGTGTTGATGTCATGGTTTAATAGGGAGAAGCAACCTAAATCCAAGTAATGTTTAGCGAAACACCTTGATATTCAATTAAACAATACTTTCAAGGCATTGTCCTGTTTCTCATTTAAATTTACACAGGAGAGTTTCCATAACTCCTGAATATGTGAGGGCCATTAAGAATCAGTTTGATGTCCAGCAGCTGAATATCTGCATGATCTGCAGCTTCACTTTCTATACAAGGCTTTACATTTGCCGGTCTAGTTACCTTCACTTCTAACCTCTCAGGCTCATTTCCCTGTGTAAAACTAACAGAGTCATTGCCTATACTTATATTATTAAGTTGTATTGCTGCCCCAATGAGATAACCTGGTTTTATTGTTATAAATTCATATGTGATATTCACTGCAGTCACTGGGATATATATTCCCTAGAACAACCATGGCTGGAATCAGTAGTATATTCCCACTTTGAATTGGTGTAATCACATATTCAGTAGTGTCCCCATTCTCTATGCTGGTTTTCATGGTCATTCTGCTATGTGGCGGAGCCAACATTCTGTTTGGAATTGTTACCTGTGAAACACACTTTTTCTGTCCCTTTACCATATAAATTGGCTGGGATTACTTGGCCTCTAGTAGCAACTACCAAACTTTTTTAAGGTTCACAACACAATTGTTGGCCATAGGAAAAACTAATCTCAATATTACTTGGTCAGTAATGGGTACTATACATGTCTCCATATGTAATACCATTTTCCAGTGTCATGTTAACCTTGTTCACTTTTTCAGCCCACATCTCTCTTCCTTTTGTCACTCCCTTAAGCAGTACCAATTCTTTGGCTTTAACATTTACCCCTATATGTTGAGCAAATTCACAGCTGAACACAGTGACTTGTGCAGTTGTATCCAACGCAGTATCCACTTCATGGCCCTCCACTGTCATTGATACAACAACAATATGCACATTGGTATTCTTTTCAAAGGAGACTTCCCTAACTAACCCATTATTGGACACTGCAGATGTTACCTTCCTCTTTCCCACCAGAGGAACTGAGTTTTTCCCCTATTGAATATTTAGAATATGGTCCTTACTGGTATCTTTGGCTTAATGCTGGCTGATCTCTTCAATGCCTACCCTTTTAATTTTTTTGCTGTTTCGGTCAACCAAATTGTACTGTGGTCGATGCCTTAATGGGTAACCTTTGTAGTGATCTAGTAGCACAGTTCTTAGCAAATTGTCATACCCAATTACATTTGAAACAGCCACTTCTGCTATCTTGGGGGGGGGGGGGGCTGATAGGGTTGCCTTGTGTGTCTATCTCTGACCTGCTAGGTGAGCTATTGTGGGTTTTAAACAATAAATCCTTGTCTAGGCCAAACTTCTGTAGCACCTCAGCATATTTTACAATGGTCTGCATTCCCTTTGCTACTCCCAAATTGATTCTCTCTTTCAGTGATTTATTGTTGGGGGAAACCTCAGTTGCTCTCACCTTAAATTCCTCATTGCAGTCTCCAACAAATTAAACTGCCTTTACTACCTTATTTCCCAAACCAAACAATTCTGTGGTTTTCAAGATGCACTTTTATCTAGTGCAAGGCCTCGTCTAGGCCTCTCAGCTCCTTGTTCATAACTTGGCATGGAGCACCACTGAGGCCACAACCCTTCAACAAGGCAAAAACTATCCAAGGTCAATCTTTGGCTCTCTCAGCAAACTCATCTAACCCCATATCGGGTCTGTGTCTTGATTCATGCAGCTGTCTTTGGACACTGGTGGCTGGATCTTCCGAGTTGCCTATCTAATTTTCCCTTAAGGCTCGCATAGTCTTCACAGACATATTCATCCAGACTGCCATAAAAACTCCAAGCCCTAACTTTCAATGAAACTACCAGCCTACCCAGCTTCCCTATGCCACTCCAATTGCGCTGCCATGCCAAACATTCAAGTTTTAGGATATGGAGATGCCAATCTTTGTTAGCCATTAAAGGTTGCCATCTTAGGCAACGGAGGTTCCTTATACCAATACCACTGATTGCGATGTCCTTCCAAATAGTTGTTGTTGCATACCACTATACTTTAACCCTTTCCCCCTTATATTAAGGCTGAGTCAACAGCTTTCATCGGCATGGGTAAGTGCCCAACCCATGCCGAGGAAAGCTGTTGACCTGGGTCATGTTGTCCTGACAGGTCTCGTCTTCAATTCTCAGTCAAATTGTTTTTCATTGCTGTCGAAATCAGTTGAAAATGGTGAAGCAGATGACATTTGACCACCAGCCGGTTTTGGCCGGTCTAAGGGGGAAAGGGTTAATAAGCCAAAATGTGAAAGTGGAACAGAACTCTGCAAGATGCCACACCGCTGTTGCTGATAGAGATCCCATACTAGGATAAGCCCCTACATTGTTACCTAACTGTAACTGATGTGGTTGTTGGGTTCCCCCTACTGTCATTTGTATGCTCCTTGAATGTTTCAAATTTACACTTGAAGGAGGAGGGACCTGTAAACCATTACTCATTGACTGTACTGTAGGTGAGTTATGGGTGGGTAACAGCCCATGCAGTATGTACGCTCAGATTTGCTTGCTTAACTAATCCATGATGCTGAAAAGCGTGTGCGGGTTGGATCACTGTTACACCTGTAGGTGGTGCACATGATAAGTGCTGCTGCATGGCCCATGTTAGCTGTGGGGGAGGCCGAGATTCATCCTCTGTCTGTGATATGCTTGGCTTTTGTAAACCTCATTAGGAGCAGATGCCATCAATACATTAAATGCACTAGCAAAGGGCAGCTTTTTGTCCTCATCATCGGTCTTGATTGAGTAATTCTAGTCAGGCCTGCCTCTGTTTTCTTCTTTCAAAAAAAAATTAATTTGTGCTGCATTTTTTTCCTGGTTCACAGAGAGCTTTTT
This sequence comes from Hermodice carunculata, assembly GCA_964020975.1. Lineage (NCBI taxonomy): Eukaryota > Metazoa > Annelida > Polychaeta > Eunicida > Amphinomidae > Hermodice > Hermodice carunculata. Next base: position 19,234,102 of record OZ026628.1, on the reverse strand, counting down.
CACATTGCACTGGGTTGCCTCCAACTTCTGAAAAAGAAAAAAGAAAAAACGTGTTCCAATCTCATGACATTAAATTGTTTAAACACATATTGAGGAGATGGTTGGACCACCACTGTTGGACCTTCAAATGAAATTACGCTTGATCATCACTATCTTGCCAGTCAACTCCTGCAATCCGTTCGAGATCTTCCATTTTTAAATGAGAGTTACCAGATAGTTTGGCACTACTGGGCTCATGGGTTTAGTGTATTTTCTTTTTTTTTTTGAACCTCCATGTTCAAACAGTCACTAGACTCGACCTCAATCGCTTGTCAATAGGCATCAATCCTGTTAAGCAAACTGTCTCAGGCTCAATGGCTTGACCTTCTGGGTCAAGAGATCTGAGGGTGGTGACAAAGAACTAGTCAGACACATCCTTTTACTAAGTTGTCCATGAACTGTCTTAATCTAAGCTCCAATGCTCCCAAATGAGCCAATTAAAAAACTCTTGCTCATCTATCTCACCTGCAAGATAAGCCAGTATAGATACGACCAATCACCTATTCACCTATAATCAACCTTTAGTACTGCTACATACAATACCCCATGCATAGACTGGTTAAGTTAACCAATGTCAAAATCATTTAGGTACACAGGTCCTTTAATTGTATGGTTTGTATGTGTTGTGGTCATCACTGTATCACTGACAATGTGTGAGGTCATTACTGTATCACTGGCAATGTGTGAGGTCATAACTGTATCACTGGCAATGTGTGAGGTCATTACTTCCATTTCTAAATGCTTTCCTTTCTGTGTCTCTAATTTTCTCTGCTCGAGTATCACCAATCCCATAAAGATTGGTTAATTCTTCTTTGGATGCGGTATTTTCATGTATCGTAGGCATTGTGCTTCCTTTTTGAAAATAAACCCTTTCCCCCTCGAATTGACACTTAAGTCAACAACTTCCCTTGGCATGAGGTGGGCACTAAGTGTCCAACTCATGCCAAGGAAAGTTGTTGACCTGGGCCATGTGATCTTGATAGGGCTTATCTACAATTCTCAGTCAAAATTGTTTTTCATTACTGCTGAAATTAGTTGAAAATGCTGAAGCAGACATTTGACCATCCGGGTTTTTGCCGGTTTAAGGGGGAAAGTGTTAATTCACTTGATCCCAACAATCCCACACCAGGATCTAACTACACTTCACGTAAGTGCAAATTGGTCAGAGAAAGTCTGATTAATTGGCACTATAAGTGACAAATAAAGATGATGATGATGATGATGATGATGATGATGATGATGATGATGATGATGATGATGATGATGATGATGATGATGATGATGATGATGATGATGATGATGATGATGATGATGATAATAATAATAATAATAATAATAATTCCTTCTAGGAAAGTCTACTTGCTTTATGTAAATCTAGCCAGAATACAATCTGAGGTGAATTTACAAAAAGCTTGCTGTATAATTTGTTGGGAACTCTTCAACACTTGTAGTCTTGTGGCAGAACCATGTATGACCTGCTTTACATGCAGTTGTTCAACACGTTTTTCCCAAAAAGTAATTTTAACTACATGTATAAGTTCCATCACCTTCCAGTATTTTATAAACTTGAGCTATAGATGAGCTTTGTCAACCAATATTGAAAGTTATTGCAAATATCACAAGTTCAACTTCAACCTCCCAGAGTTTGAGGAGGACAGAAAAACAAAAGTCACTTGTTTGTGCATCTACACAATGGCCGCCTGTTGAAAGTGGTGGGGAAATTTAAATATAACACATAACAATTGTAAAATAGTGCAAACGAAAAATTACAAGTGTCGGCAATTACAGTGTATGCAGACATAACTGTGCAGTATAAAGGTCTGCAGGCCAAGGATTAATTTTTGACACAGGGATAACACAATATTTTTGTGTACTGTGTACTACTGCCTAGTTTTTTTTCCCCTGATCATTTCCTACTTCATCAAATCTAAGCACTTACTGAAAATACAAACTTAAATTTGACATAAATTAAATGCCAGGTTGTTTCTATTAGGTTTCAATCAGTAGTTCGTCTTGTGCACACCAAATCAGCATATTTACCCCAAACCGTGACTTTTTTGCAAAAATCACGGAATTTTACCCAGCTGACACAGTAAATTACCCGGATGTACTTCTAGAAAGGATATCAACTACTCTTTTTTCTTTCTTTCTTACACTTAATTCCTCTGAGCTTTATCGACCCGAAACTGAATTCAGCTGGAATTTACACTTAGCTGAAACATAGGTATAAATTAAATCTCCCGGGATCTTCTCACAACACGTCTTGTCCTTCTTAAGATTCCCAGCAAAGGGTCAGTGCATTGTTGCCTCACTTCCTATCCCAGCCTGATACCTCCGGTGGAAGGGATCAGTTATTATTACAACTGCATGGTATGGTTATAACCACATCGCTGGTAAGCGATATTTCATTAAAAAGAAAATTTGAATACATGTGAAGATCTTGGGGAACCTGCCAAGGCCTGAAAGGCAAGAAATGACAGTTAGTCGAAGCAGTGACTAACTGTCATAACACACAGTGGGAAGCAGTCGATACACTTGTACATAGCAGAATCAGACATCGGCTGTATTTCTAGCGCTGCGATCATATTTATTTCATTATTTATTTTTTCAACAAAATGACTCGATGATTATTCCTAAGCAAATTTAATAAACCACATGGAACAACAACCAAAACACAAATCAAACGATACTTGAACATTGTCAAGATGCTGTCTTGACAATTTATGAGACAAACGGTGTCTGCAAGGAGCATGGGGTCAGAAACAAAATGAATCACATTCCTACCTTTCCAAAAGGATTGGTTTAGTACAATTTGTATTTGTTTGAAACTGAATCTTAGAGTGTGGTCTTTTTTTTCATGCTACTTCATGAATTCCCGAGGGTGCATCAAATAACAGAGAAGAAGAAGAAAAAAAAAAGCATACATATTAAACATTCCTCGAAATATCACTGTATACGAAAGGCAGAATTCTGTTTGGTGACGATACACACCACGTCCAAAAAGTGTAATAACACTTGGCCACAAATAAAACTGTCTTTACATGTGAACGGAATGATAATACTAAGTATTGTCCTCTTTTTATCACTGCATGCCCATTGAACATAACACTTTGCTACGGAATATGTTTGCATGTAAACAAATATTAGGTAAGGTCAGGCTAAAAAGACAGGTTACGATAATACAGTCACCAGCGTCAAACAAATATAACACACATTCTGGTCAAACGGTAAGTTTGGATTCACCAACATCCCAGTACCCGTAACACGCATGTGCGACTGGCTTGTGACTCATTCCTGATTACATATTGGCCGACCAACTACATTGAGCGGAAACTAAACATTTGTTGCGTTGGAATAAGATATGGAACACAGGTAAAATATGATTACTATGCAAAGCAAGCAAAACATGCATAAAAAATATTCAACCTAAAATGTCACATCAGTGGTGAAACGTGCATCTTTAGTTTGCTGACGGTTCGATTTTTCATTAAACCTAAGCACATCCTGTGGTTTACTTTCTGATCCTTTCACGTGTAATCTGGCCAGTGGGGTCGAGCACACAATGTAAACAAAACCGGGTGCACTTCACAGAGTGAACCGAATAAACTGGAGTCCTATGAACTGGTCTATTGCAACAGCCAATCTGTAAACGATTATTCACTCAACCATCAGGTGCACTTTTTATTTTTGTTTTGCAATTTCGTACAAATATTTTGCTTTAAGGTTTGACCTTGAGATTTACATGAACCAGAGACAACCTTATTCTTGAATTGACCACAGGTTGCAGCTTATACTCTTTCAGTCTATATTTACATTAGAACAATCAGATAATTAGATCCTCCAAGAGGTGATATGTTTGTTGGTGTGTTCAGGTAATATCTATATTTGTCAACAATACGTGCACATCATTGGAAGATCTATAACCATTCACTATATACATCGAAACTTTGATGCATTATGTTAACATTTGGAATAAGTTAAACTACACATTTAAAAAAAAGTGGAAATTTAAAGTCACCTTTATTTTACTGAGCAGAGGGTCTGAACACACAAAAAAGCAATGTGTACGAAAAACATTTAACTTTTGTAGTCCATGATGATAATAATAATAATAATAATAATAATAATAATAATAATAATAATAATAATAATAATAATAATAATAATAATAATAATAATAATAATAATAATAATAATAATAATAATAATACAACCCAAGCTTTCAACTGGACAGCTGACTTTAGCTCAGCATAACCTGTACCAGCTCTACATTATCTATACCGTAAGTGGCCTTTTCAGATTTTTAAAGTCAGCACTATATTGAGGGCATTTTTATTGGAAATATTAAAAATTATCTTAATGCCTTTACTCTACATGACATATTTTTTGTAACTTTTCTGCATATTTTTTTCTTACGGCCGGACCATTCAGATACCTAGCAGGTATCCGCTAATAATATGGTTCAATTGATCTTGGTTGTTCAACGGTGCATTAAGACATACCGTCAGTGCATCAAGATATATTACCAGTGCATCAAGACATATCGTCAGTTTATCAGGACATATTGTCAAGCTGAAGATAACTTCATCAGAACACAGCTAAGCTTCTCAATCATTTTTAAGTGAAATATTAGGGAGTAAGACTTCTTCTTATTATTATTCTGTTAAGAAAACTAACACTTCTCTCATAATGTACACAAATGACATGCACTTTGCTTCATCAAAATTTGACTCTATTCTTTATACGGAAGACATAACTTTGGTAAATCCTTTCAGTTTTTTTCCCAACAACTGGATTTGCACTAACACACACGGTAACTTGTCAGAGAAACACCAGGTTCATCCCAGTAGTTGCCCGCTGAAGCCCCTTTAATTTATTTGGGCTAATACAGTCTAAGTCAAAATTCTACAGTAGAACCTGTAAAATATAGACAAGTGTAATTCCATAGGTACCAGCATAAAGGTTAGACAGTTACAGGTTAGCTTCTCTAGAGTAAAGAGTTCGTCTAAACATTGTTTTGTTTTTCAACATTACATCGTTAGCTTTTTCATGAGCAAAAAGTGGCAATTGGAAAAAGGGCAAAGCCCTTTTTTAATCTTTCATGCAGGGAGGAGTGACGTGCACAAACAGGGGTTCATTTACTAGGCTATTTGTCCGAGAAATGAGCATTGAGTCATTTTTTTTACAGCATTAAAAGGAACAGGCCAATCTTTGAACCAATTTTCAATATCAGAAAGGTCGCAGACGATAATATCAGATGCAGAATTTAGATATTTAACGGTAAGATAGAATAATCAAGAGCGAACGTTAAATGTTGCATTGGACATCATTCACAATATCAGAATATGAGAGGACCCAGCACTGAGCGCTAATGCTCCTCGGGCCACATGCTTTCGTTGTATCCTGACTTAGTAGTGATTCAAATACCTCACCGTCCGTTATAATTACAGAGTTAAGACTAGAAGGTGGAAGATCATAACCTTTACGTACAATGCATTTAGAACTACTATGTCGATGTCAGGCTCCCTATAATAACCTATGTTGTCATGCATCCTTTTTCTCTTCAAATATTATATGACAACAAAACGTATTTAATCCATATAACACCGTGGAGAGGGACGGGGCAGTCATAGATAATGAGCATGGTTCGCTCAGAGTTTTATTGTCGGTATTTGAGTTTAGAGATGCCTCATCATTTTGTAACGGGTTTCCGCCCGACCGCGCCGAAAATATGTGTGCGAGGACTCTTCTGAAACGGCTTGCCAGTCCACTTTGACTTAATGCGGATGAACATTGCAGGGGAGTATTGGGTTGATAAACATATCAAGCTCTACAGATTCTCGTTGTTAGAATCTTGCCGGTAAGCTGAACTTATAGGACAGTCAGTCAGTCTTCTGTCCATAGTTCGTATTTTCGACTTCTGCTGCAAAGCGTTAGGAAAATCCGTGTCAAACCTGTTGGGGATTTACATTGAGTTGTGTCATGAGCAACTACATTTTTTATTTATTTTTTTATTTTTTTATTTTTTCTTTTTTTTTTTTTTTTTTTTTCACTTTAAAAAAATCTGAAAAAAAATCCACAAAACAGCCCGGCCATATGTATGTTTGTGTGTGCGTGTGTGTTTTCACTCTTCTCGGCTCCTCCAAAGTCGACCCTCATATTCTTCTGAAGCTTTGTGGAATGGCTGTTTGTGGGAGGGGTAAACAAAAGTGTTCACTGACTGGTGATACCCTTAAATTTTATCTTTTAAACTTAAACTTTAAAACCACTTGACCAATTCCTTTGAAATAGCACAACAACCCTGCTGAACACCCTTCTACCCCCACCCCCAACCTTAGTCTGTTCAGCAGATGGTGCTGCAGGTTTTTTTTTTTTTTTTTTTTGCTTTTTTCGATTTATTTTCTTTGTATGTATATGTGTGTGTCTTTCCGCCTATCTTCGACTGGGTCTCCAAAATCATCGAACAGATTCATTTCAAACTTAGTGTCGAGGTGCCCAAGTTGAGTGCCTGCCAAGTTTCTCCAAACAGCCAAGCTCTAATTATTTTCAGATTGTCATATTAACTTGTGTATTCATTTGTTTGATAAAATGTTAACAAAGCTTCTTCTCCAACACCGCCTACTGGCCATTACTTGCAAATCGCAGGAGTTTTTTTATTTTTTTGTTTGTTTGTTTTTTTTTTGGGGGGGGGTCGCTAGACGTAAATATTGCTATCGATGGCGTCATAATGCTGTTTCCATTTTTTTTTTCTTTTTTGTTTTTCTGTTTTTTTTCTGTTATTTGTTTTTGTTTTTAGTTGTTTTTTTCTTAATCCGTTTTCTGTTTATTTTACGTCTTGTCTTAAAGTGTAAGTTGGATCATCTTCAAACTTATTGTAAACGTATCTTCACGTGATCTCCACAAAATTGTCCAGCATGGTACTTTCGTTTCCCGACTTGAATCTAATTATCGACAATCAGAACACTAAATGCATGCGAGTGTGTTTGAAGAAATTCAGTCAAGGGATATCCACATGTTTACAACATTGAGGGCGGTTTTCTACAAAGGCGATCTTGTTATCACTCTAAAATTGACAGGACGACGTCAGTTTGTGCGTGGACATAAAATCAGCTGAGCAAAGGTGTTCCACGTTCCTCTTGTTTTGGGGCTTATGTCAATAGGAGAAGTCTCTAAAAATGTCCCCTAAAATCAATGAATCATTTGCTTTCAATTTGTACAGTACTACAACCTAGCTAGGTACCATCCACGTTAGTTTCTTCACCATGGGACCATGTCGTTTTGGTATTTTTCTTTCTTTTTTTCTTCTGATGTGTGTGCGCGCGCGCACGCGTGTGTGTGTGTGTGTGTGTGTGTGTGTGTTTGTATGTCTCTGTTCCCAGAGTGCAGGTGTATCTTTGTTTTCGTCAGTGCCACATTAGCACGTTTAAATCTATGCCCTGTTGGTTTTAAACCCTCAGAAAAATTACACTCAGTGAAATAAATATATTGTCAAGTAGCTGTTCACGTATCAACGCAAAACGCGAAAACTTCTGCATTCTACTCGGAGCAGACCAACAGCTTGGTCTTTCTTTTTCAATTTTTAACAAAGATGTGGATAATGCCAGCTTTGCCCTCGTGTCCATGTAGGCAATACTCCATGTCATCGCCTGCAGACACATCATTGCGGACTCCATCTTTTTGAAAGTGTGCAGATCGGGTAAAATAAATATACTTTAGCGCTTTGACAAATGTCACTGCAAGACATGCACACCTTTTTCCAGTACATGGTCGTACAAGCACTAGTCATATACTGCTAAGGGTTTTCCTTTCAACCAGATTCCAATAAACTGAACAGTTATAACATTTTTGCCAATATTAGGTGCGGTATGACATTTTAACATGGGCTAGGGATACTGCTTTTCGCTAAAATCTAAAACGCTATGCAAAATCAGTATATTTTTTTTTATAAAAGAAGTGAAGGTCCGTGTTATGTGGAACTTCGAAAAAAATGTTTGATCTTTTGAACCTAATTTTGGTTCATATTCTTTCTACGACGAAACACTACAGCATTTTGATCTCTCATCAATTTACGGATATGAGCGTCTATGACGTGTGTGGGTGTGTGCATGTTGTAAATGAGGTTAATGTTGTTTTTTGCCCAGAGAGAGACAAGCACACCATTAATGTTGCCAATATTTAACCGTCACTCTCCCCATACTTTATTTTTATATACACATGGTATTTAGACTGGTGTCTCTCAAAGAAATGCTGAAACGTTTGGATGTTCTGTCAGCGATTCTTAGCAGCCTGTCCTATCCGTATTGCCATGCCGAGTTGCTCAAGTGTACCCAGCGCTTAGTTTGGGACATGTTTCAGAGCCACATTTGACAGCTGTATCTGGTGAGTCGGGAAGGATCCTTCCAAGATTTAAATCAAAAGTGCGATATTATCTGACGAAAAAGCATATGATACATCAATGCTATTATATTGTACATTGTTCAGATCTTATTTTTGTTGGTCGAAGATTACCCCTTTACCAGCAGGGGCACAGGAAGGGGGTGGGGGTGAAGCATCGAATAAACATATGATGGAGAATGTTAATCTCCAAATGATTAAATACATTAACCTCGACTCACGATTTGCCTTTTGTTAAAAATGTATCCTATGTCAGTTTATGCACTAAAATTTGCTCCGTTCTACTGTCGGAGGCTTTGACAAACACCTTCCTAAAACACCATGCTTCAACTTCATATTATTTTGAGACTTCCTGAAACAGATTGCCTGGTAATGTTCAAAAGCAAAGCCAGATTTACTGGGGAAGGGCACAGTTTGATTGCAACACCTACGGCAGGCATTTTCATTGCGATAGGACGTTAATGTATGTCTCTATCTGATTATAAAAGTTTAACCTAATCTGGTGCAATGCCGGAAAAAGGAGTGAAGCCCGGGGCAGGTCTTTCATTGCGGACAGTGACTGTCCGAAACGCGCCATCCGTTTAAGTTCAACTTCAGCCCAAGGCACACAGTCCCATACCAAAGCAACGATCTTTTCTCATCAATTGCTTTTGGAATGATATTGTGTAGCGCTGTATGCTCTAAGTTTATATGAGGCAAAACCAGTCTTGGTGATTAAAACTGTAATCCCTGCCACAACCAGCATCTTTTAAAATAGCAAGGGTCTCATTCATATAAGGGCAAGGCGTCGTCACTCCCACATAGTACTTGGTGGCCAGAGCGATAAATATCTTATTGTGCAACGGTGTGTCTGGTGTGCCGTACGGCAGACTTTGGAAACATTTAATGCGGTTCCTATCCAGAGGTAACGCTATTGGGAACCATCCAAATTCCTCTTGGACAGCAGGTCCTGGCAGGGTAGTTCTAACATTTGTTTTCAGAATTGCCGTGGATCATTGAATCAAGGTAATATGAAATTAATCAAAATACTATAAGGTACGGCTGCTCTATTTATGTTTCATGAAAAGCTTAAATGCTTCAAGTATGTCTCTTCAGGCGTGGTACCCTTTCTTTGAGATGCGTATCAATGTGAGATACACATAACCTTCTGTTATATGCGTTGGACTAAATTTTCATTTCCTGGCATAATCTGTATGCTCTCTCACATCCGCTACATTCAGCATTTTCGGGAAAAAAAATGATTGATTGATTGAATGAACTCAATGATTGCTTAACGAGAGATATAGTCTGCATAAAGAGACAAGGATTTTTCCTATGCACATGATGATGCAAGCTCATGACTATGGAACGTATCTACCGCAGAAGACTTCAGCATTGAGAACAGAGTGGGAGCCAGATAAAGCCCTGATTCATCACATGCCTTGTTATTAATCTTATTATGACCTTGTTATTAACCTTATCATGACCTTGTTATTAACCTTATTACGCGGTTCATTATTAGACGCAGTGGTTTTTCATGTTCTTCCCTTTCTCATAAGTTATTCAAACGCCAGTCTGTATCAAATGCCTTTGAGATGTCTTAAAAGCTCAGCCTAGTTTTCAGCTTTTCACTCCTTCGAATAAGCCAAGACTTCTGGGGGGGGGGGGTGCAAAATACTAAAACTCTAAGCGGTGATTTGCACGAAAGGCAACGCAAGCGGAATTCCATGTTCCCGTATAAGTCATTATTTGTGCTTAAATGATAGTTTATAAACCTTTGATGTGATAGTAATCGTAATATCACTGTTCTGAAAAACTGTCCATAATTTAACAAAATGTATACAACCTCACCAAGAAGTTAAAACATGGTCTTGTCACCATACTCCATAGCCTCGTTATGGACGTTGTCTACCACTCAGGCCTTGCCTTGCTTCAGTCTTTCTGCCACGAACTCAACTTTGCGAAAGTCAATCATGACATCTGTGGGACTCTTTGATCCCAGCAACACAGGATATTCTTTACTTTATACGCAAGACACTGATTAATTGAATGGTTAAGCGTCCATGTCCGGCCTGTACTCTGGCAAGACTCGTTAGACCTCCCGCGGGTCTCTGATGGGCCATTTATCTATCGGTAAGGTTCCTTGGTATAAGCAAACCGTCTTAGGCGTCTATAGAATTTGTTAATATAGTTACGTTACATGCGATAATTACATACGTGCAGGAGTACACGTGCCGCATAACACTAAACAATTGCGTTTGACTTGTTACGTATTAAGAACGTAAGGTAATACTTCAATATAGGCTTATGCATTTCTCTATATACGGGTGGGGCGGGGGCACGAAAAAAATGTGAATGTTTATAGTCTATCGCACTAATTTAACAATATATAAAAATACTTTCTCTTTGAAGATTACCGTATTCCATGACATGCTATAAATATAAATTGGATATGCGTGTTTGGTAGACTATATATCATATTCAATGTCTGAAAAATACCTAACATTACAGATCCACGTTTTTATTTGGTTTTGAGCCTTTATGGTAGCAAAAAACAAAAAAACAAAAAACAAAAAAAAACGTTTATTGCATGTCTCTGTCATTCGATTTAGCATTGGCACTAGGGCATCTACACAGTGCCATTATTCAAGTGAGTAAAGTTTCACGATTGTTGTCAATCCAGAACGTGAATGAATTTAAGCTGCACGGACAAACCAAACAGAAATCCCTGATTACGTCTTGCACTATAGCCAGCTTCCAGTCCTGTCTTGTGGAATCACCATGTACTTTCATCTGTTTTCTGGACATCACTTTCAGAAATGCGATGGAACTATCGTTAAATTGTCCAATATTCAGCCTTCCACCTCAACCAAAAATATTGTTTTTTCGTATTGGTTTTTTTTGTTTTTGATTTTTTTTTCTGTGTGTGTGTGTATGTGTGTGTGTGTGTGTGTGTGTGTGTGTGTGTGTGTGTGTGTGTGTGTGTGTGTGTCTGTGGTTTTTTTTTTTTTTTTTGTATGCGTGTGGTTTTTTTTTTGGTTTTTTTTCTTTAAGCACCGTTCTCCATATCACCCAGTCTGGATCATTCCTCTCATCAGTATCAACATGACAATGCAGAAGAAATGCAGTTATTCTCCCATACAGTAAATAAGACAAAGTTATTGGTTTAGCATCATCTGGGTTTGATGAAAATATGTCAGAGATCTATCATTGATCACTCTTGTAATATCAGTTACATTAGATTGAAGAGTATCGTAATTCATATAAAGTTTTTCAAGTGTCTTTTTGAGCAGATTTTTAATCATATCAGTCATTCCCACTAGCCTCCATACCATGATGCTTGTTTTGGAATAAAGTGACACTCTACACTCTTGGCACTGACTGTTTCTTTGAGCAAATATAAATCGATGTTAGAGCATTATCAGAAACCATGACTTTGGGTAACCACTTGCCACTAGCACAATGCTTAAAAGCGTGCATGAAAGATCGAAATGTTAAGTCTGTTACAACTTCAAGGTGAATCGCTCTAGTGGCGGCACATGTAAAAAGACAGATCAAATAGAAATAGCCAGTCCACTTCAATTGGTAGCGTGAAACTTACAATTCTATCTTCATTCAGTTCAGATTCCATGTTTTGGTTAGTTTGGAAGGCAACTCACGGGCACACACATTCATAAAACTATGGGGGGAAATAGTGCTTAAACTATGGAAATGGACTCCATATGATTTTCACATGCACTCACTCTCAGATATTGGGGGCATTGGGGGTCAGACCAGGGGAGGGGGGGGGCAACATTCAACAGTCCAGGGCTCTCTGCACACACCAAGACCAGAATATTTATAAGTATGATCTAACAGTTTAATTGTTAACCACATTTACTACAGGGGTACACCACACAAATATATCACTGATACGATTCTACAACCCGCACTACACAGAGCTACACAATATTTGCATTTAACCATAGGCTAAGACTGCACGATAACCTGGCCTGTACTGCTTTCTACACCTACACTGCACCCTACATGTTACGAAAAGAACACAATATTTACAATGCTAGCTAGCTAAGACACTGCAACATCACATTTTATTTACAACTATTTGCAGAACCCTAAACGTCTCTATTAAAAAGGGCCCAACGTCACCATGCAAACTTCGATGTCTTGAAGGTTTTCCACTCTTACCAAACTTTGTCACGCCATTTCCCTAAGAAATACCCCCTCTTGATACTATATTCATAAAAACACGTGCCAAAAATTTCTGATTGGTGGCCACAGGGCTTCCCTAAACCTCCAAGTACAATCTAATTGGTTAAAGTGAAAAACTGCAGGTTTCCTATGCTCTTATTAGCTATCATAATTAAACTCCATGACAAAGTGTCCTCGTTTTAACAAGTAACGTGCAGAGCTCGTGGTGTGTACATTTCAATTCAGAAAGTGGTTAGAGTTAAAAAACAAATACTACTAGGGACAGATGTGTACTGAAAAGGTGACTCAGTAAATCTTCCAACGTGGAAGGAAACCTGCAAGCAAGGAAGAAAAGCTGGAAGCATAACTAATAAAGTTGGAAGTCTTACTTTCAAGCCCCAAAACTGATTTCTCACAGGCTCTAACCTGGCTAAAAGTACTCTAATGCCACACAAGTATGAGTTGACATGGAATTATAATAACCAAACAGGTACCCTGGCAAAATAAGGCTAAAAGCTCAGTTGTACCATGCAGATAATATGGAAGAACAACACACCAGTATACCATGAAGCTAATGTAGTTATATGAGTTAGTCCTGGATGACAATTAATGCCCTTGGCCTTCAAATCTGCCTGCACCTATTTTAAGGTGTCCCGAGTTTCTCTTCATGCATACAATTATATTTAAGTGTTACAACTGCCCCTTGCACAGTTACATAATGCATTTTATATTCAATATATTATATCTAATTCTTCCTTCTAAAATTGAGGTGTACTGCAAAGTGCCATATGTACTACTCTTGACAAACTACAACCTTTCCTAACAATGCTACTTTGAGCATCCAAATCATACAGGTAACAATATTTTCGGGATACAAGCTGTTGAATTTGTTGTCATAAAATCTGGCAGGCATTGTGGAAAAGAACCTTCAACTTTATTACTTGGAAGGGTTATATATAAGTACATGCTCCATCATTCTAACCTAAGCTGCGATGCCCTACTTTAGCTTACCATCAGCAATGACTACCGAAGCCAACTTATCCTTATCTTAACTAACTTTTGGCGATAACTTAGAAACTTACCTAACGTTTGACACTTAACTTACCCCCTCTCTCCAATACCACTTGGATCGTAGCTTAAAGGTTTAAATGAAAGGTTGGTGGTGTCTTGTGGCAAACAAGCTTTCGATCATGCACCATGGAATAATTATCATTGGCTTCTTGTCCTCAGCTTGTAGGATTGTGACTAGCTGGGCAAACTGACTCCCTTTGCTCCTCTGTTGATATCAGCTTCACAGGCTGTTTAGGTCTCCTGGTCCTGCCTGCCTGGCCTTGAACCCCAATACGAAGTTGAAAGTTCAAAGTTCAAACATCTGTATTAACCATTTCCGTCCACTTGGGACCAACAGTTACAGCATAACTTTTGTAAGTACAGATAAAAGCACCCTCTATGGGTAACACTTCAAACTGACACTACAAGTCTACACAGAACAATAAATTAACTACAACAGTGATTCTGACACCTACCTTTGGCCAGGCTGTTGTCCAAGGCATCTACCTGAGGTAATTTGACTTCCACACTGCACGACAGGTGGAACTGACTATACTTTTCCAATAGAGTGCATGGTACTGGCAGACTTGACATCCCGTTCCAGCTAATTTCTAGCCTGACCACCAACTTATAATATTGTTGCGTCTGCTCCTCAGCTGTCATTTCAGCCCATCCACATGGTAGCCATGTCATCATCTCACTGGACAGGAGTCTACTTGGAAGTTCCACCAGCCACTGAAAGTCTGTCTAATCCCTTAAAGCAGAACCAACCTAAGGCCAGAATCAATTCGGCAAAAGTGGTTCAAACCCAGTGGGGTTTGCTTTCTCAACTTGCACCTGCACTAATTGACTTTCTACAATGCTAGACAGGCCAACTGGGAGTGTCTACAGCCCGAACTTCTTCTCTTTGGCCCAAACGGGTTACCCTCCTTCCATGTATGCAGCTGCTCCAAGGAAGCCTACTCCTGTGGACTTCTCCTGTGACCGCATAGGCATATGTGATATGTTTTGTACTCATGTTTATTGGCTGCCCAATCGCCACCCTGGTCTCCTGGGCCTTTTTCTTCTCTGGTTTCTCACCCACACCAGATGATCTCCTACATGCTGTGGGTCTTTTTTGCAGTCCCCATGTGCAGTTCCATCTCTGTCTCAGACTTGCTGGTCAGACCCTCCTACACAGCTTTGCCACCTATATTAAACTTTTTACCTTCCTTAAATTCCTTTGCCATTTGACAATCTTCATAACTCTGGTCTGCATAATCCAGAGGGAGTACAACTCAGATTGGTCTCCTGCAAGTGGCTAACTGACCTAAGCCTGAGGTTGGTACAGGATTGAACTTCCACTGTTGCAGCCAGCACAGCTGCTACTCCCCCTTTTGGTTTGTCCTACCCCGACACTCACTAGTCATCCATCCCAGCTCGTCTGTAGAGTATGATGGGAGGTCCTATGGATTTCGTTAGCAACCCCACTGCTTTACATAGTCCACCGCTTGTCCTGGAACAAGAACCACTCACTTATAAGCTGCCAACATTTTCCCCTGAGACAACTTATCTGTATACAAAGAGCAGCTGCTATGCAGGGTATCCCAGCAGTTCCGCTGACAACAGCTGAAACATTTTGCCTTCAGATCTGCCTGGCATGGAGCTTGTCCCCATTGTACCTTCATCTTTATCCCTCTCTCCTGGGAGTTCCACCACTGAACTTATTCTGCTGTCCTCTTCCTTCCCTACCACAACTCTCATATTGCCACAGTCTCATTGGTTTCTTCATCCTCCAGCTCACTATCCCAGGATACCAGAGTAGAGATAGCCTCCTGATCATAACATGTTTGCTGAATGATCACCAGCTGCCGCACAGCAGTATCCATTTCCTGTTGCAGTGCTTTCTCTGCAGGCTTGGCTGCTTCATGGCAGGCCTCATCAGCAATTTTAGGCTCCTCGATACCTACCTCCAAGTTTGGTTTCGATGCTCACGTCTGATGCCATGCAGCACAAGAAACGTCCTCTATTCATTTAAATTTCCTCATATCTTTAATAATAACAGGCTGACCCCACAATAACCATCTATCTGGCACTGCCCCTATAAACCTGTTCCTTCCCCTCCACCCTGATGGTGGGTGACCACATCCCTGGTTTCTTAGTCAAGATATAGGCAGAGCGACGGCCACAAACGTGCCCACTTTGGGCCCATTCATCAGCACCATGCTGTTCCTGTAGATGGCCAGGCAGCTGCTCATATCCGCATTAGTGCATGCCACAAAGTGGGCATAGCACAGCCAGCTGGAAACGAGGCTCCATGTGGAGATTGTAGCCTCGCTTTGGGACCCTGCTTTTACAAAGACCACAACTTTTCATGTCTCGATCCTTGCTGAAACATATTCTATGTACCAAAATTATTGAACCACTTCCCTTGTTTTGAAATATACTGACTGATTCCAGGTCACCACTTCCACAAAATTGTTTGTGACATCTGTACACCAGCAGCACAAATGTTTAGTTTAAATAGTTCCCTAAATGAATGTCGAACTTGTTTATAACAAGAACCAATATGTTTATTATCTACTTCCAGGTGAACACAGTGTATAACATGTAACTTCTTTGTGAAAATACGCAGATACAGGTAAGAACACAGACTATGATCCACATATATGCCAATGATATAAGTAGCATCTGTCAACCCAGGATCTGTTTCCATGTCAGTCAGGCACATCTAACAATAGTTCCAGGTGAGAAAATACAATTCTTGAAAGTCACACAAGTAAAAGACAAGGCAGTATCAGATTCCCCAGAGATGAAGTGGGCAGCTTCTGTATAGATATCTGTCTCCCAGTGTCTGCTTCCGGGTAAATTAGGGGTTCAACAACACTTTCAGGTTAAAAAAATGTGCCGGGACTGGCCTACAGACAACATACAGACAAACAGGCAACAAATAACTATCAGCTCAGGAGCAGATGATACAAACAACTACCGTGTACTTACAATACAGTAAACTTGACTTCCAGGTAAGCAAAAATATGATATAAGGAGAGACACAAAAGCAACAGATAATTAACAGCTCAGGAACACCTTATATATGAGTTTCCATGCAAGTGTGATACAGTAAAAATTACTTCCAGGTAAGCAAAATCTTGATATAAGGGCAGAGACATAAGCAACAAATAACGGGCAGCTCATGAATAGCTGATATAGGGAGCTTCTGTGTAAGTACAATACAGTAGACATCACCACTGGGTAAGAAAAAATGTGATATAAGGACAGACACATAAGCAACAGATACCTATCAGCTCAGCTACAGCTGATTTAGGTGCAGGTGGTTTAACTAGGGTAACCTACCCAGCTCGAAAAGGTACATACTGGTTCAGGGGTAAGTCAAATTGTTCTTATCGGAACCTGCAATCTATAAATTCAGTACTTATGTTTTGCTTGACAGGCATTCTTCTTTCATAATGAAGCTCCGCATTTATAAGCAAACTTTACATATTTGGCCAATTCATCATTTGCTATGTTTATATTTGTTCATTATTATGTGGATTGTCATTGCTGAATAATTAACTTAGACAAGGAGCCGCTACTCACAGAGACATGTCCGTATATAGGGTCCAAAATATTTTCTGAGTAGTTACCCACTGAAGACCCTTTGATTTATTTGATCTAATACAGCCTATGTCATTTTTATAGAGTAACGTGTGCAATATGGACAATGGTACTTACATATGTATATAGGTAAGACAGTGACAGGTTAGGTTATCAAGAGTAACGAGTTCAGACTCTGGAATAGGGTAATGGCTACTAGGAAATGGTTCTGAACAAAAAAAAAAAAAACAGGCAATAGGAAAGCTTCTGTCTCCATAGTTACCTCCCAGTGTCTCTTTCCAGGTAAATAATGCACATTCAACAACATTTCCAGGTAAGTAGATTGTGATACCCGTACAGATACACACACACAACAGACAAATACCAGGTCCCTCGGAGCTAAAACAGGCAGCTTCCTTTCAGTATCTGCTTATAAGATTATACATTACTTCCACGTAGACAGTCTATAAATGTTAACCGACTCAGAACCTTCCAAGGCCTGTAGAACTCTTACAGACTGATCCACAGTGCATCTACGTTACCTTATTTATGAAACCTTCCTCAAAAGTTTGCCAGCAGTAAAGTAAGTGTGTATACAAGGTTCATTCACAAAGAGCACACAGTATCATGATATACTCTGTAGACATACAGCCAACAGACAGGTTTCAGCTCATCCACAGCTGAAATATATAGCTTATACCTCTACAAAGCCATATCCATGATCTGCTTGAAGGCACAGGACATACATTTACCACATTAGTTTTAGATGCAGACTGATTAGGAATGGGACAGGTGAATTTCATTGACTCAGTACTCCCCAAGGCGTGAAACTCTTACAGACTGATCCACAGTTAATATAAGTATCTCTGCTCTTCAAGCTGTCTCCCAAGGTCTGTCTCTGAGTAATTGAGCTACCCACAAGAAACATTACTTCCAGACAACGCGATGCAAATACAGATTATACGGTATGGCTTATATACAGCTGAAGTAAGTAACTTCACATTCAAAGCTACATCCAAGGTCTGCTTCCTGGCAAATATTACACATGCAAGGTCATATCCCAAAGGCCAAGCTGCGATAGAAAGACAAACATATACAAACATACCGGCAACCCACATTTACCAGCCCCTCTCTAACTGAGATGAGTAATTTTCACACACAGTGTTACTCTCCAGAGTCTGCTTCCACATACACAAGTAAAGTGAAGTTTTTGTAAATTAAATGTACAAGTAGCATGTTGTTTTCTGCGCTTTCTTACCTTTCTGGGATGTATTTGGACATATGCACACATAGCAAGTTGACACCTACAGCCACTTACAAGACATACATTTAGGTGCATCCCATAACTAAGCAACATGAATTTAATAAATTCATAATTTCTCCTAGAATTACCTGCAATTTTTCTCCTGCATAAGTATTTTGTAAATTTATGCAAAAATATTTGCATTTCCTCCATTATATTCAGTTTTATGAGAGTCTCAGCACTTGGTGGTGTCACGGGTTCTGCTCCCTTTCTTCCCAGCATGACTTCCATTATACAAATGAAGTCTGTCTCTGTTGTTTTCATTGGTATGTAACTGCACGGTTGTTGGTAGGCATTTTTATTATGACGTCGCGACTTCATTCATTATGCTTATATTCATATTCATATTTGTACTAGAATTCAATTTGTCATTAATATTTGTGCGTAAAGGTTTTGATAGCCGCTGGGAAGGACCTTTTGTTTATCAGTGGGAGGTGCTATGGGTGTGGCCAGCTTTTTGTTACGTAGCAGGCACGTGCCGTGCTGTACATGATGTTACCATCGACTGATGAAAACAAAATCTGTCCCTATTCTTTCAATGCTAACAAAAACTCTGAATGTAAATATATCCCTGTAACAACTGCCAACATTTTTTTCTCTCCCTCCTTATGTACATGAACAGCAAAATTGAATGAACTTACACATGTTGCAAATATAGGTATAAAGATTTCAAAACTATCACACACATATAATTCAGGACATATCGTATTCACAAATAACATTTCACTGTAAGTGCAGAGAAATATTTTTATGTTATATTCTGCATTTCCACCATGGTGGCCAAAATGAAACAGATTTATGCTGATATTTTGAACCATCTGCAAGGCAGGTGCATTTTTGCATTCTGGTATTTTATTTTAGTCATAGTGGTCAAGAGTTAATGCGACCAGTAAAAAAATTCAAGTGGCACAGCTTGAAAATGTAATCTGTGCACCATATTTGCCTGAATGGTCAAGTGTGATATTCACCTCATCTTCAGACATATGTCATCAAAACAGGTCCTAATAGCTCGTTTGGAGACCCTGGGCCTCACGGAAGCCTCACCGTGTGCACTTTGACCTACTGGCCACAATGGTACCATGCGATTTGACCTAGTCACCACAATGGCACCAACCACAAGCAATTTGACCCACTCGCAACAATCGCACCATCTTGGAAAACTCTTGTCTCCCTCCCACGGTCATTCTTGTTGCTTAATCTTCATCTTGGACAGTATTCTTGATACAAGTATCATTGTTACTTCATTGGAAAATAATGATCTGGTCAAGTTGACCCCTTCCCTGTAACTGCTTTACCATTTCTATCGACTTTACAATACCCTGGCCACTGTTTATTCATCCACATCTGAAGTATCACTCCTTTGAGCTTACATACATGCAGCATCTAGGCTTGATCTCCACGAACCCTGAACCGCTTTCGCAGTAGATCTGGTCCCTCATAATTCATCAGCCTAACCACATGTACCACCAACAGCTTGTCATTTCTACTTTATAGTACTTTGTACTCTTTAAATTACATCATCCAGTTTTCCTGTAACTATGAACCTCTTGTTCCACTTGGAAGTAAGCATTGGACATATCCCTTCCTTTCTCTAAGGATAAAAAAAAATAAAAAAAAATGCATCCCTAACATCCATTTTTCTGTGCTTAGCTGTTTGATCATAGTAATGCTTCTGGATTTTCATGTTATGTTGGATAGTTTTATATGCTATTGCAAATACTGCTCTAAACGTTTCAGCCAGCTCATCTGCATAGCTGTCTGACAATTCAGTCTCATTCATTCAGCGGTCTTCTAGTTGACTTCTGTGACCAGTAACAATATGCATGGGTAAATTAACTTCAAAACAGAAACTTCTTTGGTGTAAGGGCGGTAGTGGAGTGCACAGACGAACGGTATGCCAACATGATGGATGCCAAGTGTTAATCCCAATTAACCCTTAAAGTGCTGATTTAAGATTGAGTCAACAGCTTTCCTTGGGACACTTTGCGGGCATTAACTATTTGATTCCGACAAGGCTTGCTGGTATTTGTATGAACGGTATCTTCATGAGGAATTTGACTCTTTTAACCATTATATGTTTAATGGTAATGAGGAAGCAACTATAGCAGTGATTAGCACTTTAAGGGTTAATAGGATGATGTTCTGAATAAATGGTCAGCAGAGAAGCTCAGGTGTTATCATAGTTCTCTTTGTTGCCATTCCTCTCGGGATGTACACTTGTACTTCTTACTTTCTCTATGCCAAGCAATTAATACATATTCAGAAATACAGCAGTTTGCAAAAATGTCCATGCCCAGCTCCTTTAATGGTACCCACCAATAAATCTACCTGATCTGAGTGACTCTGGAAAATGAATTCCCAGAATTCCCTCATTCTTGATATATGCTGCCACAAGCTCCTTTGTTACTTGAGAGTGGCCAAACATAAGGGTGAATGCAGCTCACCCCGATACTCTAATAGTACTTCCATCTGCAACACTCTGATTATATAACACAGTCTGAAGCTCAGCACTTATATGTACTGGAACTCTGGAATAAGTCCACACAGATGAACAAAATATGTGGTAGAACCTCTATTTATACGAAAACTGGCTCCAACTTCACTTATTTCCCCAGCTAAAAACGTGCCATCTGTCCTTAAACATCCAGACCCCCCCCCCCTTCAAAATGTTTTGCATGGCCTAGGAAAAGTTCAGCTTCCTTCTGTCAAGTAATTTCTGCCTCTCCAGAGAGGGAATATTAACGTGGGCAGTGACTTCAACACAGTGTTATAACCTGAGCTTGATAAACGAGGTGTTTCTTCTGTTCCACCCTCAAAATACACACAAAGTATTAGTGACCTTTTATTGGATGAATTAAATCCTGCTGATATATGGCGGTTATGTAACCCTGACACTTTTATGTTCACTTGGCAATCTAAAACTCCACCAGTTCAATGCCGTTTCGACTATTGGCTGATATCTCTTTTCTTGTCTCAGTGGGTGAAAGATGACAAAATTAAACCTTCAATTAAAACTGAACACAGCTTAATCTCATTGCATTTGCAGGGTGATTTACATGAAAAGCGAGGTCCAGGATTTTGGAAATTCAATTCATGTCCATTGCAAGATGAGACATACACTGAAAATTTGAAATTGATTAGAGGTTTTACCATTAGATAATCCAAATGTAAAAGGAAGAAAGGGAGACAACAAGAAAGTAGTTTAAAGAGTGAACTTGATACTTTATTGGAAATGTAACAACTTAACTGACATTGAACTTCAAAGATATGAAAAAGTAAAGTCCCTTTTGAATGATATAAATAATAAACAAACCTAGGGGGTTATGGTACGGTCAAAAGCTCGTTGGGCAGAACTTGGTGAAAAAAACACAAAATATTTCTGCGATTTAGAAAAAAAAGAAATTAAAAAAGTAAACAAATCACAAAACCTCAGCACGTGAACAATAAAGAAAAAACTGATCCAAAACTTATTTTACAGGAGGATTTTTTTTTATATAAGAAATTATATTCCAGCAAACACATAACAAGTGATTTCGAAAAGTATCCCTTCCTGGAACAAGATGTAACAAATTTAAATGAAAAGGAAAAACTTCAATGTGAAGGAACTTTAACAGAAACAGAATGCAAAATAGTTTTGGACTCCATGAAAAACGGGAAAGGCCCTGGCACAGATGGTCCTTCCCCTGAATTTTATAAATATTTCTGGACAGAAATCAAGGATTTAATAGTTGATTCACTAAATTATGCTTTTACCAAAGGCAAGTTATCTATTGATCAGCGCAGGGGCGACATATCTCTAATCCCCCAGCGCACTTAACTTACAAATTGGCGCCCCGTTTCACCTAAATACAGATTATAAACTCCTTTCTAAAGCAATAGCAAAGAGAATGCAAAAGTTTCTACCTAAATTAGTACATAATGACCAATCCGGCTATGTAAAGAATAGATTTATGGGTGAAAACATAAGACTAATTTAAGATATTCTCAAATTATCTGGAATACAAAATATTCCTGGACTGATTTTGCTAGTGGATTTTGAAAAAAAAGCGTTTGATAATATAGAGTGGTCTTGCATTTTCAAAATATAAGATATTTTAAATTTTGGACCAGATTTTTTAAAAGGTGGGTGTCCATCTTATTTGAAGATATTTCATGTACTGTTATCAATAATGGCTTACAAGAGGAGTAAGACAAGGGTGTCCAATATCTCCTTTTCTGTTCTTCTTGCCATTGCTATTAGAGGTAACCCAGACATTAGAGGGATTTTTTTAGCTGGTGAAGAAATAGAGATCTCCCAGTTACCCGATGACAACTTACTTTTTGGCAGATAGAGAGTCTGCAAAGCAGCTGCTGAAGGTTCTTAAAAACGTTGAACAATATTCTGGTTTGAAATGTAATGAAGACAAAACCATCGCTTGATGGATAGGGACAAGTAAATTTTCTCCTGATGGTGATATAGCTGTGCTTTGGTACAGGGGTCATTTTAAAGCATTAGGTATTATCTTAGATGAGGATGAAAAGCAGATGTTTTAATCAAATTTAGATTCCAAACTGATTTCATTCAAAGATGTTTTAAAGATTTGGAGAGTCCGGAATTTGTCCATAATTTATAAAATTATAGTGTCAAAATCTTTGGCCATCTCAAAATTACTTTTTGTTTGCTCTATGATTCATATACATGATACTTTATTTAAAGAAGTACAAATCTACATCGGAAATTTTACTTCGAGTGGTGGTCTACATAAGGTGAAGGCCACTGTAATACACAGAAGTATCCTCAACGATGGTATAAAATTATTGAACCTGAAATTCCAAATCATGTCACTGAGATTTTACTGGATTGAAAGATTGTTCATTGACAGTGATACAAAGTGGAAAATAACCTTTCAGGAATTCATCAAGGACATGAAAGTGCAAGACATATTCTTCAGCAGGTGCTTCTTGACCTTTGATGTAGCCAAACCCCCACTGTTTCACCATCACTTGATTGAAACATGGAGAGAAATACAGTTAACTTACATTCCAAGCACTGGAACTGATATTATGAATGAAATGATATGGCACAATGACTTTTCAAAGAAAACCAATATTTTCTCAAGCACTGGTATCAGAGAAGAGTCAAATTTATTAGGGATATCCTTGGCAATAATAATGAATTTTTATCGGAAGAGGAATTGAGAAACAAGTATGACACATTTTTGGGAATACTGTTCTTTACAATCTGCCATACCAGGGCACTGGAAACAATAAATTCAATTTAATAATATAAAAATCCCGGAAGAATTTCCTGTTGTATACATGAATTACACATGCCAAATTATCCCGCATCTCTCTTCTAAGCAAATTTACTGGTTTCTGATTGATTCAAAGTTTAAGGATGCACCATTGTGTCAAACTAGATGGTCTGAAATTTTTGAAGTTCCTGCACCTGACTGGATATATATCTTTAGACTTTCATACATATCTACCATGGAGACCAGCTTACAATCTTTCTAGTTTTCTCTGCTTCATAGATTTGTTGTTGATCTAAAAACATGGTTTTAGTTAATTCTGAAGTATATAATTATTGCACTGTAACAGACTCCATTATCCATAGATTTGTAGAGTGTGATCAGGTAAAAATATTTTGGATAAATTTGCGGGATTAGTGGAACGCTATTCACACAACTTCTACCATTACTTTATCTTCTTCTGACATTATTTTGGTTGATTTAAGGGGAAATTTCATTGAATAATTGTATTTTACAAGCAAAGTATTTTATTCATGTTCAAGCTTGTAAGTAAAATGCAATATCATTCATAAACTTCTTATCCTACCTGAAATATACAATTCAAGTTGAGCGGCAAGTATTATATAATCAACCTAAGCAAGTGTTATTCACCAAACACTGGGGTTGTATGGTGTCACCTTGATTTCCGTGATTCAATGTGTGTATGTGTGACATTGTATTAATGTGTATGTATATGGAAAACAAATAAAGATTTTTTTTTTTAAGAAAAGTAAATTCTGCCTGCTCTAATTTTATTTTCATTGAGTTTGCTGATGAGTTATTTTTTCCATATCTAGTACAATCATCTAGCTGTGTAGTGTCACTGCCACTTTCAGGAACATTGTGTTTAATGTCACTGTCATGAAGAATTTTGTTTGGTTGAGTCAACCGCTTGCCCTTTCTTCCAACTTCCAGGTTGCCATGGCAACCCAGATCAACATTTTGTTTTACTTCAATTTATGTACCGCATGGAGTCGCCTCAACTAGAGATTCCATGAATAGCTTTTCCTCAAAGCATCTACCATTGTTCACACTTTTATGCATTCTTCCATTTGTCCATCATTTCTCAGATTAGTATTTACTGTCAACATGTAGAAAAAGTGGATTTTCTACTTCATGTTTCACAATATAGTGATAGTTATGAGTTTGTTCTGGGATACAGTGGAGAATAACTTCATTTCTATGCCCAGGGTGTTGTTTTTGCACCAACTGACGGCCTGCTAACCAGCTGGTGGATTTTCGTTTCCCTGCTACCGATGTGCATAATTTCTTTTTCTTTCTCGGTATTTTCAGCAAAATGGGCAGGGTGGTGGCAATAGTACCAAACAATGATATCACCAGCTGTTTAGTTCATGTGTTATTTCTTTTCTGAAGTCTCTCTTTCCAAATCCTGCAATACTCTGGACAGCAGATTTTCTATTTTATCAAATTTATCACTCTCAAATTTCGGCTCTATGTGTGCATCTATTTCTCTGACTTGTTTTGTTTTTCCTTCTTGGAACTGCCTTTCAGCAAACCCTCACATCTTACCATTATGCCCACTGCTTCATCCAGAGGGTTGTAGCCTTGATCTACACACCTCACTCTCACCTCAAAATCTGCAAAAAAGGGCATCAAGAGCCAGTGATTCCTGGACGAGTCTATACAAAGTGGGGTACGCGTTTGTCACCAAACCCCATCTATCATCCCGCAACAAAGGAATGCTTTCACTGGGTTCCCTTACCATACCTGTCAAACAGGCAGTGTGTATTTTTGTTGCTTGCTTGCCCCCATAATGTATGGATAGCAGTTTTACCAAACATGCATATTTTTTTTGACATCTTCCACAGGAATGTCGCAATAAAATATCTTGGCTGAATATGTCAGACAATAACCTAAAATTCTACTGGATGAAATATTATCATAGCCACATAAGGCGGTCCAATCTTGAAATTGGCACCAAAACGCCCCCAACCCCCCTATCACCTTTCCCACTGAAACGGGGAAGATTGAGATGCAATTTCGGAAGTGTATTTGTACCCCGTGTTACTGGCACTGCACCTTCCAAATCATTGTCTATGCCTGCTGTTCTTATTTTGACTTTAATTTACCCTTGGTCTTCCCAAAACTGCATTTATTCCATGCACTTACTTCAAAATATCATCATTTGCATCGTTTTCCTGCACAAAATCATCTCTGCATGCATCTCCGCTACTGCAATTATTATTTACACTTCTTTCCTGTGTCACAGAGATAATGTTGCCTTCAGCAGGTGGAACTGAGGGGTTTCCCTATACTGTTTTGAGATACCTGTGTACCCAAAAGTAAATGACATCGTTTGCATGGACATGTTTTGCCATGACAAACCATGCCCATTTTCTCTAGTTTTAAGAATTTTTTTTATGTAATAATGTACCCGAGAATACTAGCAAGGTTCGAAACTAAAATTAGCCCTAAACTGCTGCCACCAAAATGAATGGTGTGCTAGGGGTGCCCAAAACGTACAAAATAGGAAAAGCTTGTTCAGTTCAATTGGTGGTGTCAAAGTTACAATTCTCGCTGCATTGAGCTTGGCTTCCAGGATCTGGTTAGTTTGGAAGGCAACTCGTGGGCATGAACATTTATAAAACTTTGGAAAAAAATGAGTCTTTAAACTATGGAAATGAACTCCATGCGATATTCACACACACACACACACACACACACACACACACACACACACACACACACACACACACTTGTTCTCAGATATTGGGGGTCAATGGGAGTCAGATCAGGGGCAACATTAGCCCGAGTGCCAGACTTTCTGCACACACACCAAGACCGGAAGATTTATAAGTATAATTTAACAGTTTAATTGTTGAACCACATTTACAAAAGTGATACACTACACAAATATATACACTCACTGACACTGAAGTTACAGCCTCCATTACACAGAGCTACATAATATTTACATTTTAACCATAGGTTCAGCCTACATGCTAGACCTCTCCTGCCCTGCACACTACACCTACACTAAACCTTACATGTTACAAAAAAACAAAAACAAAAACAAAAACCAAAAAAAAAACAAAAAAAACAAAAAAACCCCACAATATATACAACGCTAGCGAGATAAGACATTCAATTACATCAACTTACATTATATTTACAACCACTAACAGAACCGTAACGAGCCATGACACAATGACAATGTCAATTCAACCCTTGTTTTTGTGACAATTAAGGGGGGCGTCTTTTTTCATTGGTGGAAGCAAATAGCACAGATATCCTGCAGTTCAATTGGCTAACGTTATTGAACTCTATGACAGGGTGTCACTGTGTTAACAAGTAGCACGCAGAGCATGGGGCGTGTACATGTCAAAGCAGAAAGCTGTTACACTGTAACAAGAAAATACTGCAATGGGCATTTTTGTAATTAAAATGTGATTCAGTACAACTCCCAGCCTGGATGTTGTCCTGGAAGCAAGCCAAAAAGCTGCGAGTACAGCTGAAAAAAAGCTAGAAGTCAACACTATAGTCTGTAGCTAATGAAAAATGTTTCAAAGGTTGAGAGAACCGGTTTGAAACCACCAGTTGCCTTACATGACTGCCTGTCTCAAGTCAGAAATGAGATTAGTTTCTTCACATTGGTATTGGAAGTTGTGTATTGATGCTTTGGTAACTGTAGAATCGCTTTGCTGTCATTGTTAGGTTTGGGATTTGTGAATATTGGTCATGTTTTTCAGTACAATTTGAAGCCCTAAAACTCATTGCTAACAGGTTCTAATATAGCTAAAAGTGCTGTAATGCTACGCAAGTATAGTTTGACAGGGAACTACATTAGCCAAACAGGTTTCCTGTCAAAAGAAAGGTAAAAACTCAGTTGTACAATGCCCATAATACGTAAAAACAGTACACCATGAACAGAATGCAGAAAAAATAATTTGTCATGAATAATAACTAATAAGTAATGAATA
Organism: Hermodice carunculata; assembly: GCA_964020975.1. Taxonomy (NCBI): domain Eukaryota; kingdom Metazoa; phylum Annelida; class Polychaeta; order Eunicida; family Amphinomidae; genus Hermodice; species Hermodice carunculata. Next base: position 19,206,365 of record OZ026628.1, on the reverse strand, counting down.
GCAGCTAAGGCCCCTGGCCTTCAAAATATGTACGTCGTGGACTCACCATAATGATTTCATATATATATATATATATATATATATATATATATATATATATATATATATATTTATATTAATGTTGTATATCAATGGCTGGTGGATAATCTCATTGCTACTTTGCTCCACTAACATCTGTATTAGAGGTTTAGCTCTGAATATAACTGGACTAAGCAAGCCAAGTGTATCATGTATTTTGGAAGATTGTAGTGTCCCTCTTTTGGTACTGAATGAGCGCCAGGCCGTACATTCTTCATGGCACGAGCTTACCCGTGGAGAGGAATGATACACTGGATGACCCCCCCCCCCTGCGGCGGGGTGCATCTCGTGTATCCCTCTGCCCCACGGGTACGCGAGTGCCATGCAGAATTGACGGCCAGGTAATTGCAAGATTGTTGTTTTATTTTTATCCCATGTTTATGTAGTCCCGCATATTCTCTACCATTTCACATTAAAAAAGGGGATAGTGCTGTGTCGAAACAGCAATCAATGACGAATACCGCAGCAGACGATAAATCGACATCCTAGGTGCGCACGCATGAAAAAGTGGTCAGACACGCGTCCGTTCTACAGAGGCATGTGGATCGGCAATGAATTCTACACGGTGCAGAACGGCCCACCCGTAGTTAATCTGGACTACATATACATGGGATAAATTTGAAGATTGCAGTGTTTGACTTGCATTTGCAATGTTGTTTCCTTAAGGATATCTGTCTGTAAGTTAGGCATATCCCAACTACAATTTACATGTTCACGTACGACATTCTTTTTAAATCTGCAGGAAGTTTACCTTAGCCGATGGATGCCAGCAATGGGCCATAAATATCGTGGGTCTGAAGCTTCTAGTCCTCAAATGGAGCTCTCTAAGTTGTTATGGTAATTTCTGAGGCTTTAGATCGTGTTCTGAGGCGATGACGAATCATGTATTACCTGTGAGCATCTATAATTTTGTGTATTTTTCCAAATCGTCCCTATAGTAAGGATATGGCTTGCAAATAATTGTTATTTATTATAGCAAAACCAGCAATGGTTTGAGCAGCGTCGTGTCTCATTTGGGCTTTTAAATAGGTGAACTTTTGCACATCAGACAACGTGCGGTTCGCATGGATAGAGGACTCATATGAATCCCAACATGTTTGGCACTCTAATAAGTTACCGCCCAGTGAAGGTTGATTCAATTTCGGAAATCTGTGTTGTGGAGGCATGCAGTAAGTTGAATGAGTCAACAGCTTTTCCCGGCGCGCATGAGGCTCAATGCGCCAAATGCGCGCCGATAAAAGCTGTTGACCAGGGGTATTTTCTCTGGAACTACAGGCATAATGGTATTTGAATGAAAGATCTCTTCACGAGGAATACGAATCTAGGAAAACGTGCTGCATGAACATTACATAAGTTACCATCAACACAACTTGTCGAATTGGATCTTGATGCATAGTGGAGAAAAACGAAAATTAAGTCACATAAATTAATAGGTGAAAATGCTACATTATTTAAATATCTAGCCGAAATATGCATCATGTATCTATGTTATCATGTCAATGAGATGAAATGAATAATGGTAATCAATTCTGGGGAATTTTCATTGTAGGCACTATGTGTTTGCTGTCTAAACAAAATGATTTCTATGTAACTAGATGAATAAATTCAAGAAGGTACTGCCACGGCTATGTATTTCAAGGGGAAAACTCTGGTTTGGTCATTTCTATCTCCCAAAAGTTTTACTAGTGTCATTTAGTTGTAGCAGAGCATAATATTGTGTTCACAACAAGCCAGACCCGAACTTCCAACCCTTTGCACCAGTCGCCCAGCTGAAAAAGGGAAAGACATATCCACTCGACCAAATCCCCATTCTTTGAAACATTGATTCAATGGAGGTAGTTATTTGTGAGTGCCATATCAGCACGGTCATGCAGTATATGCGCCGAATTGCTTGTAATTGAACAACGTTCTATGATGTATGACAACTTATGCTGAAGCGTTGCATTAAACATTTAATGCTGTGACTATTGCTTTCTGAGCGATATCAAGATCATTATCCTTTGAACTCAACAAAGGCACTTGAAATGGTCATCATCTGCAAAAATTCTACCATCCATATGCGGTCCTTGAGCCATTGCGTGCAAGAATTCAGACAGTATTGATCATAGTGAATAGAAGTAGGGTCGAGATAGAATCCTTTGAATTTGATGTCGACTTTAACCTGGGTGATCAAATGTAAAGGTTCATAGTATGCCCGGTCCATTCCGAATTGTACAAAACAAATTCAAAGAGAAATGTCCCTGCTCACCTTATCATCGGGTAAAGGTCTTAGTTGTTTAAACTCAACCTTGACCTTTATAAGGAAATGCAAAGGAAACTGGGCCTCGTGACCTCGAAATTGGGAGGAGATCGTTGTCCTTCCTACTGAACACGAAGTTGTATAAAGGGGATCAACTGTGCAGGTATCCTTATCCTAGGCCGCCCAGTTGATATACAACGTACGACTGAAAATTGAGATAAAAAATTTGTGTGCATAAATGACAGGGTCACCAACCACGCAACCTTTGGCGCCATCTTGTATGTTGTTCCGATAAGCCTTGCCATACATCCTGATGACAAATGTGAGTCCCGTGCAATGTCATGAGAACGGTCTGGTTTTACGGTCAAGTGTGTCTAGAAAAGAACTAAATCCCAGAAAGACTTAGCAGAGATGCAGGGAAGGGCAAATAGGATGAGATTATGCCACAAACTCTATGCCTACTTTACCCACATTACATTGCATGAGCTATCGAAACCATTATTATAATAATTACGTAATGCATACGTTTTTACTTGCTTCTTATAAATATCCATGCTGAATCATCTGTTATACTGGAGATGAAAAAAAGGGAGAAAAAAATCCAGTATATCCTTTTGCCTCAAAAAAGCAGGTTTCCGAGAAAACCGTTAATAGTTTTTTTTTGTTTTTGTTTTTTTTTGCCAATTATCACCCGTATATAAATCAGGTATACGCAAGATACTCCACAGCCATGGCACTTTTAAATAGAATACTAGGAATTCGTCACTGATAGGGCACACAAACCGCGTGTGGTCCTAATTGAAGCAGCCGCTCGGGCAAATACAGTACATCACGGTGAACCTTTCATCCCATGGCGACCAAATAAAACGCTGGCACCGTTTGCAAATGAAACGGTGTCCAAGAGCCCCAAAACACATTGATGTGAGCTTGGCAGCTCCCTGTGATTGACATATTGCGGTAAAGTCAATTTCAAAAGCTAAGCAATCTACTTTGATTGACTGTATGGCTGTGTCTTTGAGTAATAACGCATGGCATTGGTTCAATTTAGACGACTTCTGTATCATGTTTTTAGGTGAATCATGTCATATTGTTGATAACTTGGTGGCCCTGGATATTTGTTTTATCGTGGCACATTTCTGTGTTTTGTATTCTTGCATTTTGGTACAGAATCACTTTCCAGTATTCATTGCCCTATTCAGCAGTCCAAAATCTCTACTTTCCATAAGCTAACCTGTCACTGTCAAACCTATATACATATGAAAGTACTATCGTCCATATTGCACGCGTTCTTCTGTAGAATTTTGATATATTCTGTATTAACACACATAAATGAGGGGTTCTTTAGCCATTTACTACTCCAAACATGTTTTTGGGCCTGCACCTGTACACGTCTCTCTGCTTAGTGGCTTTTTCTCTATGCGAAATATTCGGCAAGGACAACCCACATAATGATAAATATATATGAACATGACAAATGATGAAGTAGCTAAATATGTGATGTTTTGCTTATAAATGCAGAGATGCATTGTGAATGAAGAATACCTGCCAAAGCAAACATAATTACTAAATCTGTTTATTACAAGTTGAGATAAGAACAATTTGACTTGCCCCTGAACCAGTATGTGCCCAGTTTTGTAGGATACCTTACCTTAGTTAAGTAAACGTCCGGTTTATAACTGACTTAGAAACAAACTGAGGCATTACATTCAGTCCCAGTTAAATAAGCAGTTGCAGCCAGATTATCTGAAACAACCTAGGGAATTCCTAACAAGTGCTGCAACAATAACATTCTGCACCAGAAATGTAAAACAAACCTTATGACAACACAAACTCCTCACTATGATAGTTTCCAAGCCATAAATTTCTATCTTGCTGTCAAACTTGAGTCAATGTTTCACCAGAATGGATCAAGTTTGTGACATTTCAGCAAATACTGTCAAAATTAAGTATTTTTTTACATTGAGTAATTGTATACTTAGGCACATCAAAAAAAAAAAAAAAAACAAACAAACAAACAAACAAACAAACAAAAACAAAACAAAAATGAGTCATTGGCATTTAAGTCAGAAAAATCGGAACAAAAAACTTGGAAGTACAAGTAGGCAAACATGTAACTGTTGTCGGCCACTGCTTGCTACTGATAGCCCCTGGGGGTTTTAACTTATCGGAAAAATGCAAGCCTAAAATGTCTGAAAGGTGAATATTTGAACA
>OZ026628.1:19186837-19196837 GCA_964020975.1 Hermodice carunculata | reverse complement strand
GAGGTGCCTTCCTTGCTCCAACGTGTCCCCCCCCCCCCCCTTGAACATTGTGTGGATGTTCAGACGTATAACTTTCTAAGTTTGGGTTTCGCTTCTGCTATGATTTTTACTTTATACATATTTGAATGGCGGATGAATCAAATAAGACTTCCTTTACGTCAACAAACTGCTACTACTACTACTACTACTACTACTACTACTACTACTACTACTACTACTACTACTACTACTACTACTACTACTACTACTACTACTACTACTTCTACTATTTCTACTACTACTACTACTACTACTACTACTACTACTACTACTCTTTATTCAGGCTCTGTTCCTCACCATGTCCCTGGTCACTAATTTTTACCGATTATAAACATGCCCCTTAGAACATTTTTTGATCGGCCATGCTGGCCGGATTATACGTGGAAGCATAAGAAAGTAAAGCACAGGATGTGCTTGGATTTAACGAAAAATAAAACCGTCAACAATCTATCAATGCACGTTTCACCACTGATGTGATAATTTATGTAAGATTTGCACTGTTCAATACAATCCATGCTGTAATCACTAGCTTTGCCGTGGCATCCGTTGTCAACATATGACGTCTTTATTCCAGTTGTGGGAACCACGAAGGTAATTACACAATTTTTGTGCATACCATATTTGTATTATGAATAACCAGAGGTCCTATCGCCAAACACGGTGAATCCATAAATGACATAAATACAAGTACCTCGGCGGATATGTCAAATGACACATCGACTGCAACATTTATGGAGGTGGGCAGGTGGGGTACGTTTTAGTGAACAGGAACTCGGTTAATAAGCAAAAAGAAAAGAAAAACAAAAAAACATGCAATTTATCCGCATCATTAAAATTGTGGATCGCATATGACGTATGTCTGTGTTACTTCCTTTCTATAAACATTGACATACTTGAACCCATACCACCATAAAGATTACAATATTATTCTTTATTATACAAACCATTACATACTTGTACCCATACTACCATAGTACACTTTATTATACAAACCAAACACACTTGTACCCATACTACCATAGTACACTTTATTATACAAACCATTACATACTTGTACCCATACTACCATAGTACACTTTATTATACAAGTCAAACACACTTGTACCCATACTACCATAGTACACTTTATTATACAAACCATTACATACTTGTACCCATACTACCATAGTACACTTTATTATACAAACCATTACATACTTGTACCCATACTACCATAGTACACTTTATTATACAAACCATTACATACTTGTACCCATACTACCATAGTACACTTTATTATACAAACCATTACATACTTGTACCCATACTGCCATGGTACACACTATTATACAAACCAAACACACTTGTACCCATACTACCATAGTACACTTTATTATACAAACCAAACATACTTGTACCCATACTGCCATAGTACACTTTATTATACAAACCATTACATACTTGTACCCATACAACCATAGTACACTTTATTATACAAACCAAACACACTTGTACCCATACTACCATAGTACACTTTATTATACAAACCAAACACACTTGTACCCATACTACCATAGTACACTTTATTATACAAACCATTACATACTTGTACCCATACTACCATAGTACACTTTATTATACAAACCAAACATACTTGTACCCATACTACCATGAAAATTACAATATTCAACTTTATTGTACAAACCTTTACATATTTCTGCCCATTGTACCATGAAAATTACAGTATTATACTTTATTATAGAAACCATTACATACTTGTACCCAAACTACCATGAACATTACAATATTATACTTTATTCTACAAACCTCTATATATTTGTGCCCATTGTACCGTGAAAATTACAATATTATACTTTATTCTAGAAACCATCATATACTTATGTCCATGCTACCATGAACATTACTATACTTTATTCTGCGAACTCATATATTTGTGCCCATACAACCATGAACATTACAATACTATACTTTATTCTACAAACCTTTACATACTTGTAACCATACTACATTGAACATTATAATATTACACTTCTTTGAGGGGCGTTCAAGATTGTCATCATTTTGATCGATGAACATACTGTGTCATACATGAATGAACTATTAATCAAAATTTATATTTATTGAATGATATTTTGATGCCCTCATCCCCCCGGCCCCAAGATATAAAAGCCCAGAGTTACATTTGTAAGTTAGAGACAGACCGCTTGAGACCAATCCGAAAGCAAGCAACGTCCGGCAAACGAGGAGTGGACAATTACCCGTCTCAAAAGCCCCATTTATTTCTTACACCAGATGGGAAAGATAAAACTTTGAAGGAAGATGTAGATGATACTCGCATGTCTGTGGACAGCAAAACCTGCCATACCCACCCCACCCCTCTAAGCTCGGGGAGAGGGAACTTCCTGGAAGGCTACTAATATATTATTGAGGTTTTTTTGTTCAGTAGGATCATGCGTATTTTGATATCCCTTTTCTGAGCCTAGTAAAACAAAATTTCAAAATGTACTTCATTCAACTATTATTTTTTTCAAATGCTGTCCTCTGAGAACATTTATTTGAAAATATTCCTTTAACTGTTTAACACACACACCCCCTTGAATTAAGACTGAGTCAACAGCTTCCTCGGCATGGGTTGGGCACTCAATGCCCAACCCATGCCGAGGAAAGCTGTTGACCTGGGTCATGTTGTCTTGACAAGTCTCACCTTCAATCCTCAGTCAAGTTGCTTTACATTGATGTTGAAATCAGTTGAAAACACTGAAGCAGACGACATTTGACCACCAGTGGGTTTTGGCCGGTTTAAGAGGGAAAGGCTTAAGGTGCAGATTGCTGCGTATACTTATCACAGCGTGCGTCGGTTAATATCTGTTCCGTGACTTTCGATTTGTGTTCCTGCAAAAGCTTGAAAAGTATCCTTTTAGGGCGAGTAGGAATGAGCATGGAATCTGGTGAACAGTTATATACTTAAAACATTTATGACAGAAAGCATCATATGCGACATGTATATCCATGTTTGTTTCCTTTGATTGAACATTAAATTAAGCTCATATTTCAATTTCATATATGCTCAAATAGGGAGGGTTTTAGTGAATATGCATGCGGGATATCCAACTCATTCCTTCCTATTTTCTGTCACATGCCACACAGGTGGATTCACGAGTCGTGTTGGCTTCCAGCAGGTGTATACTTTCAAAGAGGAGAAAGACGGCGTCGCTCTACTGTTGGTAGCGAGATGCTCAGTTATGTATAATAATATTATAGACGTGTGAAACTTCAGTCGTAAAATTCGGGTGTGTTGAACGATACATAACTAGCATTTTATGGCAGGTGGACTTGTCGCCTGCACCATTGAAAAACCAATCCACCATAATTACGCAGATGGGGCACCTAGCGAGAAAAGGTGAAGGCACATCGGTAGGTCGACCTATCGATACATTGTTCATTTACATTGTAATACCCGCCTGCTTAATCGACGTATTTTCAACTATTAACACTTTTTTTGCTTCTAAATGGTGAAAATATGGGTGAACGATTATCTTCGGGGTCATTTAATGTTCATTTCAATGCCCGTTAGATCATTCCAAGCTCGGTATGCGCTCAGTCTAGTTACAAAGCAAGGATACTCGATATAGGCCTAGGGCCTATAAGGCAATATGTAGAAATGAACCTTGAGAAGAAATATTGGCAAACAAATATCCATATAAAATAATAGAGAACTGAGAAAATGTGACCAATTGTGATTACTCTAAACCGTGACTGTCATTTCTAGCCGGCCTTAAATAAAGTCATACCATATCATAATATCATATCACACATAGAAAGATGACAAATGAACGCTCCCTGCATCTATGACGGCATGTGAAAGCGCACGAAGGAAGGCAGTCAAGCAACAGATGATGAGCTAAGTTTCAACCTTTGTTATAATTAAATTTACACTTTGTCAGCATGGAAGGTCAGCTGGATATGATACTAATTAAGTATCCTTTGATATATTAAAATTTGTCCGATAAAAAGTGTTCCTGTATTTGAATGCTTACTGGATACGCTCACCTGGGTTGCGTCGTCTGCACGCTATGGCTACATGCCGTATACTTACTGTAGATTCATTGAGCGATATTTTTTTTATTATCATTATTATTAAATGAACTGTTGACTTTTTTGCAACATCGAAGTGAAAGTAGGCGGGAAACATACGCAAAATTAAAGATCTGGGCGAATACGTAATGTAAACGATACCATATTGTGCACAAATACGGATGTTTTGGTTGCCTTTCTGCGCTGCTATTCAAATGTAATGTCACTTGCTACCGGCTCTGGAGGCTAGACCTATCGGATTACAGCAGCCGCTAGAAAGGCACTTCTGCGCATGCTCGTGGGAATCATGTATAACTAATCCGTTTACATCCCGGACTTTGCGTGACAATCTGGAGTTACAAATAGTCAAATTGGAGTAATAAAAACCCGCAGCTTCCGGATGTTTTTCTCACCATTCTGGTCTTGATTTCCATTGCCAGAAGACATATACAACCTATTTTTTAATTTTTTTTTTTTGACTCAGATCTGACTCAGATCTTGCAAATAAGATATTGGTATGGATATTGTCTGTTGAGTTCCTACTCGAGACGGCAAAGGATCTCTGTGGTACTCTTTGAACAGTTAACAATTATGATGAAAAAAAAAAAAAAAATAAAAAAAAAAAATAATAATAATAATAATAATAATAATAATGTTCGTCAATTCCTGACATACTGTGAGTGTTTATAAAACCTATCTTTACCTGCTTTGTCAATTCGCTTCAGATGAATATTCATTTGTCTTCAATTTTGCACTAACTCCGCACTGCATTTTGGTAATCATTACACACACACACACACACACACACACACACACATATATATATATATATATATATATATATATATATATATATATATACGTGTGTGTGTGTGTGTGTGTGTGTGTGTGTGTGTGAGTGTGTGTGTGTTGTACTTGCGTCTTTTTGTCCAGAACCAATTCGTAGTAGTCCTGTTCCCTATTCCGCAGTCCAACAACTTTACTTTCCATAAGCTAACTTGTCACTGACTAACATACATACAAATATGGAAGTACAATTGTCCATATTGCACACGTTCTTCTGTAGGTTTTTGACGTAGGCTGTATCACCAAAATAGATAGCAGGGTCTTCAGCGGGTGCCTCCTCAGAACATGTTTCGGAGCCTATACCCGTAAATGTTTCTCCGACTATCGGTTCCTTGTCTAAGCTAAGCATTCCGCAAAGACAACCCACATAATAATGAATTAATACATACATGGCAAATAATAAATTCGCGAATTACATGAAGTTTTGCTTATAAGTGCAGAGCTTCATTATGAAAGAAGATAAACTATCAAACAATGCTTGATGACTAAATTTGTGTAATACAGGTTCAGATAAGAACAATTTTAGTTACCCCTGAAACAGTATGTACCCATTCTAGCTGGATAGCTTATCCTAGTTAAACCACCTTCCAGTGTATTATTGAAGTAGAAATAAACTGGACCCTTATATTTAGTCCCAGTGATTACAAAATAAGCAGTTGCAGCTAGACCACCTGTACAAACTAAGGGAGATCCTAACAAGTACTGAAACAATTGACATCCTGTACCAGAAATGTAAAACAAACCCATGATGACACCTACTCCTCACTTTGAAAGTCTCCAAACAATTTAGCTCTATTTCACTGCGGAAACTGCGCCAATGTTTCAACATAATGTGTCAGGTTTTTGACATTTGACAAAATACTGTCAATTTTGAGTAACTGTTTAATATTGAGTAAATGTGCATTAAGGCATGTCAGGAAATAATGAAAGTCATTAGCTTTTATGTCAAGAGCATTTTATCAGAACATATTTTTTAATCTTGAAAATTGTTAACAGTAATATAATGATCCACAAAAACAAAAGGCAAGTTCAAAAGTTTATTGATATTTTGGCAGAGAGTAAACAATGACAACCTCACAGAACAATCTTATTCTTAAAAATCAACTGCGTAGCAATCAACCGCTCTGAACCTTAATAAAATATATCAAAATCAAATAAATGGGTGAGTGGGAGGGGTTTTTTTTAACGAACTCCGGTTCTCTAGATAACGTCTTCACACAAAGGAATCAGGAAGGCGAATGAAAGGAAAAGCAGGAAAGCAAAGTGTGAACAACAACATACATAGTCAAGACATGACCCGCACTCAAACATTACTCACCCAAATATCGCTCATTTCGGTCAATTAAGTATTTTGTATACAAAATATGTAAATTGACAACAACAACAAATATTTCTAAATCAAACAATCTTGAAAAGAGTTAACAGTAATATAATTATCGACAAATACAAAAGTAAAGTTCAAACGTTTATTGATATTTTGGCAGAGAGTAAACAATGACAACCTCACAGAACAATCTTACCCTTAATAATCAACTGCATAGCAATCAACGGCCAAACAATCTGCCAAAAACCAACAAACGAAACCCATCAAAAAAAAAAGTGATCTGGCTCTGTAACCCACAAAAATATCATCATATAAACAGTCAATCAATATACAATCATCGTCTTGAATAAGTTCATTAATTAGGAACCAACAATCACATGTTTGAAACTTGACCAATATAGATGAGAAATTCATCCCTGATGCCCTGTATATAATCTCTGTAAACAGACCAATACCTAATCTCCAAGAAATAGAAGAAAGTCCTGTTCCATAACTCCATCATGTACGTATAAATCAATCTGACACTGTAGCTTCAAGTAGAAACATCTCTCTCAATATTGTAAATATAGTCTCTCAACCTGGAACCCACCAACAGCTTCGAACGCAAAAATCTAAATCTGAATACTTTAAATAAGCGTCCGAAAGCCAGTCGCCTTGCGATTTAACCGCCCCCCCCCCCCCTCAAACCGGCCAAAACCGGCTGGTGGTCAAATGTCGTCTGCTTCAGTGTTTTCAACTAATTTCAACAGTTATGAAAAACAGTTTGACTGAGAAATGAACATGAGACTTATCAAGATCACATGCCCTAGGTCAACAGCTTTCCTTGGCATGGGTTGGGCACTAAGTGCCCAACCCATGCCAAGGAAAGCTGTTGAATCAGTCTTAATTCAAGGGGGGAAGGGTTAATAAGCTCTCATGGTACAAGAGCCAAAAATGCTGTTGTGTCCCCCCCCCCCCCCGTCGAAAACTATGCCCAGAGTACAAATCTCCTCGCAACCGCACTTTACAATCGCTTCTCTTAAAATCTTAACAAACATGTATTGAGTAATGCATTTAAATTTAGCTTCTGTACTGAAAAGAAAAGCAGGGGCATCAGGCCTAGCTTTAACCATTGACAAAAGTGTGCTGTATGCAGAAACTGGACAAATCACTGAGCCAGGAATTTTCAAGAGAGGAATAACCAACTTTCTCTCCCCAAATTGTCTTGTTTTCAACCATTTCATATGAACGAGGAGCCCCACTTCACCAAGCTCAATATCACCCCTGCAAAAAATGTTTTAAAGAATCGAAAGCTTTAAGACTAACTGGGACAACATTCGACTTTCTTGCCATAATAAAAAAAGCTATAAGAAACGCAGACCAACAAGCCACATGTAAAGTTTTAGAAAAATCTAAAACTGAATTAATTTTGAAAAGTAAATTAGGAGTGATAGGCTTAGCTCTACCGGGACAATGCGGATTAAGCCTTGAGATACCTTTCAACAGTAACTTATACTGAAAATGATATAAAAACGGAAACTCAGAATGGTAAAGTAAATGCAAAGCTTTCACTTTATTTACATATTTTTTATCGAAGTTACACTCTTGAAAGAGCGGCTCTGAAATTGAGTATATAAACATACAGTATCTAAAGAAGTGGGAACAGAAACCAGATCAAAATACAAACAAAACATAACATAAGCTTTCCATTGTACGTATAAATTCTTGCTAGTACCTGTCGCACATGCATTTCGCTGACTAGCTTCCGAAGAAAATCAATTAAGTAGTTTGCATAGAAAATATGTAAATTAGGCAAACTGTTAACTGTCGTCGGCCGCTGGTTGCTACCGATAGCCCCTGTGTGTGTGTGTGTGTGTGTGTGTGTGTGTGTGTAGATTGTCTTGTATCGGTGGATCAGGTACTAGACAGTTCGAGTTTTTCATTGTGTACCATGGATCAATAATTGTACCTTAATTTCGGTGGACTTCTAAAATTACCCCATTCCCGCCCTCACCACACACACACACACACACAAGATGCAAAACAAAACAAAAACAAAACAAAAATGAACCCCATAGGCCTAGTTAGGCCTATAATCGTTTGCCATCAGGTAAACCTATAATATATTAAAGATATTGAAGCCTGAAAAGTTGAATTCATCTAAGTAGCTCTATTAAAGCGTGTCGAGTTTGGTTGAATGTTCATTAGATGGGAAATGGTCTATAGCGTTTGGTAGATGATTGTAAATTTGACCATGAAGCATTCATACTTTGTTTTGCTTTTTACTAGTCGGAAACTATTTGCCAGATCGTTGATGTATTCAGTTGGCAGGGTGTGAATTAGACGGCTGTCTTGGTGGAAAGTGTGCCAGATGAACCCAGTGTTATGTTACATAAAGGTATTGATTGATCAAATCAAAAATTGGATAAAATCGTTATTCATGGTTTAGCTGTGGAATACGTGGAATATTTCTCCGCAAAGTTAGATAACCTAAAGTGATAGATTGCTGAGTGTTTGGGCTAATGTAGCCTATGTCAGAGGTCTACAGAGGCACGCGGGCAATGTGCACAACAGTACTTTCATGTTTACATAAGTTAGGCAGTGACGGGTTAGCGTATGGAGACCATAGAGTTTGAACTACAGATTTGGGTAACAAGGACTGGGAAGTGGTTCTAGACGAAAATACTCAATTATAAAAGAGGTGTTTGTGTAATAGAGATGTACCGGGGCAGATATTCTCTGCACTCCACACTACAACAGTGAATGACTATTTTTATCCAATTTTGGATCAATCATAGAATTGATGTAACATAACATAACACTGGATTACTCCAACACACTTGCCACCATGATATCAGACATCTGAAAGCGCCTGCGTGGACCGAGAAGTCTGGCAGGCAAAAGAAAACTAAATTCTGTGGGGGTATACTGCGCCATCTAGCGAGAATCACGCTATATTCACCGCCTGGTAACATCGGTCACGGTCCATATCAAAGGATTCTAAAGTAGCAGATGTTTGTGTATTGTGTACCAAAATAAAAGTCCCATTTAAAATGCATTGCAAACGATAACTTGACTGACAGGGATAACACAGTGTCACAGCAGGCCTAGTCTTCAGTGCGCACGGGGCTATCGAGCTGACACGTGCTACTCTGATATCTATCTACTGCATTTCGCTTTCGGGATGTTTCAAAATGACAAAACAAGCCACAAAGATAAGCAAACGACACTGAATTACCAGTCCTTTTGGGAGGCGGACTATGTACAAGGGACAGGGTTTATGTGAATGTATTGTCAGTGACCCTGTCTACCCGACCCTGATGAGACCCAGGGCCGCCTCCTGTGCATGGGCCCCTCGCCGCCTCTGGGGACTCATAAGAAACCCAAGAAAATGGCATATCATTCTGCAGGTCTTTCACTGCGAGATCCATTCAAAACATTAATAAAGCTAAAACCTCAAGATAAAGGCCAACAAACACATACACACACACACACACACACACACACACACACATATATATATATATATATATATATATATATATATATATATATATATATATATATATATATATATATATATATATATATATACATATATATACACATATACATATATACACAGAGAGAGAAAGGGATATATATATATATATATATGTATATATATTAATTAACCTGGCTCCCAAGGGACACTTTTGTTCCTACGATATAGTCAAGGTATGTCTATTTTTCCTGTGC
>OZ026628.1:19141837-19181837 GCA_964020975.1 Hermodice carunculata | reverse complement strand
AATGAAATGGACTGTTCAGTTATTCAAATTGGACCACTTGTATCTTGAAAATTTAACTCAGCCTAGTCCAAATTTATACCCTTTTAAAATCATGAACACTTGTTGGTCAAGTTACAGCCTGAATGGCTCATGGGACTGTTTTAAATTGAAATGCAAAAGCAGCATCTGGTCTGCAGGTGTTCTAAACAGACATCTCTTGCATCTTTAGCGGGGTATTGGGTGACAGGAAGCTTGTAAAGTGACGATTAATTTGGACCCAATAAAGGCACCTACCGTTATATAAGTGATAAATGACTTACCACACCCCTTTCATGTGGTCCGAAGCTAAGAGATGAATAAACACAGAGCTGGTCATTTTGCGTGGTAACATGGGCACAAGGGCTCTGTAATTGGCTGTTCACTTAAGATGGCTACCATTCCCATTTTAACAAGAAGCAAGCATTCACCTTTGCTGGATGCTGAGCCATTAGTTTACCCAGTTTTGCAGCATTATACACAGAATGATGGAACAGCATACAAATATATTTTAATTGATACAAAAATCGTGAAATCATGATTGGGCAGGGTCAGAGAAATTAAAATTATGCCCTATTTTGTCATTGTTTATGTCTAGTTCTAGTAGTAATCACATCAGAAACTGTTATTCAATGCTGTAACCACTGAGCAATAGCTAAACATGACATGTTTGGGTCAATATACGTGCATTTTGAGATGATTAGCCTACACTTCAACATTCCCAAATAGCAGGCACTACCATGTACCCATGATTCTTTGTCTACATAAACACTGCCCAGCTATGCAACTGAGAAAGAGGCTACTGATTTGACCCTTAATATCGCATCTCATTAAACCCAAGTCAGCATGTCGACTGGTAAGTACATGGTATTCCATAGTTGAGCTTCTACATCGCTAGCGAGCCCTGGATACGATAGGCCTATATCACCTAAGCTATAGTTAGTTTCTTCTGCAGCTACTTATACGATTTTCGATATGTTCATTCATGGAACATCCTACAAATGAGTCCTTAGGACTTGAAGGTCATTAACTACTCCATACACGATGCGCAAAGGTACTACTTAGGTAATATGCTAACACCTTGGGTCCAAATATGGCACTGTAACCCAGGCACCGTAGAGCTGAAAAGCGATACATCATCAGTGTATGCAAAATTGTTATATCTGTTCTCATAGATTCTAAGGCCAGTATCTAAATTCGAAACACACCTCAGCATATTATTCAAAAATAATATTCAGCAGATACGGAGATAAAATGCCAGCTTGTCGCACGCCGAGACGAATCCTAAATAAGATAGTGATATTATTAAATCTCACCACATCTATTTGGTCTCAACACCGCCACCCGCTCAAAGGCTGACAATGAAACCCGGATAGCCAAGGTAGAGGGCAATCTCTCTCTCTCTCTCAGTCTCTCTCTCTCTCTCTCCTCTCTCTCTCTCTCTCTCTCTCTCTCTCTCTCTCCTCTCTCTCTCTCTCTCTCTCTCTCTCTCTCTCTCTCTCTCTCTCTCTCTCTCTCTCTCTCTCTCTCTCTCTCTCTCCTCTCTCTCTCTCTCTCTCTGTATAAATGCAAATTGTCAACCTCCGATAAAGACAACTTGCCATCTGGTGAATTATTTTACGGATCAATGTTTTACAGAACACACACACACACACACACATACAAATCGATATAAACGAATGAATGCACTTTATTGGCTGCATAAAAAATGGACAATATGCTACATATGTGTATGTATATATATATATATATATATATATATATATATATATATATATGACAGTAACATGACCATACACAAACAAACAATGACACTATAAAGGTAATTTGCTTCAAAGGAAATCTGTGTGCGTCCCCTCAAATGTTGCAAATATTGCATGACGCAACTTTTGTTCTTTGGTTCTTCACATTCCATAAAGCTTGTGACTAAATAAAAATATCAAGACCTTGACCTTTAAACGAAAGAGGTCATATGTAAATTACAAAAATGTGCATCGTTGCAATGCCAAGAATTTGAGCCTTACATGACTAAGTTGGATGGAAATTGACCAAATCATAGTTACACGAAAATTCAAATTCCCAAAGGAACTTGATTTGTGGTCTATATAGAGGCCACATGCTAGTTACAAAATGTATATATGTATATACAATTTGAGTCCAACATTAGCCAGATCAGATGCAAATTGCCCACTTTATGGTTGATGAAAATTTCAAACGTGGGTTAAGACTTGCGATAATCAACAGGACTAGGCAAAAGTTTGGGTTGTGAAGGGATTTGGGACATCTAACTTATTGCTTCCAATGAGATCTGCGTCTACTCACGTGGCTCATATATTTCTTGAAGACTGGTACACTTTATGCAACTGTACTCAAAGGTTATATTAATAGACATACATTACAATGTATAAAAGCGTGTCGTTTTGTTAGTTTCATATTCATTGTTTGCTGGGTTTTTTGGTTCATTCAGACCTAATCTCCTACGATCCTCGATCAGCAAAACGATTACGTTACATATATCCACGTAACTGGAAGTGTGCGCTGAGGTATCTTTTGATGACCTACCTGCCAGGTGATTTTGTTTGTGTTTTCATTGATGTAATTTGTCATGTTAGAATCAGAATAAACCACGACGGAATAGAGTTATCGGCATTTGATGGCCCCGGTGCGCCAAGTTCTCGATGGCGCCATCAAATTCCTGATATATCAGCTCAGTCGTAGTTTATTCTGTAAACAAGGCAAACTAAGTAATGTGGCTCAGGGTTTTTTATTTATTTATAATTTTTTCTGTGCAATGCTCTCATTACTTTCTCGATAAGATGTTAAATTACAAATTATGTTGACAATAGAATTTAGCACCCTGTCTCCTTTGCTGGCAACAATTTTCAAGGCGATATTTATAATAATTAGGCAACTTTCTTATATCTCTGATCGGTTATTGAAAAGAAAGTTGCTAGCAACCATTTTATATTTGACAATTTGACAATTTTGACAATTTTATTGACTTTTTTTTGCCCTAAAGGGCTCATGGTTACATATAGATCCGTAGTCATAAAAATACATAGAAGACAATATATACACCACATACTACATTAAGAAAGTGACTTAGCTAAAGTTGCTGTCGATGTACAATGTCTGAGGCTCATGCTCTTATATACAAGGTTCGTAATTATGTAGGCTGACGTGCTTCCATCAGGTGACATGATTATGTCGAGTTTTTTGCTTTCTTGTAACGAGGCAAAGTCCGGGTATAGTTTTTTAAGGCTGTTAAAAGCGTCATTTCTTAAGGTATTAAATAAATCACAATGTAACAGAGAACGTGACTCGTTTTCAACAACTTGTTGTGAACAGAATTGGCAAAAACGCTGGTTACATGGTTCGTTCTGGTATCTCCCCTGTTCTATGCAGAGTTTATGATTACTTAACCTTAAGAGTGTAAACACGCGACGTAGTTTGAAACTTTTAACACTCGTCAAGTATTTCTCTGGCTCATATAGATGTTTAAACAAACGGTAGAACCTTAATTTATTTCCATTTCCCTGTTTTTATAAGTGATTACGTATCTGTGGTGGGTATACAGGGAAATAGCACATGTAATTGATATCAAACCTCATCTGACCCTATTTTTTTCTCAACTTTCACACCCATTCTCCCCATACCAAACCATTACACATGAGCGATAACCAGGGCTGTATTGACACCGGATGGGGGTATGATATGATTACCATTTATATAAAAACTCGCCAGTACTTTCGGACCAGTATCCACTATCGAGGCAACCTTCTCCATTGGGCTTCGTCTTTGATGCAGTGGGGAGCTTGGCGCTCAGCCTATTGCTGATCCTTATTTCATTGCCTCAGGGCAACTTCTATGTCTGATGCAAAATACTACTTCTGGGGCCTACAACTGGTCACTGTATGTCGTTGTACTTACATTTTCAGGTAATGTTCACTTTGGAAAAGCCCCACTTTATATTGTGCATAACATTCATTCGATAAATTAACCATCCCTTAACACTAATCACATATATATTTTGGACGCTACCTCTTCAAAATATCTAATCAACTTGGCTGCCATTGTGAAAATAGTGAGTTCCACACCCAATGCCAATGCGGCAATGGTTTGTGAATGAACGATCTTGCCGAGTGGGGGTGGGAAGAGGGTTATAATGTATGAAACCAAGCATATATATTTCGTAATTATTTCACAGCATCAAAAATGATATATATGTTTTGGCCGTAATTCACTTTGATATCCAAATCAAGTGTACTTTTGTCAGACTGTCCCGCAATCAAAGAATAAATTGCGCAATGTTCAAAATGGCGCTCGAGCGTGACGTGTCACATTTGGATTTGTAACTAACGATGATAACTGCTTCAGACACAACCGAGCAGGCAGATTAAAGTTAAGATGGTACATCTTGTTTTAAAAATAATTTAAGGACCGTTTGCACTGGTAACTCACAGAATGAAGACCTGGAACCATGCCGAAAACCTGTGGCCACGATTCGCTGTGATTTTCCTTTCCCACAATGCATTGCGCCATGTTTAAACGGGCGCTCAATGCGCATGCATCAGGCCTTCTAGTTGCAATTTGATTTATAACTGACTATGATCACTGCTTCTGACAGAAGCGAGCGGACAAAGAAACGTTAGGATTGTAAGTCATCTTTTGAAAATAGGTTGACAACTGCTTGCTCTGGTAACTCGGGGAACAGACACATGAAACCTAGCGATACTAGATGCCAATACCGCACCCATCGTGGCTATTTGCAGCAGCTACACGTGTGCCTTTTCCCCAGCCCAAGTTGATCGTCCAGACAAATTGACATAAAATGCTGTTTGAATTGACTTTACTGCAAAATAACGGCACACGTTGGCCAGCTTTTCTTTTAACTTTGTCTTACAACTTGGTTAAGTTTGATTTGAATGACCTTTTTTTTCTGAGCGGTTTGTTGGGTGATTTTGCTGGTCGGTCGCGTGTTGCAGCTGGTCCAGGTTGGTCCAACTTGAGCATTGTTGCAAAATTGTGCATCACAGTTCTTGAAAAATGCTACAAAATTTAGCCAAAATAAATGTTTCTTATGTGAAGAAATTTATTGAGAAAATAATCCAGGGAATGTAAATTTGCTGCTGCAATTGGGGAGCACCGTGGTCTTGCGCATCAGGCCATTTAACATTGCAAAAGCGTCCGTGCCAAGGAAATCTGGTCGTTTTGACCAGGTGGGGTCTGGGGTCGGTAATTCCAGGTACGACTGTACTATGATTATACCTATTCCCATGTAGAAACTGCCAGGGTATATCAAAGAGAGTGAGTGTGACATGTTTAAAAATAAGGTGAAATCATTCTTGATACATGAGATGGGAGTACTGGAGAGGGACAGCTTTATATATAAATTTATAGTTTCAATATTTTAGTGTTATCAGGGACCTGCAATTTATATACATATATATATATATATATATCGCAGGGCCCTGTAGTTATGGAAACTACGCTTTTGGTGCTCATATTTATTTATGTATTAATTTATTGAAAATTTAGATCAATCTTTTACTTCATACATACTTAAACCATTACATCTACAAACCGGTGCAAAGCAACTTTTTATTATTATTTTTTTTTTTTTTTTTTTTGTTTTTTTTCGATTTCATACTTGCATTTCTGCTATTTTCATGTTGTGGTCCACCATGTAAATGAGCCAAGGCAAGATTCCCTGGGCATTTGGTACTCCCATTTCATGCATCAGAGTTTGGTGTGCTTTCAGCAATTATACTGAACCCCAATGAAAAGTATCCACATAAAAAAATTAACACATTAATTTTGTAAGTTACTAAGTACTGTGTGTGCATATATGCATGGTTTGGAGCCTACATCAGGGTCATTCAGGACAACTTTTTAACTTTTGCTGGGTTGTTACATAATGCATGTGACTTTTGTGCACCGAATATGGCTTCTGACCACCACTCCTATTGGATGGCTAAAATGACCTGATGTTTTCAGTGGCTTTAAAAAGGGATGTTCAGCCAAGAAAAAAGCCAGTGGTCTCAGGTGTGTTGAGGCCATCATGCCGCGTCTGAGCCAAGGTCAAAGACACCATGCTTTGGGGCTTGCAGAGGGTGGAGTCCCAATCACTCAAATCGCACAAAGAATGGGGTGTACTCGGCGCACCATCCAACGACTAATTGAACGGCAACAAGAAACTGGATCCGTAGATGATCGGCCTAGGCCTGGCCGAGAAAGAGTGACAACACCTGGCCAAGACCGTCACATCCGGCTGATGCACCTGCGAGACCGTTTCCGTACAGCAGCCCAAACAGCCCGTGAGACTCAAGGGGTCAATCACCGTCCTGTCAGTAGTTCTACTGTGGAGAGGCGACTGAGGAGCAGTGGCCTAACAGCCAGAAGACCTTACAGAGGTAACCTGCTGACCCAACCCAGAAGAGAAAGACGACTGCAGTGGTGTAGAGCACACTCCAGGTGGACTCGCCAGCAGTGGAATACCGTCCTTTTTACTGACGAGTCCCGTTTTTGTGTCAGCAGAGCAGATGGCAGAGAACGTGTGTGGCGCCGGACTGGGGAGAGATATGCAGATGCCTGTGTCCGTCAGGCAGATCGATGGGGTGGACCCTCTGTCATGGTGTGGGCAGGCATCAGCAACCGCTACCGGACACCCCTAGTGGTCATTCAAGGGATCCTCAATGCTAGGCGGTACATTGATGAGGTGCTGGAGCCGCACATGGTCCCATTTATGGAGCAGCATCAAGATCTGGCGATCTTTCAGCAGGACAATGCACGTGCACACTCTGCAAGATTACCAATGGACTTTCTCAATGAGAACAACATCAATGTCATGGAATGGCCAGCGTTCTCACCCGATCTGAGCCCTATTGAACATTTGTGGGATCAGTTAGGCCAAGGTATTCAACGGAGGACACCTAGGCTTACTACCCGAAACCATCTGATCCAAGCTCTGCAGGAAGAATGGAATAATGTTCCCCAACACAGAATTCAAACCCTGGTCAGCAGTATGCGCCGCAGCTGTATAGCATGTGTTGATGCTCGAGGTGGCCACATCCCATATTGAACAGAAAAATTTGTGTGACTTTCAATTAGGGCAGTTAATGACATTTTTTGCCTGTAAGTGACGTTAATGTCGGTAGAGCGTGACATTATTTTTACGCCAGAAAAGTGAATGCTTTGTTAAGTTCTAAGCACATCTAGGTATGAAATGTTTCAAGTATAAACGATAAAATACTTCAAAATTGGCATGTGGATACTTTTCATTGGGGTTCAGTATATATTGCACCATCTTGGCATATCTGTGCATAAAATATCACCAATCCACATTCAGTGATAAAGGTCAAGTACACTCAGGCCTAGTGATTGTCTTAATGTATTTTTTCTTCCTGTTTTTGTGAAGAAAATAGTTATCTGTTAATTTTCCCCGAATTAATAAGCATAATATGTGTGCAAAAATTCTCTAAAGCCTTACATGTATGAATGAAAAATTTACCTTGTCTTAATTGATTACTTGGCGATGTTTTCTTTTTATTTTATTTCTCACTAATTTAGCTAATTTTCATCATATTTTTGTACAATCTGAGGGAAAATCGCCAAATCAGTACAATAATGACTAAAATGTTGTGAGTTTGTCAACCATGTAAAGGCAAGATACTCAACACTCCCCAGACAAACCATTTTGCATGCTCGAATTCATTTTTTGGGGGGGGGGTGCATTCAGACCCCCCCACCCCCACCATGCCTGTGGCCATTAGGGCCGTGTAGGTCAAATTTGGGCCATTAAAAAAAATACGGACTTTTTTCAACCTCTTGGGTCTCTGATTTAGTTTGAAGCATTGGCCTAGGTCGACCAGTATTTGCGAGGGAAGGGCTAGGCATTAGAGGACTGGTCCGTTTTATTAGGGTCTGTCAGGTTACCAGAACCACACACTTATTTCATTTATTTATTTATTTATTTTTTTTTTGTTAGGTCTTGGGTACCTTGGACATTTGTTGAAACATGTGGAAAATGAATGTTCTTTCCCCTTTTACACATCATCTGTCTTGACGTCAGTTTAATTTTGTTAACTGGGCACAGCCAGATGCACTTGTATAATATAAAAATCCCGTTAAACTGTGTATTATTTTGCGGTTTGGGATCAAACACTTTATGTTGTAACATTTACAAAGTACAAACAATTGATAATATAGTTTGTAGGTCGTAACATTTTATATCAAAAACAGAATGCAATCACAATGCAGGCCCGTTTTGAAAATCAGTACAATGTCTGTGTTGAGACGTGTTCACATTAGACACGCTCTTGTCACCGCTACACGCATTGTAAACATCGCTGCCTCGGGCTCATCATTGTATCAAATATACTTACAAATTGACAGAATCAGGTCGACGCTGGCAGAACTTTTTGTGACGTGAATTCATTATTTCTATAATCAAATGGGAAGCTTTCTAATCGCGAGGTAAATCTACTCGAAAGCTTCAAACTTTGTACAATATAGAGACTCACCCCATATTATCCCCACATATTCTGTAAAATTTTAACAAAACACTTTTCCAGGTTTTTTTGCTTTGTGTGTGTGTGTGTGTGTGTGTGTGTGTGTTTGTTTTTTATTGTTTTTCTTTTTTGTTTTTTGTTTTTTGTTTGTTTGTTTTTTTTTTAACAGTAGAACGACGCGACTCAGTCTATTTCTGTGGGTGAATTATTATTTTCCAGAGTGCACTACAAAAGGAATAACCCCCTATAGATCACATGGTCTAAATATTGTAATCGCCTGCATCAGTGAGGTAGTGCATTAACATATCGACCAAATGAAATGTGCTTTAGGGACGTTTATACGTCTCACGTGACGTTGACTGCGGCGAACGTAATGTATATATACATATATATATATATATATATATATATATATATATATATATATATATATATATATATATATATATATATATATTTGTGTGTGTGTGTGTGTGTGTGTGTGTGTGTGTGTGTGTGTGTTGAAGAATACCCTCTTAAACCAAGAATAAACAAAATCGTAGGTCTATACGGCTGGAGAGTAAATTACTGTTTTTCTTTCGCAAGAGATTCAAATTCAGATTCAGATTCAGGCTCACTTTAATTTGACAATATGAATCTACAGAATTTCACACAATCGACAAAAAAAGTCAAGGGGACCGGTGCTGAAAAAAATGGTTGTCTGTGTGTGCGTGTTCGCGTGTTGACGTGTATGTGTTTGTCTGTGTGTCTGTGTGAGCCGTATTTCTACAGCTGCACTGCGTGTCTCATCATATTTGGAACACATAGAACAAATGTGACAATCCGATATTTCTACAAATGAAATAGAGTATAATTAAGTGCATGATTCTGTATGGGCTGGAACCAATTTGCGCTTCATTTAAAAGGTACAATGTTACATTTGCAAGCTTCAAGTCGATCCATGCATAGATCAACAGTGTTGTAGTCCGTTCCATTCTTCGGAACTGACGAGTTTCACAAGGTATCGCGTGATGACGTATCGCTACAGGGATCAGAAGCACTGGTTCCGGTGACGTTTATCAACGTGCACGGGGTAATGTGGACTGAACACATACTAAATTGAACCTACAATAATTTAGGTCAAAAGCTTGTGTTAAAACTTATTTTTAAATGGGAAAATGCCATCTTAGCAATTGGAATTTAAATAACTGGTGGTGGGTACCTAGATTCAGGAGGAAAGTGTTAAAATACCTTGCTTAAATGTCCATAAAACTTGTTGACAGAAAGAGTTCTCGGTGATTGTATATTTTAAGAACTCCATACTACGTACAGGGAGGCGATACTAAGCAATTTTGTATTGTGGCACCAGTACTTAATCGAAGAAATTCGCCAAACCAGGCCAGGTATGTCACGAGTGCCATTAGGCGGTGGACCTGTCAATAGCACAGCGAAAATGCGAGGACTGTGCACCAATCTTCTTCCATGTGCCACCTGGTACCTGATCCTCGCCTTTTGGGGGCATTGTCTTGGGCAATGGTGGAGCGACCCTGACACACGTATGTGAAAAGAAGATTTGTCGTCGATTGAAACGTCACTTGCTGCGTTTTTATGAAAACGAAATCTCCGTTAAGCTTTGCGTCAGTGAACATGTCTTAATACATGAACTAATAGCTGCCCGGGAACGAGGCTCTTAGCATTGAATATAAAAAGAGCTGTAAAATGGGGGGGGGGGGGTGAAACAAAGGGGATGAAAAGATATGCAGGACTAAGATAAACTGAAGATGTAGCCAGGACTGAGGTGAACTGACAGAATTAGGGTATCTGCAGGTCCAAGTGAGGAAATGATATTGAATGGGCATTCTAGTAAGAGGCAAATATATGGAATAAAGAGATATTCAGGAGAGACGGCAACAATGGGGACGAGGGGGTTAACAAAAAAAGAAGGCGTATACAGAATTCATGTTTACTAATGAAATGAAAATGTGCCATGATTTGAGGTAAACCGATGGAATAAGAGGGACATTTAGGTCTGAGGTAAACAAGAGGAATTAAAGGATATTCAGGATTTAAGGAAGTATATGAGACAAAAGGGTCTTGAAGTAAACAGTTGAAATTAAAAGTATCCAGATCTCAGATGAATAGATGAAATGGAACGGGATTCAGATCTGAGTTTGATAGATAGGCAAGATATATATATATATATATATATATATATATATATATATATATATATATATATATATATATATATATATATATATATATATATATATATATATATATATATATGTATATATATATATATATATATTCAAGGTTGAGGTAACAAATGAAATGGAAAGGTATCATGCACTGTGGTGAAGCAGTGGTCATACCTCTCTCATCGGTCCCACCTCTGCGCTTTTGTTGTCGACGGGATACGCACGTGCTGGCAATGGAAGACTCATAATATTAAATACAGCCAATTGTTGAGCATTCAACATTTCCTAATGCCAAGGAGGAGGGCCTCGGACGAAAAATAACTTGCACGGATAAGAAAAAAAAAGTAGTCAAGCCACAGAAGACCTGTTCATACCGAGTTGTACCGAACTTTTCCTGACCATAATTAATTATGCATTCCACTGTTGGTCTGATTGTCATATGTTTACAACGGATGCAACGGCTAACGCTAGTGATGAGAGCATGGGTTGTGCTGAACAGTGCAAATCTTTTACCTAAAATGTCATATCAGTGGTGAAATGAGTATTTATAGCTTGCTAAGAGTTTGATTATTTAAGATTAAACCCAAGCACACCCTGGGCTTTACTTTCTTATCCTTCCACGTGTTATCCAGCCAGCGTGATCGAGCACAAAATGTAAACAAAGCAGGGTGCACTTCCCGAAGTGAACCGAAGAAACGCGGGTCTATTGTTGAGCATCCAACAGTTTCTCCTGCCCTGACTTTTGCCAACGAGTATAACTTTCTTTGCTTTGCTTGTTTCATATCAGTTAATAACCTTAGCCGCCAAATGCACGGAGGAAAGAAATACATTTATAAGCTGGCAAGCAACAGCTGTCAGTTGGCAAGAAGCTTTCATCGAAAAATATTGTCAAGTCCGCTTGCAATTAAAAATGACGTGGAGGGTTTTACTCGTTCGTAGTGGCGATATTTCCATGCTATTGATAGAATACTTTATTGCATTTGTATACCCATACAGGGTCCATAGCATACAATATAAAGCACAGGATTATATACACTTTATACATAAAAGAAACATATAAATTCACCAGAGACTGCTTAAACTCATTAAGAACTGGGGATACAGTTTTACAAAATGAAAGAGAGTGTCTAATGAATTTGCAAACACGCACCGCCACTTCAGGCTCAGGGGAAAACGCAGATGAGAGAGAATATGGCACTTTGGTGGACTGGAGATGAGTTTTAAGTGCTCCTCGACATATATTATAATGTGGGCCATTTATCAAAAATGTTCTTCATCTTCAATGTAATTTTTATTATAATGAATACATAATCTGTTCCACAAACCGTTATTTTGATAAACATTTGCAGCTACCGAATTTTTTGTACGGAAACTCTGTAGTTTTCCATACAGTTTTTTTTTTCTTAATTTTCTGTAGGTACGTAATTCGGGAGAAGTGTCTGAGTATAGTCTTGACGCATGCTAGAGAAAATAATGTTGTTGATGTTGATCACGTAAACGAAGTGATAACTGTCGGAGATTTTTTATTTAAATCCAAAATATCTCTTGTATTAATCTGTACATAAAAAAAAGGAAACAAAAAAAAAAAACCATTTTCGAGTATTTTTCTTTACCGCTATCCAAACAACATTTCCCTCGTTATCTTTTATCTCTTAAAGGGGAACACGTAGTAAATGTTGTGTTGGAAGTTTTATAATCCTAAGCCAATATTTGATAGCTTTCATTTCAATTTCGACAGACAATGGATATCTCCAGAACCGTTAGTAGGAATGAGGTTATTATAGATATCGAATAAATCCATTGCGACTTAAGGAAATACCATGTTGTCTTTATTGGCAATCAGAGCACCTCTCAAAAATCTCATTTCTTCCTTTCGTTGTCGGCTATATATATATATATATATATATATATATATATATATATATATATATATATATATATATATACTGAACCCCAATGAAAAGTATCCACATAAAAAAATTAACACATTAATTTTGTAAGTTACTAAGTACTGTGTGTGCATATATGCATGGTTTGGAGCCTACATCAGGGTCATTCAGGACAACTTTTTAACTTTTGCTGGGTTGTTACATAATGCATGTGACTTTTGTGCACCGAATATGGCTTCTGACCACCACTCCTATTGGATGGCTAAAATGACCTGATGTTTTCAGTGGCTTTAAAAAGGGATGTTCAGCCAAGAAAAAAGCCAGTGGTCTCAGGTGTGTTGAGGCCATCATGCCGCGTCTGAGCCAAGGTCAAAGACACCATGCTTTGGGGCTTGCAGAGGGTGGAGTCCCAATCACTCAAATCGCACAAAGAATGGGGTGTACTCGGCGCACCATCCAACGACTAATTGAACGGCAACAAGAAACTGGATCCATAGATGATCGGCCTAGGCCTGGCCGAGAAAGAGTGACAACACCTGGCCAAGACCGTCACATCCGGCTGATGCACCTGCGAGACCGTTTCCGTACAGCAGCCCAAACAGCCCGTGAGACTCAAGGGGTCAATCACCGTCCTGTCAGTAGTTCTACTGTGGAGAGGCGACTGAGGAGCAGTGGCCTAACAGCCAGAAGACCTTACAGGGGTAACCTGCTGACCCAACCCAGAAGAGAAAGACGACTGCAGTGGTGTAGAGCACACTCCAGGTGGACTCGCCAGCAGTGGAATACCGTCCTTTTTACTGACGAGTCCCGTTTTTGTGTCAGCAGAGCAGATGGCAGAGAACGTGTGTGGCGCCGGACTGGGGAGAGATATGCAGATGCCTGTGTCCGTCAGGCAGATCGATGGGGTGGACCCTCTGTCATGGTGTGGGCAGGCATCAGCAACCGCTACCGGACACCCCTAGTGGTCATTCAAGGGATCCTCAATGCTAGGCGGTACATTGATGAGGTGCTGGAGCCGCACATGGTCCCATTTATGGAGCAGCATCAAGATCTGGCGATCTTTCAGCAGGACAATGCACGTGCACACTCTGCAAGATTACCAATGGACTTTCTCAATGAGAACAACATCAATGTCATGGAATGGCCAGCGTTCTCACCCGATCTGAGCCCTATTGAACATTTGTGGGATCAGTTAGGCCAAGGTATTCAACGGAGGACACCTAGGCTTACTACCCGAAACCATCTGATCCAAGCTCTGCAGGAAGAATGGAATAATGTTCCCCAACACAGAATTCAAACCCTGGTCAGCAGTATGCGCCGCAGCTGTATAGCATGTGTTGATGCTCGAGGTGGCCACATCCCATATTGAACAGAAAAATTTGTGTGACTTTCAATTAGGGCAGTTAATGACATTTTTTGCCTGTAAGTGACGTTAATGTCGGTAGAGCGTGACATTATTTTTACGCCAGAAAAGTGAATGCTTTGTTAAGTTCTAAGCACGTCTAGGTATGAAATGTTTCAAGTATAAACAATAAAATACTTCAAAATTGGCATGTGGATACTTTTCATTGGGGTTCAGTATATATATATATAT
The DNA here is from genome assembly GCA_964020975.1 of Hermodice carunculata. Classification (NCBI taxonomy): domain Eukaryota; kingdom Metazoa; phylum Annelida; class Polychaeta; order Eunicida; family Amphinomidae; genus Hermodice; species Hermodice carunculata. The sequence continues at coordinate 19,167,649 of OZ026628.1, read as the reverse complement.
ATATATATATATATATATATATATATTGGTGTTTTTTTCGGAAGAAAAAACACCACTCTACCTCAAAATGCTTCCCAGTTAATCAAAGGAGGTGGTGCTCACAAAGTCTTTATTTGTAATTTCAAATTTTATATCCTTAAACAATATTCCGTGGGGGTTGAAAAGAATTGCTTAAGATTTCCCTACATTTATTTCTAACCCCCATTTATCACTGTACGGCCACAACAACGCAATATACATATATTTATAAACTTCAAAATGCATATGGTAGATAAAGTGAACAGTGCTTGCCCCCTTTTTTTTTCTTACTTATACATTGGCAGATGGCTCAGAGTTGGCAAAGATGGTATAGTTGGCCAAGTTTTGAATGTATGCTGTGGCCACCGGTGTAGATAGGGGACCACAATTGACCTATTTAGCAATTTGCAGCATGTCGCAAATTATAGAGTGTCATTACTATATCCAAAACTTGGTCCTTATGAAACAAATCCAGGTCAATTCCGACCAAAGGCAATGCTCCTTCAAGTTGGTATGTTTAGCTCAATCACATACATTAATACTTCGTCCGTATCCAAAAGAGTCCAAAATGTAAATACAAAGGTCCATAGGGCCAAAAAAAAGACATGTCTAGTTTTAATATGAAAAGAATGCAAAAAAAAAAAAAAGAAAAGAAAAAATCAAGTTAAAAATATATGCCTGAAAATTAAATTGGTTTGAGCAGATGTATCTTTCATGTGCATATAGGACCGTACAATTCATGAAAAGGGACCAACATCTGTAGCACAATGGAGAATTTGCGAACACAAATTTTAGATGTGTCGAAAATCTCAAAACAATTCAGGGTTTAAAAAATATTAGTTGCAACCACCGTCACAACAGTGATCAGCATCTATATAAGTCCCCAAAGACACACTTACACCAACACTAATCCATCAAAAAAGCTCTTAGGCTTAAAATGACCATCAACAAGAATGTGCACATAATCATATAATCGATGTGTTTTAGATATATACCTAAAGGCATGATGTTGTTTTAAAGGAGATTAACTACGAGTGTTTCCAAGAGAATTTCTTTGAATGTGCAATTACAGTGGTCAAACATCAATACAGTGTCAGAATTTGCAAATGCACTGGTTCAAATGTCAAACAGCATCCAGAAACAAGTGACATCAGCTCTCAAAACGCAAAACAACAATAAAAAAATGTCATTACAATAGCCATAAATTGTAAGCATAGCAGTCAAATTTCAGCTATGGTTGCCCGAAAGTATTGTTAAAAGGAGACTAAAATGTTCAAGAAAGCATGTTCAATGTATTAACTTATGTGCGAGTGTAAGAAATGCAGTATACATCACCACGATACATGAAAAAACTATCAAACATTCCATGTATGACAAATTGAATGCACCCGAGAGAACAAAAAATGGTATCTGCTTACTCGCAAAAAGGTTCCCTGTGTTACTAAGCAGACTGATAGCAAAGTTGCAAATCGAAATTCGAAACGCTTTAAGCAATCTTAGCTTTGAGTTGCATGTATGTATGTTAAAAGCTATGTCAACAATATCTCTCCTTGCATGCTGATCCGGCAGAGGTTTAAGCTTACAGAATATATATAAATATATATATATATATATATATATATATATATATATATACATGTGTGTGTGTGTGTGTGTGTGTGTGTGTGTGTGTTTGTGTAATGACAAATGCGAAACCAAACTTCGCCAAGGCAATTTGTTTTCTGTGCAATATACGCCTTAGAGTATTATCTGCTATGAAATAAAGACACACCCATATATATATATATATATATATATATATATATATATATATATATATATATATATATATATATATATATATATATATATATATATGGATAGATAGATAGATAGATAGATAGATAGATAGATAGATAGATAGATATATAGATAGATAGATAGATAGATAGATAGATAGATAGATAGATAGATAGATAGATAGATAGATAGATAGATAGATAGATAGATAGATAGATAGAAAAAAAGAAATACATGCATGTGTGTATGAGTTTGTGTACGCACGTGGGTTGGTGCCTACGTGCGTGTGCTTTTTCTTGGCGTAACTCCTGCAGCACGATGCAGTTAGTTCATCGATTCAGTATTAAATTGAATAATTGACTCCACAGCTAGCGTTCTGCGCGATTTCTGCACAATGGCCACAATGGCGATGGAAGCTGCCTGCCTGGACTGGTCATCATTTGATCTTGAAGTAAATAAACTGATACTTGACTTTAGCATGTTTGGACGGTTGTATTCGGACTTGAAATCACTACAATTTAGGGAAAAAAATGTTATCTGCTTTGACATTAATTATCTTGTTGCCGGCTAATTAAACATTTCGTTTATATTTTGCTAGCCGAGCTGTGAAATAATCTATCCCAAAGAGTTAATTGTAAATGTTTATGCAATGAAGCTTCACACATAGGGGTAGCACACATCAGATTCTTCGACGTCACAGCAAGGTGGCAATGCCGGCAATGACCATATCATTGGCGCTGACGGCACACCAAGGCAACAGTCACCATCCTCTTAGCTCTGACGTCACAAGAACGTAACAATCACTACCATCTTGGCGTGAGTCACTCTCGTCAAACTGGGGCATGTGTAGATAATCAAACGTACATTATACAGCAAAACGTTGGCCATGCATGTGAAAGAAAGAAAACAATGACAGAGATATGTGTGTTTAGATGTATCATGTCTCTTCTCTGGTTCATCTAGAGCTTCGCCACTAATGAGGAAGATTGTCTTATATTCAGGATGCACAGATAATTAGTCCCTCGGTCCCTCGACAAAGTGCTCAGGTGTGAGTCATAATGGATAAGATGCATATACTTTGATTCAGTGGTACATCAGTTTTTTACATGGAATAATGCAGCTGAACACTAACTTGCTACGCCTCCTAATTAAACAACAGGAAATAAATCACAGAGACAGAAGGCCAATGTGGCAAAGACACTGCACAGTTACTGCCTGCAGTCTTCCTACTGCCTGTATTATCCTCTCTGCCAACCTGACAAGTGACGTATAGGTTTTATCTGCCAATACCACGTGGAATCTCACAAAGTGTATTCAAATGTCAAATAATTCTAATTGTGGTTGTTGTGGTGCAGTGAAACATGTTAGACCTATCCGTGAAAACGGTCACTGCGTGTGTCGTCTGTTTAAGAGCACAGCCAGGCTGACCCTGTGTCACAGATTACAGAATGGTCATATGACGTTGTTTTCACATCTGATTGGCCAACCACTCCCATCTGTTTCATAAAAAGAACTGATGCACTTTTGTCAACTCAGACCGCAACTGTTATATGTTTTTATATGTATGTACACTTACATCGTGATGTCTAAAAATATATATATATCGCTTAATTTAAGCAAGCATTTACATAGCTGCTAGGTTTAAAAACGGTGGGTCATATTTGAAGCATATGTAACATTTGGGATGAGGTGATACAGTCGTTATTATTATTATTATTATTATTATTATTATTATTATTATTTTTTTTTTTTTTTAATTTTTATTATTATTATTATTATCATTATCATAATCATTATTATCAGTAGTAGTAGTAGTAGTAGTAGTAGTAGTAGTAGTAGTAGTAGTAGTAGTAGTAGTAGTAGTAGTAGTAGTAGTAGTAGTAGTATGATATTTAGTTTTGCTTGCTAATGTAATGAAATATTTTTGCTTTCTGTAACTCGAAAATCATTGAAATAATGTAATTATGTATTAACTGTTTGGCTCCTGTTTAACATGGAGGCAATAAAGAATATACATAGATACTATTATTATTATCAATATTCTTTATCACTATTATCACCATAACTAATAACTATTATAATAACTATTATTGTTACTATTACTTTCATAATAATTATTATTATTAACATTATTATCATCATCATTATCATCATCATCATTATTATAATATTTATTATTATTATTATTATTATTATTATTATTATTATTATTCTTATTATTATTACTATTACTATTACTATTAGATTATGCATCTCAATTAAAATGTAAAAAAATATAAAAAAAATAGACCAATATGTGTGAAGGTTGGGAATTTTGGGTTTCTGTTTATACATTGAAACGTTTTCTTTACCTTTGTTTGTTTGAATTTTATAATAACATTACAAACATGGACGAGATCAGGGCCGTGTGGTGTTAGGTAAAATGTAAGTTCGATAGATTTCGGAGTTTGATAACTGCCTTACCTCTAAAACAACGCTTCATCCAGTGAATTATTTCCATGTGAATCAAGATATAGCTCTGCCATGGGATTATGCACCTGTCAGGGTGAACTCCACGCCTGATGAGTGGAGCCAAGTGAGTATTTAGTTGGTTGTGCTCATGAGCTTAGATACTGCACTCTACTCCACAATAAAAGAAAGCCGTTGTGTGAACGGCCTGTAAAATACGTAGCATTGAACAAAAAATGATTTTGTGGAAACATCGACAGCATATTTTCCCGAATTTACTAAAAACAATTTCAACGATGCAGTTCAGAATTTGCCTGACATTTTGTATTAGTCAGCTACTACTAGTATAAAACAGCGACAAGAATTGCTTCCTAATAATGTACTTGAGAGTAAATGACAAAGCATTCTAGATATACAGGATAGTAAACTGCTACGGAAAGCAATAAACTGAAAAGTGAGCATCTGGAAGCGGCGGGCGAAACGCCATCAGACAAAGCAATGAAAACCCACCTACATGCAAAGGAACTGCTTATGGCCGGTTGCGCATCAAATGTTTGCTTAAATGACAGTCAATCAACATCGTAGTAGAAGGGAAACCACAGCTGAAACACCGATTGAGCACTAATCAAACAACAAGTCTTCCAGTTGCACAGCTCGTTCTCAAGCTTTGCTCACACAACCATAGCTTAAACACTGTTCCAAGCTGCGGTAAATGTCACCGGTCATTATAGAAAAGAGCAAAAAAGAGGAATCGAATGAAATAAAGAGACAGAAACACACACACACACACACACACACACACACACACACACACACATATATATATATATATATATATATATATATATATATATATATATATATATATATATATATATATATATATATATATATATATATATATATATATATATATAATCCTTCTTCTGTCCGGTTATATTTATTTCAAGCCGAGACACAGTACAATATAACATTATCGCCAAAAAGCATTTCTCCAACAGGGATGAGAAATATAGAGATTGTATCCTAAATACAATAACACACAGATCAGGCTTTACATCCTGCTATGACAAGGAGAACAGAGAGAGCATTTGCGTGTTGGGCCAAGCCATGTTTGTATAAGACGTTTAAAGTGAGGGAGTGTGGTTTACTTCTTTGATATGGGGTGGAAGAACATTCAATAGCTTGGCCCCTTGACGTAGCGTGTGCTACCATAGGCTATTGTGTGGTAAGCAAGTTACTTACAACACGAAGAGTGACAGAAAGAAAAAAGGAAACAAAAAGTGAAAGAAAGAAAAACTTGCTGCTAATAGGTAGGGATGCACGAAGTTAAAATATATTTTTTTGTCTTCCTGCCTCTTCTACTATACAAAACACGAAAATGGAAATGTTTCTGACCTTGTTTAGTTGTTTCCTAAAACCGTTTTAATGTGTACTGAAACTTGGGCTCAAAAGTGACATGTCAACTTATGTGTCAAAAACCATACATATAAAATCCCTTTTCAAAGCAACAGGCACTGTATTGTGAGGATGGCCGGCCATGCAGTAGTGCCTTGCGCATACGCATTCCAGACACAGAGGCAATGTGAAACAAGACAAGTTTACAGGGCTCGACAAGGGCATTTTGTTGAAGCATGTGGATAAACATAAGGATGTATTTGAAAATAAGCCCACTCACAGACATGTGGTGCAAAAGAAGGCATCGGGTGTATGGGCCAGGCATTTTCACTTGGTGTGATCCAACGTTCCTGGACACCGTGGAACTGTTGGCAAAATAAGGGAAAGCATGGAGGACATACAAATGGCCCAAGACCCACAATTTGGGAAACATTAGGCGGTTGCCAGTGTAGCAATTGGGCTTGAAAATGCATTTATACAGTGTAGATAAGCCATACACACAAACTATATCATTTAACCTAAAAATAACATCTTGCTTCCCAATAATATATAATGCAAATGTATGATCACATGAAAAGGTATCTCAAATTGCATTTGACGAAAAGTTCATTTCCGTAGTAAGATTCCTTCTTCTAATATTCTTTCTCCCCCAGATTATCTCTTTCTGTGTTACATTTTGGACTGAGTCAACACTCAACAGCTTTCTTCGGCACGGTGTAGATGCAAAAATATGCCCTAAGCGTGCCGAGGAAAGCTGTTGACCAGATCACTTATATCCTTTGGAATGGTAGGTGTCCTGTAACTTGAATCAAAGGCCTTTCAAGAAGAAATATGAATCTAGCACCATTATTCTAATTGAAAGTACTTCGTCTTCAGCAGTTCGACTTTAGTCCTAGTTGGCACTGAAAGAATTAAGTTAATCACAGTTTAATATTTTAGCTATAAATGATCATAGCTTAACCCTTTCCCCCTTGAATTAAGACTGAGTCAACAGCTTTCCTTGGCTTGGGTTGGGCACTCAGTGCCCAACCCATGCCAAGGAAAGCTGTTGACCTGGGGCATGTGATTTTGATAAGTCTCATGTACATTTCTCAGTCAAGTTGTTTTTCATAACTCTTGAAATTAGTTGAAAACACCGAAGCAGACGACATTTGATCACCAGCCGGTTTTGGCCAGTTTGAGGGGGAAAAGGTTAAACATACTGTGCGCAACTGGCCATTGATCCAATCGGCGCTCAGCACATTAATTGTGAAGAACTTGATATTGGCGAGACTTTCCCAGTGTGGGAAAATAGCATAGACTAGGTAAGTGTGTTTGACTGTTTATGTCTTTGTTTAAGCTATCATAGCTTATTATTAATGATCTGGGTCAGCAGAAATAGGCTATCTGTGTCATAAACTACCAGACTATAGAATGTGGAAGGCTATTATCATTATAGTATGCGTTTGACAAGCTATTGTGTCAAGTAGTATATATCAATCTGTACTATAATGACAAACGCCTTCTACATTCTATGGTCAAATTCTGGCAACGGGTACACCATTTCATACTTGTTCAAGCACCTGCCCGAGGGACATACTGGCTGCTAGTTTATGACACAGGTAGTCTATTTCTAGCTCCTGGGGGTCATGTTTTCAGGGCATAAAGCCTGGTAGTTTATGACACAGATAGCCTAGTTTTAGCTCCGTGGGGGTCATGTTTTAAGGATATACATCCTGGTAGTTTATGACACAGATAGCCTATTTCTAGCTCCGTGGGGGACATGTTTTCAGGGCATACAGCCTGGTAGCTTCTGACACAGATAGGCTATTTCTAGCTCCGTGGGGGACATGTTTTCAGGATATACATCCTGGTAGTTTATGACACAGATAGCCTATTTCTAGCTCCGTGCGGGACATGTTTTCAGGGCATACAGCCTGGTAGTTTATGACACAGATAGCCCATTTCTAGCTCCGTGGGGGACATATTTTCAGGGCATACAGCCTGGTAGTTTATGACACAGATAGCCTATTTCTAGCTCCCTGGGGGACATGTTTTCAGGGCATATAGCCTGGTAGTTTATGACACAGATAGCCTATTTCTAGCTCCCTGGGGGACATGTTTTCAGGGCATACAGCCTGGTAGTTTATGACACAGATAGCCTATTTCTAGCTCCGTGCGGGACATGTTTTCAGGGCATACAGCCTGGTGGTTTATGACACAGATAGACTATTTCTTGCTCCCTGGGGGACATGTTTTCAGGGCATACAGCCTGGTAGTTTATGACACAGATAGGCTATTTCTAGCTCCCTGGGGGACATGTTTTCAATATTTGATCCTATAGGTATTGCTATACTTTGCACACTACCAGCACTAAAGTATGCGCATGCCCAGTAGTCCAACCTTTCTTTCTTTCTTTCTTTCTTTCTTTCTTTCTTTCTTTCTTTCTTTCTTTCTTTCTTTTTTTTCTTTCTTTCTTTCTTTCTTTCTTTCTTTCCCTCTCTCTTTCTTTCTTTCTTTCTGTGTTCTTTCCTCCCTCTCTCTCTCTTTCTCTCTCTCTCTCTCTCTCTCTCTCTCTCTCTCTCTCTCTCTCTCTCTCTCTCTTCTTTCTAGGTTATCAAGTGATATTTCTCTTGCTTAGTACAGAATAAGCATTGGTCTCTTCCGCTCTAAGTCTTGCTCAGTACAGGATAACCATTGGTTCCTTCCACTCTAAATTTTGCTCAGTACAGGATAACCATTGTGTCTTTCCACTCTAAGTCTTGCTCAGTACAGGATAACCATTGGTCTCTTCAACTCTAAGTCTTGCTCAGTACAGGATAACCATTGGTCTCTGCCACTCTAAGTCTTGCTCAGTACAGGATAACCATTGGTCTCTTCAACTCTAAGTCTTGCTCAGTACAGGATAACCATTTGCCTCTTCCACTCTAAGTCTTTATTATCGTAGGTGCCCTACGACCTGATTTCACTGTTGACTGTCAAATAACTTTGTCCTTTGTTTGGATGCACTTCCGTTTGTATTCATTTTCTTCCCGTTTTAGTGACAACAGTTTTTATCAGCATGCTTTGGATGCTTGAGGCCTGTTTGATGCTGATCTATATAGATCATATCATATTATTGTTATCTTGTATACTGTGTTTTCACGTGTGTTTAATTTTACTTCAATTTTTATTGATATGTAGTAATATTTATTTATGACTTCAATTGTATCATTGTCATTCATTTTTTTTAATCATGTACTATCCCGGCTCTGGCGGAAGATAAGTGTTGTCACACTGAGCCAGTGACACTAGTAAAAGAATAAATAAATAAATGAATCAGCCAATCAATCAAAAGCATTGCGCCCAAAGGGCATCGATGGAAGCTGTTGACCCAGACCATTCGATTCTCTGTAACTAGAGGTGTACCGGTACTTGAATGAAAGATCTTCTCACTCAGAATATGAATGTTGCATCCTTATCACTGCTGTTACCAAGTAGGACGCGTGCGTAGTACAGTGTTCAGTGTACGTACAACTTCTGGCAATTTTCAGTTGTACGGGAAGAGTGTTGGAACAGGATGATCTTTAGTAAGCCATTTCCCTCCTACAAAATGCCTCGAACATATGCAGTCATATCTGCTGGCCGGCACACCATGTTCACCCATTCTTTGAGTCTTTGCCCGTTCTTCTCGGGGGGAGAATGTGGAACGTAAACCAACACATCCATGGATATTTGTCAATTTGCGCGTATCAGCGCCACAGCCTGGTACCTTGCAATCTGTACACTGGCATATTTCAGGCACAGTACAGCTTTCAATTGATCAAAATCACTCTTTCAAACTTCCCTACTTTCTTCACGTCTATACACTTTAATATGGCTGTCGGTGACCCGCAGGTATGAATACACCATTGCGGCCAATCAGGTGCAGGTTACCGCACTAAATAGTTCTTGGTTGTCGTGTGCTGACATCTTTGGGGCCATTTACCTGTAATTAAGCCACTGTTTCAGCTAGACTATTACATGAGCTTATCAGCCTGTTTGTGTTGTATGGTTTTACAGATATTTTTTTCCATGATGAGTTTTATAAACAGAGGGCAAATCACATATTCATACGCAGTGACGTAATGCTAGTAAGCCGTGCTCGGAGCACGTGTTTCCTGGCTATGACAGGTAAACACTGGCATAACTTTTGATTCTATCTATAGACTCGCCTTTTTTATTTTATATGTTTTCAATGAAAGGTGTCTGCACAACACCAACTGCATACTTTATTTTAAAAAGTGAGGCAACAAAAGTTATACGCCTTTATGCTAATATGAGAATATACAGTAAATATAATGGTGGTTTCATCCCCGCAGATAGTGATGTTCTACTTCCCGCGAATTACCGGTTAATCTTGTCGCGCAATCCTGGGGGTCACAATTGGAAAACTAAATCTCGTTAGGTTGGTATCGATGGCAGTTAGTCTTAAGTGGTTCGGGTTTGGTAGCAGTTGACAGAAATAAATTAAAAAAAATCCTGTCTTCGATACATCCTTTCTATTCTGCATAGGGTTTTTTTTTTTTTTTTTGTCTGTCTTGGTGTTCACCCATATCCCGATCCTCCCACTAAGTAATTTAGAAATAGGCTTCAAATTTGTCATTGCAATATTCACGGGATACAAAGTACCCGTAAATTGAGGAAATTCAACATGTAGAACAGATAGTCATCCCACCTAACTTCTGCACATTGATAACTCCCCCCCCCCCGCCTTTTTCCACTGAGACCGCCTAACAGGCAGAGGCTGTGAGGCTGTGGGGTTATGACTTACGCAGGTTCATCTCTGCCGTGCCTGAAACGTTTCAATCTATAAAGTGGCGACAGCAAAATTCAATGTACCTGGATGGAGACATCCACACTGTGTGGAAAGCATTAATTGGAAACTACTATCGCCCACCTGGCCAGCCTACTAGAGTACGTGGTGCCTTTCCTCACTCTTTCGGCAACGTCTGGTGCGTCAGCTATTGAATCCAATCCATTTATTCTTGTAGTTACTGCTAATTTCACCCACAGGTGTGAGAGATGGACATATGCACATCCAAAAGCGAGCTTGGTTTATACTTTGTTAACCTGGTATCCAAAAACAACCTCTTTCAAATTGTTCATGTTGTCAAGAAAAACGCCAGAACTAACAAATATTCAAATAGTCTTCTGAATCTAATTATCACTGATTCACTGGGCGTTGTTTTGGATAGTAATATTCTCTCGCCTATTTCTGACTCTGATCACTTTGTGATGTTAATTCTGATCACTACATGTATGTGATATTCTGCCCCTTTTCTCTGTCCTGTCTCAAGGACACATCCTTTAAAAGACTAGTAGAAGAACTTAAAAGGGCCAATTGTCCAGACCTTGATGCTGCTCTCTGTTCAGTCGAGTACTGTCATGACGTATTTTATACTATCGATGTGGTGTCATACTGGTCCAATCTATTTTATTTACGGCCATGGCATTCTTTCCTTTCAGGAAACTTACATTTCGCCCTATGCACAAACAATACATAACCTCGGGAATTAAAATATACATTCGCCATAGATTTGTGCATGGAAGCGTTTTAAGAGAATATCCGTCAACCCGCGTCCCTATACCAATAATGGTTATACCAAGACCAACTCGCGTCCCTATATCAATAATGGTTGTACCAGGATTTACCAACATCCCTATACCAATAATGGTTGTACCAAGATCCAGTTGCATCTCTATCCCAATGATGGTTATACCAAAGTCATACCGCGTCCCTATACCAATAATGGTTTTATCAAGATCAACCAGCAGCCCTATACCAATAATGGTTGTACCAAGATCAACCCACATCCATATACCAAAAATGGTTATACTAAGATTAACACGCACCCCTATGCCAAAATGGTTATACCAACATCAGCCTCATTCCCTATACCAATAATGGTATACCAATAATCAGCATAACAATAATGGTTATACCAATAATGGTGATAGCAAGAACGTTTACACCAAGATCGACCCGTGTCCCTTTACCAATAATGGTTATACCAAGATCAACCCACATCCCTCTACCAATAATGGTTGCAGCAAGATCAACCCGCGTCCTTATACCAAAAATGGTTGCAGTAAAATCAACCCGCGTCCTTATACCAACAATGGTTATTCCAATATTCCAATAATAGTTATACCATGAGCAACTGGCATCCCTATATCAATAATAGTTGTACCAGGATTTACCCACGATCCTATACCAATAATGGTCGTACCAAGATCAAGCCACGTCCCTATACCAATAATTATGATACCATGGTCCACCCGCGTCACTATTCCAAAAATGGTTACACTAATAATGGTTATTCCAAGGTCAGCCTGCGTCCGTATACCAATAAAAGTATACCGATAATCATTATACCAATAATGGTTATAACAATAATTGTTATTCCAATAATGGTTCCACCAAGATCAACCCGCTTTCTTACAACAATTATGGTTATATCAAGATAAACCTGCGTCCCTGTACCAATTATGGTTAACCCAAGATCAAACTGCGTTCCTATACCAATAATGGTTGCGCCAAGATCAACTCGCGTCCCTAAAGCAATAACGGTTTTACTAATACTGATTATACCAAGAATGTTTATACCAAGATCGACCTATGTCCGTATACCAATAAGGGTTAGACTGAGATCAACCTGCGTTCTTATACCAATAATGGTTACAGCAAGATCAACCCACATCCTTATACCAATAATGGTTGTACCGAGATCAACCAGCGTCCCTTATACCGATAATGATTGTACCAAGATCAACCCGCATCCCTATACTGCGTCTCTATACCAATGGTTTTACCAATAATCGTGATATCAAGAATGTATATACATTGTTAATGTCCTAAAACAGAATGTATAAGATTCACCCGTGTCCCTATACCAATAATGGTTATACCAAGATCGACCCGTGTCCCTATACCAGTTATGATTATACAACGATCAACCTCCGTTCCTATTCCAATAATGGTTATACCAAGATCAACCTGCTTCCCTATACCAATTTTGTTTGTTCCATATACGAATAGTGGTTATACCAAGATCAGCTGTCATCACTATACCAATAATGGATGTACCAGAATTTACCCACGTCCCTATACCAATAATGGCTGTACCAAGATCAACCCATGTCCCTATACAGATGATGGTTATACGAATAATGGTTTTACCAAGAAAGGTTATACCAAGATCAACCGGCATCCTTATACCACTAATGCTTGTACCAGGATTAATCCGCACCCGTAAACCAATTATGGCTGTGCCAAGATCAACCCACGTCCCTGTATCAATAATGGCTATGCCAAGTTCAACCCGTGTCTCTATTCCATGTAATGGTTATATCAAGATCAAGCCGCCTCCTTATACCAATAATGGTTATACGAAGATCAACACGCCTCCCTATGCCAATAATGGTTATTCCAACAATGTTTATACCAAGATCAACCCGCGTCCCTATACCAATAATGGTTATACGGAGATCAACACGCCTTCCTATACCAATAATCATTAAACCAATAATAGTTAAACCAATAATCGTTATACTGATAATGCTTCTACCACGATCAATCCGCGTCCTCATACCAATAGTTGTTTACCAAGATAAATCCACGTCCCTATACCAATAATGGTTATACCAAGATCAAACCGCGTTCCTAAACCAATAATGGTTACACCGAGAACACCCCACGTCCTTATACCAATAATGGTTATACCAAGATCGACCCGTGTGCCTATACCAATAATGATAATACAAAAATCAACCCGCGTTCCTATACCAATATTGGATACACCAAGATCAACCCTCGTCCCTATACCAATAATGGTTATACCAAGATTAACCCCCGTCCCTTTACCAAAAAATGGCTGTACCAAGATAAGCCTGCATCCCTATACTGCGACTTTATACCACTAATCGTTATACCAAGCTCAACCCACGTCCTTAAACCAATGATTGTTATACCAAGATCAACCAGCCCCCCCCCCCCATACCAATAATGGTTATACCAATAATGGTTATAGCAAGATCAACTGGCGTCCCTATACCAATAATGGTTTTACCAGGATTTACCCATGTCCCTATACCAATAATGGTTTTACCAAGATCAAGCCACGTCCCTATACCAATAATGGTTGCACCAAGATCAACCCATGCCCCTATACCAATAATGATTGTATCAAGATCAACCTGCATCCATATAGCAGTAATGGTTGTACCAAAACCAGCTTGCGTCCCAATACCAATAATGGTATACCAATAGTCATTATAGCAATGATTGTTATACCAATAATCGTTATACCAAAATTGGTTACACCAAGATCAGCTTGCGTCCCTATACCAATAATGGTTATACCAATAATGGTTATGCCAAGATCAACCTGTGTCCCCATACCAACAATGGTTATGCCAATAATGGATGTCCAAAGATCAACAACTTCTATCAGCTGTACAAAAACTGTCCCAACAGAGTTGTCAGCTTGGATCGGCAGTCTCTTTACTCTCTTTCTGCCGACTGTGCAGTCAACTTGCCGGAAACGATATTGACCTGAAACAGAGGTACAGCCCGAGTAATTCCTTTGTAGGATGCAAAGACATTCCATCTATCATCGAGGAAATCAAAATTGTGTCTTCTATCACTGAAAAATGCAAAATTTTTAACCTGTACTTTGCAGATCAGTGCTCAACTACTCACGACGTTGATCCCTCGCCCTCGCCCTTGCACACACATACCGTCTGTTACGCCCACTTCATGTTACCTTTGATGAAGAGGGTGCCAGGGAAGTTGTAACTTCCTTTCGACTAAACTCTGCCTCTAGGCCCGACATTATTAGAAACATTCTGCTTAAAACCAAAACCACGACCGAATTTATCTGTATACCTTTCCCGAACATATTTAAACTCTCTCTCTCTCTCGTTTTTTTTTCTTTGCTTCCCTGACCCTCAGAGGAAATTTAACATTTGTCCCGTATTTTTAAAGTATAATAGGCAAACAGAAAGCTATTCCCGTCCAATCTTCTGAAAATGTAATGTGTCCACAGGTTTAGAACGGCTGGCCTTTAATGCTATGGATTGATACCTTTTCAACAATAATCTTTCTTAGAAGAAAAACTCTGGTTTCAAGGCTGACGACTCCACCAAAAATCAACTTGCGACACCCGATGTTAACTCCTACACCGGTCTTTGCATTAATCTCAGCAGCAGTCCATATTTGAATGCTCTCTGACCGCGGTTTGTTTATAATGCTAGTCAGCACATTGCTGTTTTTAGACGTGTGTGAGGCTTTCTACAAAGTTTGGCAAAGCTTCATTTAGGAAGAATGTGCACGACAGCACTATACCTCTCATGGCTCCATGTATTCAATCTAACTTACACTGTTTGTGAAAGACCACTTTACATTTTCCACTCTGACAGCAAGTCACTAGTATACATGTCCTCAACATACAAGTATTTGATGTTATACAAAATTATTATTCGAAACTTTTTTTTTTTTTATTGTTTTTGTTTTTGCTTTTGTCTTTGTTTTTTTTTTTTTTTTTTTTTTTTTTTTTTGTTTGTTATCGATAGCCTTTTGCAATCTATCATAATGCGCAGTCTCTTTGCAGCAATTTTGGGGCAATCATACATGCCCATTGCCCAAAGACAATGGACATTTTAACACTTTGTCCGTGCGTCTGTGCACTCTGCCAGGAAAGCCAGTTGAGGTCTCGAACCCGAACTTTCAAACATAAATCTTTGATTTCTATTACATGTTATATTACCAGATGGGTCTTGAATTTTGACTTAATTGGTGTCAGAACCAGTAGCTCACGTAGAACAGATTTTGGCAGGGTAATTAGCATGTTGAATTGTCATTATTATTTTTATAGTCTTGAAGCCAGGAACTCATTTTTATGGTGGATGTGGGCACCTCTGGGGAATGGATGAATTTGGTAACAAATTAAGGTTGCATTTCAGGCTTTTATTTGCTAGAAGGTTTAAATTTGTAGCTTCACATTGCCGAGTTTACCAAATTATGCATGTCAAATATTCCAGAGAACGTCATAAATTGCGATTTTGGGCCTACAAATATATTGCTTTGTATTTATGTTGTTTGGTTGTTGTTTATATTGTGCTGATATCACTGCATTTATGCATATTGTAAGTTTGGCACTTTTCTTCACTACACAATATAAACATGACAATTTTAAAAACATTATGGTCGTTTCATGGGTTAAATATTAACCCTACCCGCTATCTAATAGTTCTTCTGCATTTTTTGCAGCTTTTGAAGTTTCCTTCTGATGAAACAGTGATGTAGAGTAACAATACCTGTAAAATGTTAAGTCTTTTTAGACCAATGATGTTGATAAAAGGGTTACTTATAGTAATGACGATCTTCATACTTTAATGCTGTAGTAAGTTGTCGTCAGCTTTCTTTGAAATTTGTGTTTCATGCAGAATAAAAGAGATGAACATTTTTTGTTTATTTGCGGGGTATGAATAGATATCCCTGCATGATATCGTAGATTTTTTTTCTCATCAGTTTTTGTTTAATCATGGAATGTTTATGGGATAATATCTTCACATTTTCATCTCTGTTTAATTAAAAATAATGTGTTCACTCTTAAATCGATACAAAATTAACCGTACCCCTGATTTAATCACTCCAGACATCGATTTCTCGTGTTTTTTAGTTAAAACAAATAATACTACACATCATTATAGTCAATAGAAGTAAAGTTTTCCAAATTATAATCACCTTGAATAGACAATACCGATATCAGTTTCTTCAAATAGGGGCCTTGTTGCGGCAATTGTAGCTCTAGGCGTCACGCAATCATATTTTATGAGGTGTTCGATAGAAAAAGCTCAAAAGTTGAAAAAACGCACATATTCGGCACTCCATCATGTTTTAGGACACTAACAGTGTACTGCATTCTTTTTGACAGGTACCTTTCACACAAATATACATGTGTTTGTAGATGTTAAATATCTTTTAATTATAAACGATCACACATTAGAAATGAGGACACATTCTGTATGTTACACTGATGAACATTTACCTATACCCCTTTTAAACCCTTAATTATGTAACATTACATTGCAATATGTTTTGCCTAGACCTATGTATCTGGGCTGTGCACACTACCTCTACCATAAAACATTCTTTCCAAGCTCTCATAGTCTCCTCCAAGATAGGGACAGCTTATATTTGACCCACAGATCTTCATAGAATTGTGGAAGCAGGGCTGGTCTTGCCTTGAAACCACTCTTTTAAAAGATGGGATCTGGTGGGTCGAATCACAGGCACAGAGAGGGCAATGGCGTACTGGCAGTCACTGCCTTGTAGCGTGGTGTGGAGGCAAAGAATGACTCCCCTTCTCCACTGTGGGGTAGAGAGTGAGCTCACAGAACCATTTCATGGCAGCCCGGGACAACCGTCAGCACTGTTACAGTTGTCGCCAAGGGCTTGGTTACGTGTGTCCTCGTCAGAATACATGCTGGTCTTGTGCTAGGTGTGGAGACGAAAATGGCTGCTCTAAAAGCCGTGCCAGAGGAAGAGTGCAAAGGTTAGCCACAAGGGTGTTGCCAAGCACCTGTGACTGTATTCACAAAGAATTTGATCTGATTCTAACTTTACTCCCAAAATTAAAAGCAATGTGGTTTTCGACATAAACTACTTAATCCTGGGCTAAATGTTGATCAAAACGTCGAGGATAAGTCAATATATGCTCTTGGCTATGATATGAACTTAAGGGATTACAGGCTCATTTTATTAAACCAATCTTAGTTTGATCCAGTATTTAATCTTTTAATCCAAGAGTAAAGTCTGGACTAAACCAAGATTGTTTTAATAGAATGAAAAAGTTAATTCCAACATTCATATTACAGCAGAGAAAATAGATTAATTAATCCTGCAAGTTTAAATCAAACATTAGGTCAACGATTCAGTAGTTCAAGGCCCAAAGGCATACAGACTTCCATGCTAGGATTAAACTCAGGATCACATTTAACTCTTTGTGAATATGACCCCTGACCATTTTCCAGCTCAGTGATGCCACTACAGCTGTGGAAGCAAACCCAAGGGGCTCGCACACAGGCTCAGGTGGTTTCTTCTTCTACTCCAGAAGCCCCCAGGGGGAATAGTTAAAAGAGATAGCATAATCGCAACATGGGTCGCAGAGGATTCACTCATGAGGGTCCCAAGTATGCAATGCCACCTAAAGTGACAATCTGAGGTTCCTTTGCTGCTGATTTGAGACTCTCAGCAGGTTCAAATGATCTGATCTGGCAAATGTAACCCCCTCTATTCCAGGTACTTTGGATCCCCTGAACAAAGACAAAGACAAAGCACTGACTAGATCTCCCAGCCCAGACCTCTAGGTTTGAGTGCTCAGAACCCAAGCAACCAAAGCGGAGCAACTATGGGTACTTACAAGTCCTTATCTGGGTATTGTGGAACCATGGACTATTCCCCAAGCTCCCAGGTCCGAGTCCCTTGGGTCGGACATCAGGCTATCCTGGAAACCAGGCGGATTCTCAGAGTTCCCAGGTCTGAGAACTTGGGTTGAACATCCTGGTATTTTGGAGCACTGGAGATGGCACCCAAGTGTGTGGTGGTGTCTAGCTGTTGTGAGTTAAAGAAGCCTTTAGCTCCTACATTTGTGACTCCTACTGCTACCTTACTGCCACCTTTGGTGCCACCAACCCTAGCGCCTGCAGCGTGGTCTGTTCTCCCTCCAGGCCCAAACGTGGCTGAGCAGCTATCAATCTCAATGTGCCTTTCCTTCAAGCTGGGTACCCTGGCCCTGGTACCCTGGCTCCTTCTTTTGAGAGGCAAGCAGAACACAAGCTCTGTGGAGAGCAGGTGAAGTGGACGGTGACATTTTCTTCATCTGCCTCTATCAGTACTCCTGCCATATCAGGGTTGGTTGTTTCAGATGAGCAGCTTGCAGCATCCACTCTGAGCAAGCATTCACTTGGCCCACAGGCTCCAGAGTTCTTGTAATTCAAGCAAAAGCCATCCAGCCAACCTAACATGGTTGGCAGCTGCAGTGGCTGATGCTCCAAGACTCCCAGAAGTCCCCTTCTCTCACCCTTCATGGGAGGAGCAGATGCGGGTTGTGAAGCTTGCATTGAAACTTCTGCTAAAGACACTATTTCAGCACAAAATTAGGGCTTTAAGGAGGTCAGAGCTCTCATTCAGAGCCTGGTAGGTGACCAAACTGCGGCTGTTCAGCTGGCAAGGACAGAGGCCATTCTGATGTGCTTCCAAGACTTGTCCTTGCTTGACATAGGTCCGTGATCCCATTCTCACCTTTGTTTCTGAGTGTTATAACCAGCTGATAGCCAGAATTTGTAGCCTGCAGTTTCCTATGGAGCTGTCGATGTCTGGCTATCTGAGACAAAGGCAAGTTCTCCCCAAGGCAGGGTGCTCCATGGAAATGGTTCCCCCCCCTCCCCTCCCCCATAGCAGGCAGAGATTTACTCATCCCATGCAGTCAATTCTGGTGAATTTAGATTAGGAGGAATAGGACTTGAAGGCGATGAAGGCTATTTCTGCATCCTTGGTTGTCTTTTAGAGACTAGGGTGCTAGAGGCTCTGTCCTCATAGCACATTAATCCAATATCTTGCTGTCAGCTTGGAGGTCTGTCTAGGACAAAATCCAGCATTTGGTGAAGATTTGGAGTGGAGTATGGGTCTGGCTTGCTCAGGTGGCTTCACTGACAACTAGATTGTTATGGTCAATCAACCTTCACATCATGATGACCTATGCCCTATAGACAAACTTGCAATTGCTACACAGTTCCCATCCCTAGGATCAAAAGTTGCCTGATCCAGTCTAAAGTGTGGATGGGGTCTTTCTTTTCTAACATGCTGTTTGGGGTGGTAGTGTGCAGTGTCCATTCTTGGAAGTTGCTGCATAGTATATATGTGACAGAGTTTTCTCGGAATCTGTTGCAGATAGTATTGCCAGAGTGGGGCTTAAAGACTGTTCTGTAGTGGTATACTCAGCATAGTCTTGCTTAGGACCATTTTTTAGTTAATTTTTTATAAAAACAAAATGGCAAATGAATATCTTAAAAATGAATTTTGGTCAAATCTATTTGGAGACCCTGCAGTGCGGGGCAAAAATACATTTGCCAGGCAACAGCCACCTAAAACAGGCAGGTACACTTTGATCAGACGTCTTGCAGCAGGTCTTATAACATAATTTCCTGACATATAGGTCACTCTACTTGGACCAATGTAACCAATTGCTGTAAAATATGCTGTGGGAAAAAACAAGAACAATAGGCTGATGACCTGAGAATAAAACAACTGGAAAAACAAGTGCGTCAAGTCGAAGCTCAAAAATGGAAAAATTGAAGAGGGAAGAAAAGAAAGGAGACAGATACAAGAGACCATGTTACTTCAAATACAGAAAGAATCAGAAGAGAAATTGGCGTCAGAGAAGTGGCATCTTCCAGAGCAAAAGGGTTCCCACGAAATTAAACATTTTACCTGTCTGAAAGATAAAAATGAGAAAAAGTGTTAGATCTACAAAAATGAAAAGAAGATTGCTCAAGACATTATGTCATATGCAGAGAATGAAGGCTTAAAGATAAGTTCATATGAAAAGAAAATTGTCACAAAATAGGATGCACAAGTAGTTGATCTACAAATATGTGGATTGTCACTACCTTCTATGTTAACAGTTCAGGATAACCCACAGGATATGAGAACACCTCAAAAAGTAAAACGCTTTGTGCCGGAGATGGAAACGCATCAAATTTCAAAACCAAATTTGCATAGAAGGACAATGAACATGGTAACACGAAAACAAGCAACAGATGAGTATGAAAGTTGTGCACCTGATACTGACTGCAAATAAAGTGTTGGAGGCCCTGGAGAGACGGCAGTGTACACCTAGTGTATCCGAATCCCTCCAAAGCCCTCAAGGCCGTCAATGATAATAATCTCTGTGATAAATTGTGTGGGTTTTATTCTGGATTTCCAAAAATTTTGTAGAAATGCTTTCGAAGCTGTTCAACAAATAGAACTCAAAATATGTCAATCCTGATATTTTAAAGACTGCATGTGGTGTTCTCCAAGGGTCCATCCACGGCTCATTGTTATTCTTGATATTTACCAAATAATTACTGTACGTTTCACAAGAAATATTATGTTTGTTGTTTGCGGATGATAAAAGGTTTTCTTCTCAGTGACAAAGAGATGGATGCACTAAAGCAAAAACACTACCAACATGTTAAATGTAATTATGAAGTGGTTCCACACGAACAGATTATGAGTAGATATAGAAAAAAGACCTAACTACATCATATTATACTCTCAAAACAAAAAAAACAAATACAGATAACTTTCCTTTGCATATTAATCCTACAGAATTACAAAGAGTTAGAACGTTTAAATGTCTGGGTATTTTGCTTGACAAAATTCTGAGTTGGAAACAACACATTTAACATATGCAAAAAAAAATAAAATAAAATAGTTGGCATTTTTGAAAAGTTAGATCTAGCTTCGGCTGATGTATCCATATTTTGCTCATTATCATACAACTTGGGCAATTACATATAAATGTTCTTAAGACATAATCATTGAACTACAGAAACAGATTTTTAGAGAAATAACATTTTCTGGCTATTATGCTCATACAAATGTTTTATGTCATAGATTTAAAATCCTTTAATTTCAGATTCCATATTATTATCTCACCAGGCTACTTATATACACATTTAATGCCATTTGGTTCCAATTGTAATAAGAACTCTTTTTACTGACATTTTTTATATCCATGATTACAATACCACACAATATTGCAATTCTTACAGTCGTATGTTTCTTACCGATCTGGGTAAATTTTCAATAACCTCTCGTGGACCTTTCATCTTGAAAAGTGTACCAGTCTATATTCAAAAAAGGCTCATCAGTATAAATGTTACACACACACACACACACACACACACACACATATATATATATATACATATATATATATATATATATATATATATATATATATATATATATATATATATATATATATATATATATATATATATATATATATATATATATCTGTTAGATAAAATAGAATAATGAACGGGAGATGTTCATTCTGTATGTTTGAAATTGTAAACAAGCTGCATTTGTACATATTGTCTTGAAGTCCCACTTGTTGTACTTATTGTTTTACTTGTATCGTAATTACCTGATGTGCTCTCTACATTTGGGTTAATATAAGCCCTAATGGGCTTTCTTTCCTCCAGCTGAAATCGCATTTTAACTTTTTCCCAGCTTATACCATGTAATGTTCATAAAGTGTCTCCAGTACTAACTTATGCTGTTTTTATAATTATCTGTACTGATTTCAGCAAATAAATCACTACCAAACAATATGGTACAGAGAAGATAGTACGTTTTATTATATTATTAACAGCAATTCTAGTGGTGCAGAGCATTTGCTGGATGAAAACTACAGAGAAAATAGAGCTCTTACTGATTTGCAGGCTGAACAAGATACGGCATAGACAGGCACAGTCATATGGCATAGACAGGCACAGTCATATGGCATAGACAGGCACAGCCATATGGCATACACAGACACAGCCATATGGCATAGACAGACACAGTCATATGGCATAGACAGGCACAGTCATATGGCATAGACAGGCACATTCATATGGCATAGACAGGCACAGCAATATGGCATAGACAGGCACAGCCATATGGCATAGACAGACACAGTCATATGGCATAGACAGGCACAGTCATATGGCATAGACAGGCACAGTCAGTATGATGTGTGACTAAGAGCCGAAATAAACATCGAAAAAAAAGGTGGCCCTGCCCTGTCACACTGTTACACACGATTCAAACTAGATGTCAGCACATACCTCAGAAGGTACCAAAGACATAGCCCCTATAATATCGAAAGATCAGGTTGGGGAGTACTAAGAGAGAAAACGGTCATAAGAGCTTAGAATGTGGTGATGTAATGGTGAAACCCCAGCAAGGCAGAAGACAGAGATTGAGATGGCGAATTCGTAACAGGGAGCAGTGGACAGCAATTATTGGTTACTCAGGAGTAGAGCATGTTGAGAAATAGACCAGTTTATAGCATTTGGGTTTATTCTCTTCATTTCAGGCAGCGCAACCTGCTTTGTTTACATATTGTGCTCGACAACGCTGGCCGGATTACACGTTGAAGGATCAGAAAGTAAAACGCAAGATGTGCTTGGGTTTAATGAAAAAAAGCAAACCGACAGCAAACTGTACCTGCGCGTTTCACCACTGGTGTCACGTTTTAGGTAAAAGATTTGCACTGTTCTGCACAATTCATACTGTAGGTTTAATCGCTACCGTTAGCTGTGGCATCCACTGTGAACACAGGACAGCGTGTGCCCGACTCGGCCACTTGCTGATTGGACAATTAGGCCAACAATGGAATGCTTGATAAATTAGGGTCTGAAAAAGCTGGATTCCAATTCCTTATCAAAAGCCCTTTTATTCAAATACCAGCATGATCACAACTACCCTATAGCCGTCTGATTTACATCATATCTCAATTTATAGGCCAATCGTCAGTATTAAATGAGCACTAAACGAAAACACTTTCTTGTTCTATGCTATAAAATAAGATGTGACACCTATCTCTGTTTCTTCAGATTAACCTATAATGTCGAAAGCGGACTCTCAGGGGAGGCCGAAAAACGCGATAAACCCATTTTTTTTTTTTTTTAATTTTCCCTGTGGCTAATTCTTAAAACACTTGTTATTAAAACACCGGCAAGGGTAGGCCACATTAATGAGATATGTAAGATTGCTGTGATCCAGTTACCACCTGGTAATAATTGTCACAGCTGCTTAAATGTCAAGTGTCAAGGCTGGAGTGCCAGACTCATTGCAACAACCACCAAGTGTCCCTAGCGTAAATCAAACGAATGTTGAGGCTTTCCCTAGCTGGAAGTAACAACAGACATTCAAGTTTGTGTTTGAAAGTGTCGGTTTCTGCGCCTCTTAAGTATATTTTTGAAATACCAGGAGCCTCGAATACCACTATCCACAAGAAAGTGACGGTTTGCTATCAGTTCTTGTAGGGAGTGGTTCAGATTCCCTGTATGGACAATGTTGAGAAACGGGCCGTGCACGGTACCTACAACTTGATCCGTCAAAATCCCAGTCATCGATGAGGTCAGTGGTAACATATTTAGTGACTCAGACTCCGCAAGGTAATGTAGCATCTGTTGTAACACTTGTTGAGAGAACACTGCAATATTTTAGTGACTGAGCTGCTGTGTTCCCATGCGTAGTTTGATGTACATCTAGTTGACAGAATATTGCAATATGTTCCGGGACCAGGCGCTGGGTTATAACCCCCCCCCCCAACGTTCGGGGGGGGGGGCACATACTCAACACCAGGATAGGTGTGTGCCTCAGATATTTTTATACAATACCCTATCTTAATCTTGCACCGATGTAAAAAGGTACCTTTTCGTAATCCTGTAATGTGTTGAAAGGAGTGCTGCATTGGTGCATTCTGGTGCATTCTGGAGACCAACATTCCAATTTTAAACACGTTTTAGCATCTTCTTACTTCCCACAAAAATTCCGCCCAAAGAACTTACTAATTATCCAATATTCCCAGTTCACTCAAAATCGTTACCCTATTCTAATCCAGCTGTGTACATTTTGGGGGTGGGGGTGGGAGGGGGGAGGGGGCTTTAGTAATCCTGGGAGTCATAAAAACAGGGCCTTTCCCACGGCAAATACCCAGTACAATCCTATATAGGAGTACCCCGTCCTCGGGTTATAGCATATCACGTAGTGTAAGACCGGTTGAGAAAAAATTGCGATGTATTCAGTGACTAAACCGCCGTGTGCTGCTCTAAAATGAGATATGAAGCTGCCTGAGAGAATATTGCAATGTATTCAGTGACTGCAGCGCCGCATGCTGCTCTAAAATGAGATATCAAGCTACTTGAGAGAATAATGCAATGTATTCAGTGACTGCACCGCCGCATCTGCTCTAAAATGAGATATTAAGCTACTTGAGAGAACATTGTAGTGTGGTCAGTGACTGAATCGCCGCGTGCTGCTCTAAAATGAGATATAAAGCAACTTGAGAGAATATTATAATGTGTTCAGAGACCGATGGTCATGCACTTGTGGCATGTGCCTTAGTATCAGTCTGGATGTTAGTGCAGTATGTGCAGTGCAATGTGTTTACTGACTGAGTGTCTGTGTGCTGGCGTTTCATGTGCTTTAACACTAGCCAAAAGGACAGTGAAATGCGTTTAGTGACTGAGCGGCTATGTGCCAGCGTATCATGTGTTCTAACCCTTGTCGAGAGAACACCGCAATGCGTTTAGTGACTGAGCGGCTGTGTGCTTGAATTTCATGTGTTGTAACTCTCGTGGACAGAACATTGTAATGTGTTTATTGACTGAACGCCTATGTGCCAAAGTATCGTGTGTTATATGTGTCCAGTGATTGAGCGTCTATGTGCTGGCTGTTCGTGTTCTCTAAGACTAGATGACTCTTGCATTATGTTAAGTGACTGAACTGCTCTGTGCTGGTGTACCTTGAGGTATAACACAAGTTGAAGGATCATTGCAGTGTTTTGTGTGTGTCAGCAAATGCGGGGCAGTCTTCACTCTAGTGACTCTGACAGTCCGAAATACTCTCATGCAGGACGCTCATTCATCCCTTATGTAGTCATTCATGATTCTGTTGTTAATACGCTTTTGTTCTGCAGCCTAGCCAGATTGGCCTCCTTTCTGATTGAGTTTGCCACATTAAAATCAACAAAAACAGATAAACAATATAATTACAGCATTTGCGCTGTTATGTAATGTTTTTTAACATTGATATGTTCCGTCCATACCTGATCTACCCATGACACATACATGGCTTGTGCAGATCCTTTCCTGGGGCCTGACTATATAATTGGACGTGTACGCGCACGAAGGACCAGACAGAACAGTTACTTTGCCACTGGCTTTGATCCTGTCTGCCAAGCCAGGATTGCAGCTATGTATATACTTATGCTTTTTGCCACAGCAGCAACTGCGAAAGCAAGCTGCTTAGCATTAGCATGCAAATGCAATCGGCATCCTTATGTTGACGGTAATATCTTATTGTGGTTCACATGCTCATATTGAATATAATATTGCATT
>OZ026628.1:19131637-19141637 GCA_964020975.1 Hermodice carunculata | reverse complement strand
TACATATATTTGGTCTTAGACGGCCTGAACTTTTTTTTTTTGTTAAGTTTTTGCGAAGCTGGTTGGTACCAGGCATGGCATGGAAAAGACATTGCAGTTACGACGGTGAGTCAGGCCTGTACTACTGATATGACCGTGCCATGGTGGTCATTAGAGTAACTGGTGTATGTGAATTATGTTGCACAAGTGCCATGGTACAGTTAGGGTTTTTGAGAGTTTTGTCACATTAATTATCACGGAGGGATGTAGTGCCTGGGGACTTTGCTACGCAGGCAACTGAGTAACTAATTGACGACCTGTGCTTCTACCCTTCAGTTGTACATTGTCAGTTTCCCTGTCAACCTGGTGAGAATGTACAAAGGAATGTTGACTACGAAAGCTTGCTTATGTGGTCTTCCTGGTACTCTATCTGTCTTATTTGGTGTAGAGTAGTGCATTTCCTGGGAAAGCGCCCTCTATTCGGGCATGCCATAGAAGGATTTTTTCCGTTTCTTTGCGCCAGGTCTGGAGGCGTTGCCCTAGGATGGAAGCCTGTGAACAGATAATGCTGCACTTGTACTGTAAGGAACCAAACTTAAATTTTATTATATGGTTTTTATATTACTTTCATATTACTAGAACACCTTATGGTCCTTACTTCATGTTCATATTGTTCCAACTTTTCCTCGAATCTGGAGGCTACAGAAGAATCTTAAGCATAAACAGGGAGTTCATGTATATTTTCATTTTTGTTTGTACATCATGATACTTAGTTTGACTATGGGCAGCTGTGAACTCATTTTCTCCATATAACTTACCTATTGTGGTGATACATCCAAAACAGATACTCAGTTGTAGCCGGAAACTGACTACCTTCTTTTACACTCTCTGGGCTTGTGGGACTGCTTGGACTAAAACACACAGACACACAGACACACAGATACTTATTACCTTCTTTTACACTCTCTGGGTGTGTGGGACTGCTTGGACTAAAACACACAGACACACAGATACTTATTACCTTCTTTTACACTCTCTGGGCGTGTGGGACTGCTTGCACTAAAACACACAGACCCACAGATACTTACTACCTTCTTTTACACTCTCTGGGCGTGTGGGACTGCTTGCACTAAAACACACAGACCCACAGATACTTATTACCTTCTTTTACACTCTCTGGGAGTGTGGGACTGCTGGCACTAAAACACACAGACCCACAGATACTTACTACCTTCTTTTACACTCTCTGGGAGTGTGGGACTGCTTGCACTAAAACACACAGACACACAGATACTTACTACCTTCTTTTACACTCTCTGGGAGTGTGGGACTGATGGCACTAAAACACACAGACCCACAGATACTTATTACCTTCTTCTACACTCTCTGGGCGTGTGGGACTGCTTGCACTAAAACACACAGACCCACAGATACTTATTTCCTTCTTCTACACTCTCTGGGCGTGTGGGACTGCTTGCACTAAAACACACAGACACACAGATACTTATTACCTTCTTTTACACTCTCTGGGTGTGTGGGACTGCTTGGACTAAAACACACAGACACACAGATACTTATTACCTTCTTTTACACTCTCTGGGCGTGTGGGACTGCTTGCACTAAAACACACAGACCCACAGATACTTACTACCTTCTTTTACACTCTCTGGGCGTGTGGGACTGCTTGCACTAAAACACACAGACCCACAGATACTTATTACCTTCTTTTACACTCTCTGGGAGTGTGGGACTGCTGGCACTAAAACACACAGACCCACAGATACTTACTACCTTCTTTTACACTCTCTGGGAGTGTGGGACTGCTTGCACTAAAACACACAGACCCACAGATACTTACTACCTTCTTTTACACTCTCTGGGAGTGTGGGACTGATGGCACTAAAACACACAGACCCACAGATACTTATTACCTTCTTCTACACTCTCTGGGCGTGTGGGACTGCTTGCACTAAAACACACAGACCCACAGATACTTATTTCCTTCTTCTACACTCTCTGGGCGTGTGGGACTGCTTGCACTAAAACACACAGACCCACAGATACTTATTTCCTTCTTCTACACTCTCTGGGCGTGTGGGACTGCTTGCACTAAAACACACAGACCCACAGATACTTATTATCTTCTTCTACGCTCTCTGGGCGTGTGGGACTGCTTGCACTAAAACACACAGACCCACAGATACTTATTACCTTCTACACTCTGTGGGCGTGTGGGACTGCTTGCACTAAAACACACAGACCCACAGATACTTATTACCTTCTTTTACACTCTCTGGGCGTGTGGGACTGCTTGCACTAAAACACACAGACCCACAGATACTTATTACCTTCTTCTACACTCTGTGGGCGTGTGGGACTGCTTGCACTAAAACACACAGACCCACAGATACTTATTACCTTCTTTTACACTCTCTGGGCGTGTGGGACTGCTTGCACTAAAACACACAGACCCACAGATACTTATTATCTTCTTCTACGCTCTCTGGGCGTGTGGGACTGCTTGCACTAAAACACACAGACCCACAGATACTTATTTCCTTCTTCTACACTCTCTGGGCGTGTGGGACTGCTTGCACTAAAACACACAGACCCACAGATACTTACTACCTTCTTTTACACTCTCTGGGCGTGTGGGACTGCTTGCACTAAAACACACAGACCCACAGATACTTATTACCTTCTTTTACACTCTCTGGGAGTGTGGGACTGCTGGCACTAAAACACACAGACCCACAGATACTTACTACCTTCTTTTACACTCTCTGGGAGTGTGGGACTGCTTGCACTAAAACACACAGACCCACAGATACTTACTACCTTCTTTTACACTCTCTGGGAGTGTGGGACTGATGGCACTAAAACACACAGACCCACAGATACTTATTACCTTCTTCTACACTCTCTGGGCGTGTGGGACTGCTTGCACTAAAACACACAGACCCACAGATACTTATTTCCTTCTTCTACACTCTCTGGGCGTGTGGGACTGCTTGCACTAAAACACACAGACCCACAGATACTTATTTCCTTCTTCTACACTCTCTGGGCGTGTGGGACTGCTTGCACTAAAACACACAGACCCACAGATACTTATTATCTTCTTCTACGCTCTCTGGGCGTGTGGGACTGCTTGCACTAAAACACACAGACCCACAGATACTTATTACCTTCTACACTCTGTGGGCGTGTGGGACTGCTTGCACTAAAACACACAGACCCACAGATACTTATTACCTTCTTTTACACTCTCTGGGCGTGTGGGACTGCTTGCACTAAAACACACAGACCCACAGATACTTATTACCTTCTTCTACACTCTGTGGGCGTGTGGGACTGCTTGCACTAAAACACACAGACCCACAGATACTTATTACCTTCTTTTACACTCTCTGGGCGTGTGGGACTGCTTGCACTAAAACACACAGACCCACAGATACTTATTATCTTCTTCTACGCTCTCTGGGCGTGTGGGACTGCTTGCACTAAAACACACAGACCCACAGATACTTATTTCCTTCTTCTACACTCTCTGGGCGTGTGGGACTGCTTGCACTAAAACACACAGACCCACAGATACTTATTACCTTCTTTTACACTCTCTGGGCGTGTGGGACTGCTTGCACTAAAACACACAGACCCACAGATACTTATTACCTTCTTCTACGCTCTCAATAATGTACACAGATGTAAGCAGTTGTAAAATATATAATGACTACTTATCATCTTTCTTTTCTTCGCACAGAGGCGTATGCCAAGGCTTCCCATTATCACCGTTTATGTGTATATAAGCAGTTGAATTATAGGCAATTCACATGAGAGAAAAAAAAAACTCTCATAAAAAGTATTTCTGTGGGGTCAGAAGAAATACATTTGAGACAGCTTGCTGATGACACCACATGCTTTGTGCTAGATGAAGACGTGTAAAGCTTTGCTGGAAATTTTGCAAAACATTGGGTATTTCTGGGACGGGGGGTAAGGGTTAATTTAGAGAAAACTGGATTAATATGGACAGGTAGTAATTCAGGATGAGAGCCAGGCAACGTACCTGGAAAATGGAGCACATTATTGTACCTTGGGTATTCGTTCCATGCTAATAAACATGCCATTCCAGTTAAACATTTTGATGACAAATTTAAGCTTATACATGAAGTCCATTTTTTCAATAAGAGACTTGGCTCTTATGGGGAAGATTATATAACAAAAGTATCTTGGTATTTCAAATTAAATTATAGCACTTCAACTATACCATGAAATCCTAATATGATAAAACAAACTAAAAAAAAAAGATATTGAAAGTTCATATTGGGAAATGGCACTCTCAAAGCTAAGGAAGATGTTATGTATTTTAAAACCAGAGTAAGATGGACAGAAAGTACAGGATTTGGGGAAAAAATGTTAAATGTTCATTAATCACTCGGATCAAATAGTACATAAAAAGTGACCTATATTCATAAATCCCAAACCCAACAATCACAGCAAAGAGATTCTAGAGTTACCAAAGTATGATTATTCATCTTTCAATACCAAACTGAAGAAACGAAATTCACTCCTGATTTGAGACAGTCACCCAGAACAGGCAACTGGTGGTTTTAGTCCTCTCAACCTGTGAAATATTCTTCATTAACTACTTACTATAGTTTTCCCAAAACGTATATGCCTAGCCACCCAAAACACAAATTTTATTACTTCTGAAAAAAAAGAAAGAAATGATTAAAAGATAAATAAATAAACAAACAAAAAGACACCTGGTAGGCCTATCACTTTTTACTTCTCCTGACTTGTCAGTCAGGTAAGTTTATGGCAAAAGTAGAAAGTAGGCCTACATCGTTTTTGTGATATTTATGAATCTGCAACATTATAAACGTACTCTACCTTCATTTTAACTCTCAGTCAGAGAACACAGCCAGCAGCACAACATATCAAATAGTACAGTAAAACATGACCCACGTATAGACTTGTCTTATAAGGAATTGGAAGAGAGGCAAGTGGTGGTTTTAGTATTGTTTATATAATGTCATATCACATCATGTACTTTCTGGTTGTAATGAAAATGTGTATGGCTGTTTTCATTTGGAGAGGTCACTGTATTCATAGATTGTGTACCGGGTCATTGAGTTCAATGAATACTTTGCAGGGTCATTGCAGAGTCACTGAGTTGGCCTGTTTTGTAGGTGACTCACAAGTAACTGGTAAACATTCGAATAAGCTAGAATGGTGACCTACATTCATATGAGGTAACCCAGACAGGTCTCAATGCACTGGGATGTGTGACTAATTGGCAGACTCTGGAACAAATTAAAGATTTCTGTGTATAGATATAAAGCAGATATTTTCCTGACTGGGGGAAAGGAGAGAATTCTGCAGGATCTGACAGAAGCTGTGTGTTGTCATCAAGTCATCGGGACTGTGAAGCATTGTTTACATTGTACCTGTGGAGTGTGGATAGTGTCTTGAGTGGACTAGTATATTTGGTGCTAGTCATTTACACTTCTTACCTGTGGAGTGTGGACATTGTCTTTGAGGGGACTGGTATATTGCACTACATTGGAACCAAACCGTAACTCTGTGGGATTGGATCAGCTCCACACCTTTGAGCACCACACCTTTGACCACCACATTGGACCCAAACTGTACCTCTGTGGGATTTGTACCAGATCATTTGGCATCTGTCATAGGACTTGGAACTGTGGGACAGTACCTGTGGATAATCTCAGCAGGGATTAGAATTTACCGAAGCCTGTTTGACTGTTGAAATACCAGTGGAGATAAGTTTACCTACTTTGAACTGATTTTGATTGTTAAGGTATTGTTATTGTTATTGTTAAAGTTATACCATTGTTGTCATTCTTTGTTGAGTTCTGCTAATCTTCAAGAGATAGGCATTGTAACACTGGTATCATACTGCATCTTTGTACACATGTAACGTCATGGCTCATCATACCCCGTGGTATCGCATTGCATCTTTGTACACATGTAACGCCATGGCTCATCAAACCCCGTGGTATCGTATTGCATCATTGTACACATGCAACGCCATGGCTCATCAAACCCCGTGGTATCGCATTGCATCTTTCTACACATGTAACGCCATGGCTCGTCGTACCCCGTGGTATCGTATTGCATCATTGTACACATGCAATGCCATGGCTCATCATACCCCGTGGTATCGTATTGCATCATTGTACACATGGTACGCCATGGCTCATCATACCCCGTGGTATCGTATTGCATCATTGTACACATGCAACGCCATGGCTCATCATACCCCGTGGTATCGCATTTCATCTTTGTACACATGTAACGCCATGGCTCATCATACCCCGTGGTATCGTATAACGTTAATACATACGTCATGTCATTGCATCATATATCATCAGGTATCGACCTGTACAATGTAAAGCAACCCAGAAAAATACAAAGTAATTGAGAAAAATATGTAAGAAGTCAGGCCATACAGATAGCAAATTATGAAGCAGACTTTGAAGTTTGAGGATTGGTTTAGATAAAAGACAGCTGTGGCCATATTCACAAAGAATTTGATCTGATTTTAACTTTAATGCAAAATATAAAACTGATGTGATTTGCACCTTAAACTACATAATCCTCGGCTGAATGTTTGATAAAACCTTCGAAAATAAGCTAATAGATGCTCTTGGTATAGAAAATGAACTTAAGAATTTAGAGGCGCATTTAATTAAATCAATCTTAGTTTGATCCAGTATTTAGTCTTTTGATCCACAATTAAAATCTGGATTAAATCGAGATTGTTTTATATAAATGGAAGCTTTAATACCAAAGTTCATGTTAAAGTAGAGAACATAGATTAATTAATCCTGCAAGTTTAGATCAAGCATTAGGCCATCGATTCAGTGGTTCAAGGCCCAACGACGCATTGACTTTCATTTTAGGATTAACTTCAGGATCAGACTAAACCCTTTGGCAATACGGCCCCTGGGGATAAACTGTTATATGTCAACAAAACAATGCAAAGATTTATGCTACTTAGGATTATTCTTCACTTGGCATCAAAGCATTAAAACATGTCGGGCGACGGATGGATGGTTTACTCAAAGGATGTTTACAACCTAGTATGGCCTGACATTGAGACCTCAATGTTTAGAATCTGTCTAAATGCACAGGAAAATTACCCACAGTAGGCATGTTCACCGATGTGTTCAGGAATAAGCACAAACCCAAGGGATTTTTTAAGGCAACATCAAAAGCAACTGAACTATAACAGATATCGATCCGTGCATTAATATTCACCTTTTTCGTAAGATGAAGTAGAAATCTAAGAGGTGTGGAGAGATGATTCTTTCGCCACCTCAGCTACTGGGTAATCAAGGTTTTTGAAAAGAAATACGTTTATAATACAATCTTGTTTGGCTGTGTTGGCGGCAATATGAGTACGTTTACTGTTTGGTGTTTGGCTGCCATGTTATTATTTATAAATATAACGCAACTGTCCTATTGGCTTTATTTGAGCGAACACAATGCCTGTTTGCAAAGTTTAGTTTAGTTACACATATTCATTTATTTATACTGGATTTCCCTGTTGTAAAAATAAATACTTATATCACGGTTTATCAAGATACGGAGAGACACACATTATACTTGCAGTGATTTAAACATATTTATATAAAGTGGACAACGTAACAGTATACAATACTAATCAAGAGGATCTCCAGTACAAAAAATACACACATAGTAGATCCAAGACGCACAGTAAAATACAATACAACAAATCATAAATACTATAGGCTGACATAAGAGAAAAGGACCTACCCATGGTCGTGCTTCATATACGTGTATACGAAATGTACGTACATACTCTCAAATTTAGAGATACGGATATTCACAAATCCTACTAATTCCAAACAATGCAAATGATTGCCTGGAGATGGAATAAATGGAAAACAAATGAGCCCCGGGAGTTATACGGAATTTACACATCGAATCAACGAGCTTTCTTTAAGAATAAATGGACTGCATCGAAAAAGTCTTCTTTAGTTTGCGTTGGTGAGTGTGGGTTACCTGTCATAAGGTAAGTAAACAAACATAACTTAATATAATTAGTAAGGGAAGGATTTCCTCCTGGAGCTAATGAGTGACATACAGTGTTAGAAAGCTTGGTTCTCAATCCAGTGCAAAGAGGACAACCTAGGGGGAGATAATGGTATTGTCATTGCTGATGGAACAAATACAATGAGGGGGGGGGGGGGTGTCAAATCTGTTGAGATGTAAATTTAGGCGGGGATAACCTCTGCGCAATTGGGTTTTGGAAATGTTTGGGAAGCACTTACTATAGGGAAAAGCCGGCTTGAAAGTCAGCAGATAATAAAGGTTTTTTTTTTTTTTTTTTTTTTTGTTTTGTTTTGTTTAGATTTAAGATGATAATTGCCTTATTTCTAGGGGTAGGTCGTTCCAAAAATTTAATACACGATAGGAAGAAAGAGTCACAAAACCATTCAGTTTTGACACGTAAATGTCTGACAATATGCCGGTTTCCAGTGATGCTTGTGTTGTCATCTGCCATAAGAATTGACAGATACTGAGGAGTCAAGTTGTGGAAGATCTTAAAAAAAAATAAAAAATAAAAATAAAAAAAAGGAAAAAAAAATATGTGATATTCCCGTCGATCAGAAAGTGTTTGGCAGCCTACGTCAGTAAGAAGGACGTGAGGAGGAGTAAGGCAAAGAGCACCGGTACAGAATGGTGCTGCTCAGTATTGAACAGCTTCCAGGGTACAGACAGATCAATAGTGCAGCTATCATATAATATACAACCATACACATGCATTAGTCGCGCCAGGCTTGTACACAATCTCTTCACGGGTTTACGAGACAGTTTGTATTTAATCTACGAAAAAGGGCAAGTCGTATGTTACACTTGTTGATGATGTGAGTGATATGTAAGGGTCAGGTAAGGGTATTGGTCAGCGGAATTCCTAAGTGAGCATGATGGTGGGCCTCGGGTATGAATATTGTCCAAGCGCAGTGCCCGGTGGTCTTTCCTATTTATTTTGGTGAGAAAAAGTAGTGTAATGGATTTGATAGCATTCAAGCTAACGCACCAAAACGTATCCTAGGGTCTATCCTGCCAAGGTCAACGTTTAGTGTATCAGCCGAAATAACGGGGTTAAGTGCAATTTCCAAAATACTAGCATCATCTGAAATAATTGGTTATCGCATGCTATGCTATCAGATATGTTGTTAATGAACATTAGGAATAAGAGAGAGCCCAGAATGGATCCCTGCGACACACCTGCCTCGACTGGTAACAAGGACGAAGTTTGGCTACTAATGATCACTACTTTCTAGCGATCTGACAGGTGGAAATTTTCGATGAATTCAACAACAGGATCTCAAAAGCTGAACTGCTTTATAATGAATGGGTGACGTACCTTAACGCCACCCTCTGTCAACTACATTATTTTTTAAATATCCAAGAAAACCACACGTGCCCCGTGGCCAAACTCAAGTCCATTATATATGGTGTGTAGAATTGAAATCACTCAGACCAGGTCATTTATTGTTGAATTATTTTTCGTACATCCCAAATAGACGTGGGCCTTATTCACTGTCGCTTTTACCAGAATTCCATGATTGGAACTATCTTTAAAATCAGCAGTAAGGATGAGCATTTTAGAATTCGTTCCGGTGGCAGAAATTTGGTAGAGTCGGCCAGGGTTTCCATGAACAGATCACATTCTGGAGCGTACTGACCTGGGAGGGTGGGGGAGTTATAATTCACTCCGAGCAGAACTTTACCAATGCTTCAGGTGATTTCTTTCCATAAGTATTCACTGTGCACGGATTTGAGGTCAAATCGTCAGGTAAAAGGTATTTTGTTGCTGGCATAAAAGGGCAACACCGGAACCAGAACCGGAACCTGTAGGCTCTGTCTTTCTGCAGAGGTGGTTGAAATACATCTAGAGACAACAACTCATGAGCGCAATTTGTGTATGACAACGTTTATAAAAGAGTGATAATATCATAAT
>OZ026628.1:19116637-19124137 GCA_964020975.1 Hermodice carunculata | reverse complement strand
AACAGAATGATGCCAAAAGATAAAACTAAGTAGCAAAACATGCATGTCTAAAATTTTTAAAATTATTGCAGTCAATCTAATAATCTTTGAATATCAATAGCAAACTGTGGAGGGCAAGTCAGAAAAGAATGAAAGTCATTAGTATTAAAGTCAGGAAAATACAATCCAAATGTAACACTTCTTAACCAGATGTCAAGTGCAATAAAACAAGCTTGAATCTGTCTTTAACCGCCGCTTGCTACCGATAGTCCGGGGGGGGGGGGATTCTAAAATGTCTGAAAGGTGGATATTAAAACAGAATGATGCCAAAACATAAAATTAAGTAGCAGAACAGGCAAGTCTAAAATTTCTGAAAAAAAAACATTGAAGCCAAACTTTCTAACCAAATGTGAATATTTATAGCCAACTTTGTAGAAATATTTGATCAAAAGTACATCTTGAAATCCTCTTGACTCAGGTTTATTGTAAATAAATTTGGTTCCAGATGCAAAATCCTGAAATTTAGAATAAATGCGACCCAATCTCAAAATTTGCGACAAAAATCGATTATATCCAATAGCTCCCGAAATATTGGCCGTGGAAGTATAGCTCATAACTTCAAAGTTAGACACATCATTTTTGTGATAGACTTCAATACAAAACCGGAATATACAAGTTTAGAAACACATCTATGAAAAGATCTGAATTGTTACCTTCCTAATGGATATCTTTTGCGTAAGTTTCCTTAGCAATTTCACTAAAATTCTGTACATTTACACAAGCAATGCTATCAATATTTCTTAAACTGTTTCAAACTTTTGTTACCTTTTGAAAGTCTTTTTTCACTAACTTATTTATATAATTAAATTCAAGACAGGTTTAATATAAATCTGCGAGTAATGGGGAGCAGTTTCTACCCATGGGAATACCTTTTTATTTTTTTGAAAAACCAATGGTCCGCATTGAACAAAAGAATTACCCAAAAGAAATGTTATAGGTTATGTTATGACCAGGCGCTGTAGGTAAGTGTGGGATGGTTTATTATTTTATTATTCAATTTTGGTAGGCCTAATCATGAGTGTTAGGTGTAGTTTCATTATATTTATGTCATGTGGGCTACGTTTTTAAGTAGGCCTATTAACAAAGAAACATCATATTCGCTTTGTTCCGTAATACATCAGCTCGGGATATTCGTATTGGAAATGCAAACATGGTGCCGCCAGTTAGCACAATGACTTGTCCGGGGATTAATGGTACCGAAACAAGTCTTGCGCTGGTTCACCGCTGATGACCAGATTTTTCAAAGGCTAGTAATGCCTAAAACTTTCTTCTAAATTTCCAATTTTATGAATATGAGTTGTTCCTTTTATAAATTAATTTGCTATTATGATTTCGAACAATACAGCTTTTCAGTGAATGGTACAGAATAGGACTTTGCTCTTAGAATATCGGACTTGATAGTGTTCAAACGGTACATGGGCTTACAGAATTAGGTTTGTTAAGTTTCTCTTTGTATTAAATAAGATATATCAAAGTTTCAACAGTGTAGGATTTAACGTTACTTTTTGAAAAAAAAAATATATTGTGCGACCAAGATGCTTTCTTTGAATATGAATTAATACTTATGTATGTTTTAGCATTATGTTTAAACACTTTGCTTACTAAATCTAAAAGAGAACTTTCTACTTCATCTTTGCGTAGATTTTTGTAGAGTTTAGAAAAATCAAAAGCACCAGCTATTAATCTAGATTGAAAAGGTGTTTTTATGTAATTTATGTACCCAAGACAATGGTGGAATAGAGGAGTCCTCTTCAGAATTTTTCATAATGAAATTCTTTTTCATCTCATCTTTATGTGTAACTATCAAATCATAAATGGATTGTTTGTGTAATTTGTATACGTCATTTCCTCTTATGTCTGAAATGAAGTTTATACAAGGTTCATTATCAAAAACATCCAGCTATTTTTTGCAGATGACCCCAAAATTGTCACCTGTCTTATCAATGCTAGTGTTCATTTTTTTTCTTTTCTTTTTTTGCAGTTCTTTGACTGGTTTTGAAGCTTAAATATGTTTTAAATTTACCATAGTGATTATTTTAATCTGAGATTTGTATGTACGAAGACATATTTTACCACATTGAATACTACATACATATTTACATCATGGTGAGCCAGTAACCTGCTCACCTATTGCGATATCGTCACTATTTCTATGTTTACAGTAAATACAGGATCATGTTGGTGTTGTGTGACATGTACAGATGCAGTGTGAGACTAGAAAAGAAGATTTGCTTCAAAGAAAATCTGTCTCTGTGCCTTCAAAAGCTGCAAATATTAAATGCTACACCTTTTATCTTTGGTACTTCACATTACATTAAGCTTATCGCTGGATGCAACCTTCAAAGTCCAAATGACCTTGACCTTTAACCTTTACAGGTCACATGCAAATTACACAGTGTTACAATACCCACAATTGAAGCGCAATATGAATCAAATCGGATGAAAATTGACCAGGTTTTGGCAAGAGGAAACTTTCAAAGGGCCAATGACCTTGACCTTTGCCTTTTTGAGGTTATATGTTCTCATACAAATGTGCAGTGTTGCAATACCTACAATTTGAGTCCAAAATGATTAAAAGTGGATAGAAATTGGCCAAGTTGTGGATAGAAGAAAGCCACTGTCGAAAGTGACCTGTGAGCTTGAGATGAGCTCAACCTGAAGTGAACCATGACTTCAAAAATGACATTTTGGCCTAAAATTGACCTTTTACCTTGACATGACCTTTGATTTTGACATGACCTTGACAGTTGAGATGACCTTTACCTTACTGTGATCGAATTCCTATACACCCTGAACCACATCTACTATAGTATATAAGATGTTGAAGATTTAAAACTTAAAGAGTTCCTAGGAAAACAATATGTCTGTATTGGCACAGAGACATAATGATATATATCTCTTAAGTGAAGATAATGCACAACACGACATCCGGCGAAAACTACATTTTGACACGAACCCTTGTATTTATGACACCTGTTCTAAATATACCAAACTACAGAAGACACCAGAAAAACGGGGTTGCCAAAGGTTGGTGAAAAACAAACAATGTCAATTCACAAAAACAAAGTGGTGTGCATATATATATATATATATATATATATATATATAATGTGTGTGTGTATGTATAAATACATATATATATATATGTTTTGGTGTGTGTGTGTGTATGTGTGTGTGTGTGTGTGTGTGTGTGTGTGTGTGTGTAAAAATCTCTTCAATAGGACCTGAGCATATACTATTTCTTCATTTAATTTCAAAAACCGTTATGCATAGAAGCGAAATTTTACAGGTACGCGCACCAGCGAGGAAGAGTTAAAAAACTTATTTGGACAATATGGCATTTTCAAACCTTAACTGGCTCGTGGACGACGTTTTTTGGCGGGCGGGTGTGCATCACAACATCACATCCATCCAATCGCTTTTAGATCTATAGGCGACCCAATGAGTCACGTGTTCGTCCCTCGAGCGCCACTCCAGGCAGGAGTTAAAAACAAAAGAAAGACAGCATAAGTATGGCTTTGCAGAGGGCATAACTGAACTCACCAGACATGTTTTGGTGGCTTGGAGTATAGGGAAGTTTTGGTGTTTTTGGCACTTACGAGGAGAGTATTGGAAGAATACCTGATCGAGCCATTACGTCATTTAGTATAAATTGGTGCCATGGCCATTGGAACACACTGTAAACAGAGGCGCACAGAAACATGCGCTCAGCTAAAATAATGCAAAGCATCCTATCGAAATTGGAATTAACACTTTCTCCTTAAAAGGATTAGAAATAAGGTGATGTTTGGTGTGCTGGCGAGCTTGAACAGGTGCTAGAACAGCAAATATATTTATCTTAGAAATCTATGCTGGCAATCTGAGTGTGATTGTGCTCATGTCTGAGTTTGATTGTGCCCATGTCCGATTCTGATCGCGCTGTGTCTGAGTTTGATTGTATCCATGTCTGAGTGTGATTGTGCTCATGTCTGAGTGTGATAGTGCTCATGTCTGAGTGTGATTGTGCTCATATTTGAGTGTGGTTGTGGTCATGCAAACTTCCCACGAGTCACTATATGACTATATGCAGAAATGTTCATTATCTCGTATTGTTTAAAATGCGCCAGACCTACAGCAACTGAAAACCATGCAGGTACAGAATGGACTGGTCACAGCAGGGCTGCATCATAATGAACACTTGCTTCCCAAATAGAAAAAAAGTTGCTCAGAGACAAGCAGGCTATATGTTTGAGGATCCCCACGTGCAATGGGCACAAATAAAAAGAACAGCACCACCAGGGAAACCATCGAGTAACATATAGACGGGAATGACAGGAAACCACGCTTTAAATAAGATATGAAATAATCGGAAGCCATGCATATAGCTTTACAGAAGCACAAACTTCTGTTTAGCAAAGTGATCTAAGAGTATGGGGCACATGATTCCGATGAATCAGGCCAAGAAGCGGAATACCTATGACGTTTGAAATTTATTTACTTCCTAACGAGTTGCAGGGGTGTTCATAGCAGTTTAACATCTGCTTTCTGAAACAACCAACAACATTATTCAGTAAGTACAAACAGGTACTGAACATCTTTGATTATACACAACTTATTACTGACCCCACTCGAAGTACTAATACTTCTTCATCCCTAATAGATCATATCTTGTGCAATTGTAAAGACAAGATCCTTCAATCAGGTACTATAGACGTTGGGATCAGTGACCACTCCATTGTTTATTGCACGCGCAAAGTGTCGAAGGGGCAAATTGGACAGCACAATGTTATTAAAATCAGATCGTGCAAACATTATACTAAAAACATTCTGGAAGAAAAATTGCACGCAGTGGACTGGTCTGGTGTAACACAAAGTACAGATGTAAACTCAGCTTGGACTTCTTTTAAATCATTATTATTAGGTGTCATTGACACAGTGGCTCCATTGAAAGATATTCGTTTAAAGGTACGTACGGAGCCATGGATGAATCATGATATCTTGGATAACACCAATCAAAGAGATCACTTCTTGTACATGTCCAAAAAAAGTAGTGATAAAACAATATCTGAAGATTTCTACCGTAAATTTAGCGTTTTTAGAAATAAAGTTCAAAGGCAGGTCAAGAGAGCTAAAGCAGATTATTTCAGTAATAAAATTGAGGAACACAAAAACAACCCCAAGAAACTTTGGCAACAACTTAAAAATTTGGGTTACTCCAATACTACCAAAGACAGATCCAAAATCATAACTGAAATTGATGGTGAGCTTTGCTTTGAATCAAAAAAAGTTGCCGATCACATTAACAAATATTTTACTGAAATAGGTGCTTCTCTTGTGGACAAACTGCCAATTTTCACTGGTAAATTCAAGACAGAGTCTCCACTCTTCAAGGAGTATTACAATCAAAAAGGTATAACTCCCAATTCTTTTAAACTCCTTGAGGTGTCGGAAGACTTTGTCCAGAAAGAGCTCAGCAACTTGAATGCATGTAAGAGTACTGGGCTTGATGATATTCCTGCAAAATTTCTGAAGGATGGATCAGGTATTCTAAAACTCCCAATTACCCATATAATCAATTTGTCCATCAGAAACAACATTGTTCCGGATGAGTTTAAACTTGCACGAGTTTCCCCCCTCTACAAGAAAAACGATAGACATGATGCCGGAAATTACAGACCAATAAGTATCTTATCCGTCGCTTCAAAAATCCCTGAAAAGGCAATATACATTCAATTGGATGAATACCTGACCCAAAATAACATACTTTATGAGCTTCAGTCTGGTTTTAGAGCAAACCACTCGACCGACACCTGCCTAACATATATTACTGACTATATCCGCACCGAAGTTTCCCATGGTAATTATGTAGGCATGGTTTTGCTGGACCTCCAAAAGGCGTTCGACACTGTCGATCACGAAATTTTGTGTAAAAAATTAAAATCTATGGGTGTGGAGTCGATCGAGTGGTTTAAATCTTATCTAAAAGGTCGCAAACAGACGGTCACTGTCAATGGTGAAAAATCAAACTTCCTACATGTTAATTGCGGGGTCCCCCAGGGCAGCATTTTGGGCCCGCTTTTGTTCTTGTGTTACATTAATGACATGCCCATCAGTGTTAATTGCAAATTAGCACTATATGCCGATGACAGTGCCCTCATGACCTCTGGTAGGGACCACGTGACAATAGCAGATACTCTCAGCTCGGAATTAAAATCATGTCAAGAGTGGCTTACCGATAACAAACTATCCCTCCATCTTGGCAAAACTGAATCAATTATATTTGGATCCAAAAGAAAATTAAAAAGAGTTACACAGTTTCAAATAAAATGCAATGGACATGTTATACAACAGGCTAAATCTGTCAAATATCTTGGCACTATTCTGGACGAAAATTTATCTGGCAAATCCATAGCAGAAAGTATTATACAGAAAACTAATTCGAGATTAAAATTCCTTTACAGACAGGCACAATTTCTGAATGTACAATCTAAGAAGACCCTTTGCTCTGCACTCATTCAAAGCCATTTCGATTATTCATCAGCCTCTTGGTATTCTGGTCTCAACCAAAATTTCAAAAAGAAACTCCAAATTTGTCAGAACAAAATAGTCAGATTTATTCTTGGAGAAAATCATAGATGGCATGTTGGTCAAGAGGCTTTGGATAAATTATCTATGTTAAACACTGCTGACAGGGTGAAGCAACTAACATTTACGCATGTCTACAAAATTTTTCATAATACTGCTCCAGCATACCAATCTCAACACTTTTTCAGAATTCAAAATCAACACAATCATAGTACAAGAAATAGTGCCCATAACTTTGTAGTCCCCCATGTATCAAAAGATTTTGG
Source organism: Hermodice carunculata (assembly GCA_964020975.1). Lineage (NCBI taxonomy): Eukaryota > Metazoa > Annelida > Polychaeta > Eunicida > Amphinomidae > Hermodice > Hermodice carunculata. The sequence continues at coordinate 19,117,268 of OZ026628.1, read as the reverse complement.
CAAAAACACTTTCTATTTTTCGGCCATCAAAGATTGGAATTCCTTACCTGATACAATAAAATCGAGTAGAAATCTATCATTATTCAAATCAGCAGTAAAAAAACACCTAGCAACTAAGGCTTTGTCTGATGAGTCAAGTCATTTTATGTATTATTAATATTTTACACCCCCCCCCCAAGCCTTCCTCATCCTTTCCTTTAGGGAAATTATCTATTGTGTCTTGGTTTTTAAAAACAGCCTTTACATATTTTAATTTAAATTTCTATATATACATGTATAAAGATGGATATATTTTTAGTTACATTGTGTATTATATCTATATTAGTTATTTAATTTATTTTATTTATATACCATCTCCTCTCATGAATTCATCACTCATCATATTCAAAGGGACCCCAATGGAAATAAGTCTGAAATACTGACTTTATTGGGCAATCCTGGCGAATTCAACATACATTTGCATATTTCAGTTTGATGTATATTATTTTATTGTGATGTACAATTTTAGTTTATGTAATTCTCCTATGTTTACACATTTCAGTTATTGTACTGTTTTAGTGTACACTGTCTTCTTTTATTATTTGTATGTTGATTCGTCAAATAAAATCAATCAATCAATCAATCATGATGA
>OZ026628.1:19101833-19116437 GCA_964020975.1 Hermodice carunculata | reverse complement strand
CCTTAATAAGTTGGCCTAAAAACTGTGTTGACCAAAGTATACTAGCCTGAAAATTATGTTGACCAAGATAAAGTGACCAGAAAATTATGTAAACTAAATTATATTACCGTGTTTAATGTGTTAACTCAAATATGTTGACTTGAATGCGTATTGCCTGAATACAGTGATAGAGTAAAATCTGTGAGGTAAGGTCTATTTTGGAACAAATCAAAAATGCCATTACTGGTTCATGCCAGATAGCAGCAAGAGACCAGACTATATTAAGTTCAAGATAATCACGTTTGTCATATAATTCAATCTTGAATTCACGTTTATCATTACGCATCATTATGTCTGTCTTGGAAGGAACTCTGCATAGCGTTTTCTGCAGTTTTCCTCAATCCCAAATAATCAGGTTTTATCTGTGAAATATATTCTCGAGACCGTTTTTTATTAATGCTAGGTCATCAATATACTGAAATGTTTTCTTGAAATTGTTATCATGAAATTATGCCTCTTTTGGCGGCTTTGCCAGAAACTTATAGCAATATATATATATATATATATATATATATATATATATATATATATATATATATATATATATATATATATATATATATATATATATATATATATATATATATATATATATATATATATATATATATATATATATATATATATATATTATATATTATATATATAGATAGATAGATAGATATACATATATATATTCATTCATTCATTCATTCACTCACTCTTTCGTTTATTTATCTATTTCATTTATATATCTATTCATTTAGCTAATTTGTTAGTTTTTTTCAACTTATGTATCTATTTATTCACTTATTTACTATTTTTTTATTTAGAATCATTTGTTTATTTATGTATTTATTTATATATTTATTTATTTATTTATTCATTTATTCATTTATTCATTTATTCATTTATTTATTTATGTATTTTTATTTATTTATTTATTTATTTATTTATTTATTCATTTATTTATTTATTTATTTTATTCGTTAGTTAGTTATTTATCTATTTAGTTAGTTAGTTAGTTAGTTAGTTAGTTAGTTAGTTATTCATTTATACACTAACTCATTCGTTTATTTATTTATTTCATTTATATATCTATTCATTTAGCTAATTTGTTAGTTTTTATCAACTAATGTATCAATTTATTCACTTATTTACTATTTTTTTTCATTTAGAATCATTTGTTTGTTGATTTATTTATTTATTTATTTATTTATTTATTTATTTATTTATTTATTTATTTATTTATTTATTTATTTATTTATTTATTTATTTATTTATTTGTTTGTTCATTCATTTATTTATTCATTTATTCATCTATTTATTTATTTATTAAATTATCTATATACCTATGTATCTATCAATCTAACTCTATCTATCTCTCTATCTATCTACCTATTCATGTTTAACAAAATTTAAACTTGGTTGTTGTATTAAAGGTTCAGAAAGAAATTTCATTTCATATAATGATGTCATATCATCTTCATATAATGCAGCTGAATTACAGTTCACAAAGCGCCTCAGATAGCTTACATACGTACTGCTTTATCGTCGTGACAAAGTATCAGCCCCGCTCCATTTAATCAAAAGAGGATATAATGTTCCGAGCCACGCATTTTTTTGTCAGGCTTTATTTCAAACATCCTTCGGTTGAAGACATTTTGACGGGAAACAAGTAAATCAGACACTGCTGTCCAGTCCGGCCGGCAAGGAGTGATTTGTTTGAAAACGGCGTTTGAATATTGGAATATTGCATTGCAAGATAAAAGGGAAATTGCGAGACGGTGTGCAAGCGCTCGGCGTTCTATGGTAGAAGACGAAAATGCTGACTATAAAGGTCTAGCCTACAACGACGGACTGCCGTCGCAAAATGTTATCTGTACATGGCAAGAATGGCATTTATTTTATTGTGAGCGCAAAAGGCAATCCAGCTTAGAATACACGCATTTATTAGCACGCAGCGTAGATGTTTTGTTTTCTTTTTCTTTTTTTTTTTTCTTTTTTATCTTCCATTTCACAGGGCATGATACATTGTAATCCCTGTCCGGGTACTGACAAATCATACGTCATGGATAGTAAATTGATACGTTTATGAGTTAAGTGTTTCTTAACGGCGAAGGCCATTGATCTGGTGAGATATTCCGTTAACTCACTAATACACCATACCGTCAGTTACCGTCACCGCCCAGTATCACACTCAGACACCACTTCTTAGTTCATTGATCATGTTTCAGCAACAGTAGGTCAGTCAAAGAATGGTACTGTAGTCTGAAATAAGGACGTAACAGCATGATGAAGACAGCGCGTCCCAGATCTGCACCAGACATGTGTTGTTATTAATCAATGGCAGCACAAGGGGTGAAGAGCAGTGGTCAGCTAAACGAGGACAATGCTTGAAGCCTGGTCAATACATTGGTTACATCATGAAACAATGTGATGTATCGTGATGATGGTTACATAATGAAACAATGTTACGTATCTTGATAATGGTTACATAATGAAACAATGCGTACATCGTGAATCGTCATGACCGAAACATCTCGGCTACAGATGTCAGCTGTTCAGGGACATTGAACAAATTACGCCCTTGGCTGCGAGGGACAGAAAAATTGAAAACCTGAGTGATGGACTGTTAACCCGACGTGAAGCTGAATGTTGACAGCCCATCCCGAAGGTTCACAATTCTTCCTGTCCCACATAGCAAAGGACGTCATTTGCTTTATTATACCGAAGTACAATAAATCATAAAAACAAAAACCCCACACAATAACAGTGCAGATCAGAATTGCAGTGCCATCTAGCGGGACGTACAGGGTGACAGTACCTTCTGAGCGGGAGACGGGAAAAATGCCCCAACCTCAACTAACCAATCACGAAGTGCAGATGTCCCCTTGAGCTTGTTTTTTTTTTTTTTTTTTTTTTTTTTTTTTTTTCTTTTTTTTTATTTACTTTTTGTTCCAGAGAGAAAATCAACGGTAATACCTCAATAAAGATGGCATGACTTGAAGATTGGCACAGCTAAATTGTGACGCGTCTGCATCGGTGACGTGGTGCATCAATGCGCAGACATGCTCAAATGCAGGCGAGAGAGGCTTGAATTACACGTGTCATGTGATGTTATATACATACGACGAATGTAAACAAACACGGCACACCAGGTTGGCGTTTAAAGTAAGCCAAAGCCACATTTTTGGCGATAATTACGCGATAAAACATTGACTAAACAAAATCTTACATAGCTGGAAATTTAGTTACTATTTTTCCCTCATTCGGGATCGTTGTGTTCTGCGGCCACTCGTGATTCCCCCCCACCCCCACCCCCCCGCAGGGATCTCTCGTGAGAGAAAAAGAGTAACTCACTCTCCGCCATGTAGGATTCTCTATTTGTTTTATAGGAGAGCACGTTAAAGATCCCTGTGTGCCAACACCTTTGTGGGATATGAAGTATTGATGTGGAGGTTTCGTGTAAGAATGTATTCGGTCTCGATGGGCTCCTGCTCAAGTACCCTGGAAAGGGTTAAAAAGTTCAGAGAGAGGACGGCCCTCATTCAAAAATGTCATCCCAAAAATAGGAGCAAACTTAAAAATAGCAAAATACATATATTCAAGAGATACCAAAATAACATCTCCCCATACTAATGTAAAAAAATTCACTCTTGATTTGAGACAATCATCCATGAAAGCCAACTTGTGCTTGAAACCGGCCCCTTCATCGTTTGAAATATATACTTCATAAATGAGAGAGTTCACCCCTTTTCTTTTCTTTTAAACGCGTAGGCCTAAAAATTGAACAAGATATGTTTGAAAATCATAGATGCCCCCCCCCCCCCCGCCCTCATTACCCTTGCCCTCGGTACCCCATTCATAGTGGGAGATGGGGCACTTGGGACCTTACAAAATTAGTGAAGGTTGATCATACATCAGTGTCACATATTTTTAAACTTTAACCTAGCCCTTAAAAAAAGACTAAAATCCTGGACAATATAAAATTTATAGCTGGAAAATTAATCATCATTTAGAAACCATATTCAGGAAAGTGGCTTTATGACCTTGGAAATTAGGGCAAGGTCACTCATTTTCACTTGAACTTCTTCAGTTATTGTGAAAAACCACAGTGAGTCTAATGTCTGTGTGTGACCCTCAAAACTAGGTCAAGGTCACCCATCTACAAACTCAAACTTGCCCTTTTAGGCAACTATAAAGCGGTGCAATATAAAAGTGCTACCTTTAAAATGCAAGTTATCATGCTGAAACAGTATTCAACCAAATGGCTTTGTGACCTTTGAAATTAGGTCAAGGTCACCCATCTTCAAACTTGACATAGCCCCAAATACAGACAATTATCCAGTGCAATATAGAAGTCCTATGTTAAAAACCTCTTCAGTTATCATGTGGAAACAAAAGTTAACTCAGGTACCAACGTGACCTTGGAAACTAAATCAAGGTTACCAAACTTTAAACTTTTTCTAGCCCGTGGCAAGAACTATAGACCTGTAAAGTATCCCAGTCCTAACGTAAACACTTCTTGCGTTATTGTGCATAACCACAGGAATTCTACAATCACTCTGTGACCCTGAAAACTGGGTCACCATCTTCAAACTCAACCTAGCCCTTACAGAGAACTATAAAGCTGTGCAATATAAAAGTTCTAGCTCCAAGGTATTAGTTATCATGCAGAAAGCATGAAACCATTTTCAGTAAAGTGGCTCTGTGACCTTTAAAAAGAGGTCAAGGTCATTTATCTTCAAATTTCGCCAAGCCCCAAATATGGACTATAATCCTGTGCAATATAAAAGTCCTAGCTTTAAAACCCCACCTTCCTCGAAGGGGGGCATGAAAAAAAAAAAACACTCTACCTGCGCTCTGACAATCTGACGTCACCTGGCAGGATAGTCAGAACATTAAGCAGCCTAAAATGATGACAGCAGGAAGATAAATGTCTTCACCGTAATATACATATGCAGACAAATGCACGCCGACCCCGATGCGCAGTCGCCGTGACCTTTATGAGGTCAAACGGCCTTCTGGCGAGTCAAGGCACGATCAGGTTCATGTTTGAGCAAAGCTGCATGGGCCTTTACCCGGTACACGCGTTTTAAGTTATAATCTGTTTATGCCGATGAGTGTTTGGTCACATCTATATGTATAGCACGGAGTTTCGTTCTCCCCAGAAGTGATTTGCTTGAGGGAAAGGACGTTTGAGCGTGTGTTGGTGTGTACTTAGATAACTGATACGACTTAATTTCTGCCAATATCTATGTAGGCTTAAGATCTGTCTACAGACAAAATGAGCAACATACAGTCTTAAACAGGTAATACACTTATCAATAATACTGCAATGCAATATGCACTTTTGTTCAAAACAGCTTACGTAAATACCTTTTATGGTTTTAATTTCAGCTGTAAATACAACATAACGAGAAACTTTATCTTGATTAGGACCCTCAATATTGACGTGGCTTTCCCAGTACGGATTCCGATGTTGGGGGGGGGGGGGGGGGGGGGGGAGGCTACTGTAACGTGCTTGAAAAAAAAATGGTCCAGTTATCAATTACAATAAAAGTCAATGCTTAAAATGTTAGCTGTTCACTTTTAAAAAACTACCCTGTTTTTATTTCTTTGTTTATTTTGGATTGTTTGCTAAATTACTACACTGTCGAAGAACGGCAATATGTACAGTATACGCGACGTCCTCTCTCCGCATTCAGATCACGACCTAAAAATGTTAACTCATCCTCGGGGGCTTCTGTATGGCTTCACTAAACTGCATAGTCAGGAGGACTCACTTTGGTCCCGTCCCTCAGATTGCTGCATTAAATATATGACCCCAACTAGATGTCCCTGCTGCAAATGTGACACACGTAACGCTCTGGTTCCCATGCTGCGTGAGATATATGGCGCCAAAGATATGTCCCACCTACTAATGTGACACAAATGACTCTCTAGTTTTATCTCCCCCCCGAAATGCTGCGCGAGATATATGGCACCAAAGAGTTGTCCCAGCTACTAATGTGACACAAATGACTCTCTAGTTTTATCCCCCCCCCCCCAAATGCTGCGCGAGATATATGGCGCCAAAGATATGTCCCAGCTACTAATGTGACACAAATGACTCTCTAGTTTAATCTCCCCCCGAAATGCTGCGCGAGATATATGGCACCAAAGAGACGTGCCAGCTGGCACTGAGACAGACGTGACGCTGTGGCTCCCATGCGGCGCGAGATGTATTGCGCCGAAAAGATATTCCAGCTAATAATGTGACACACTTGACTCGCTGGTTCCCTCCTCTGGAATGCTGCGCAAAGATATATGGCGCCAAAGACATGTCCCAGCTAGTAATGTGACACAAGTGACGCTCTGATTTTTGGCTGCTCTCCCAAAGGAAATAATTTACTCCCGCCAACCGTTTTGAAGAGCATATCACATGATATAATTGGTGGACACCGCTCCATCAGCGTCTTTATTATTGTAGTAGTAGTAGTAGTTCACTTCATTGTACTTATGCTCATTGTATGGAATCATGAACACTGCAATTTGACAAATTATTACCAAACAGAAATAGCAATGATAAGTTCTTGTTATCAACTTGAAGGTTGACACTTAGAAAATGAATTACTACAACACTTTTTACATTATTTGTTAACTCAGTTCGCATTTGTTAAAAAAAACCCAAATCTTTTCATTTGCTTTTTCCATATGTTTCCCTGTAAAATACTGCTATATTATTTGTATCTTTTTGCCCAGAACCACTTCCTAGTAGTCATTAGCCTATTCCACAGTCCGAACTCTTTACTCTCCATAAGCTAACCTGTCCCTGTCTAGCCTTTAAACATATGGAATTACTATTGCCCATATTGCACACTATCCTCTGTAAAATTTTGACATAGGCTGCATCACCCCAAATAAATTAAAGTGTCTTCAGCGGGAAACCTCTCAACATGTTTCGGAGCCTATTGCCTGTACATGTCTCTCTCAGTAGCGGCTCCTTGTCTAAGATAAATATTCAGCAAAGACAACCCACATAATAAGGAATAAATATGAACGTGGCCAATGATGAATTAGCTAGATACGTGAATTTTTGCTCATAAATGCAGAGCTTCATTATGAAAGAAGAATACCTGTCAAACTAACCAGAGTTACTAAATTTGTATAGTACAGGTTCAGATAAGAACAATTTGACTTGCCCCTGAACCAATATGTACGCTTCCTAGCTAGAGAGTTTATCCTAGTTAAACCACCCACCAGTGTATAACTGAAGTGAAAACAAGTTGGGGCATTATATTCAGTCCCAAAGATTGTAAAATAAACAGTTGCAGCTGGACCACCTGTACAAACCAAGGGAAACCCTAACAGGGATTGCAACAATGGACACCCTGCACCAGAAATGTAAAACAAACCCCATGATGACACCTACCCCTCAAACAATTAAGCTCTATTTCACTGCCAACCCTGAGTCAATGTATCAAGTTTGTGACATTTAAGAAAATACTGTCAATTTTGAGTATTTCTTTTTTCAATATTGAGTAAATGTGCATTTAGGCATGTCAGAAAAGAAGGAAAGTCATTAGCATTTATGCCAAAAACATGTTATCAAAACATTTTCTCTTAACAGGATTTTAAGTACAATTAGGCAAGCATGTAGCTGTCGTAGGCCGTTGCTTGCTACCGATAGCCCGGGGGGGGGGGGGAGGGTTAACTTGACAGAAAACATGCAAGCCTAACATGTCTGGAAGTGAATACTAAAACAGAAAGATGCCAACAGATAAAGTTAAATAGCAAAACAGACAAGTCTAAAAACTGTATTTTGTTGTAGCCAAACTTTCTAATAATCTTTGGATATTAACAGCAAAATTATAGGGTACGTCAGAAAAGAATGAAAGTCATTTGTATTTAAGTCAAGAGAATGCAATGAAAATATAATATTCAGATATCAAGTATAATTAGGCAAGCTTGTAACTGTCGGCAGTGGCTGCTTGCTACCCATAGCCCCTGGGGGTTTGACCTAACAGAAAACAAGCTAGCCTAAAATGTCTGGAAGGTGAACATTAAACTAGAATGATGCCAAAAGATAAAATTAAGGAGCAAAACGGGCAAGTCTAAAATCTCTAAAATTATTAAAGCCAAACTTTCTAACCATCTCGGGATATTTACAGCAAAATTTGTAGAAAAATTTGATCAAAAGTACATCTTTGAATCCTCTTGACTCAAGTTTATTGTAAATAAATTTGATTCTAGATGCAAAGTCCTGAAATTTAGAACAAATACGACCAAATCTCAAAATCTGTGACAAAAACTATCATATATTCTTTGTTGTATTTGCAGGTGATTTGGAGGACAGCGGACGCTATGGGTATTTGTATACCTATATTCCCGGACGAACCCAGTAGTGCAAACACTTCGTTGTACACAAAGGTCATAAATACGACTCTCAACGAAGATGATCCTGGAATAAACGAGAGTATCCATGTGAATGACCCATTGACGTCCCACCATGACCAATATAAATTGATATCTCAGTTTGTATACGGGGTCATCACGCCTCTTATTTGTGCCGCGGGATTTATTGGGAATCTACTGAACATCTTGATACTTACGAGAAAACAGTTTACCAGAAGCATGGATCGTATGGAGAAATCTGCCCACTTAGGCCTGGTTGCCTTAGCCTTGTCAGATATGTTTTTCTGTCTTACATTAATACCACGTGCCTGGGTTCCTAAGGATAAATTCTCGTTTGAAGCGCAAGATTTTAAGTTGTATTTCACGACATATGCGCCTGGAGTGATAAATATATTTCTTCTGACCAGTACCTGGCTGACCGTCAGTATGGCTGCCAGTCGGTATTTCGCCATTTGCCATCCAATGAGAGCACGAGAAATCATCGGAGCTACTTGCACGAGAATATCGATACTTCTCACGTTTGTTTTCTCCTTTCTATTTAGCCTACCAAGGTTCTGGCACGACGACATAGCATCCATAGCGTGCACCGACGGCACCTTCAGATATTACAGGGACAATGGATACTTACAAGCAAACCCCGTGCTTTATAAAATCTACCGCTGGTCTTTCTTTGTGATTGGTATACTCTTACCCCTCATTTCCCTGGCATACTGCAACATCAATCTTATAAGAGCATTGAGAGCGTCAGGTGAAATGAGGCGTCAAAGCAACGTAAGGGTTAAATCGGAATCAACTCACAGAATCAGCCTGACGTTAGTAATTATAATAGTCGCATATCTCGTCCTTGTAATTCCGTCGGAGTTACTGAGCTTCTTTCACGATATAATAGTACTAGATTCAAGCAAAGCAGACTTATATAACATTATAGTTGTTCTTTCCAATGCTTTACAGGCTGTTAACTTTGCTTTTAACTTTGTATTGTACTGTGTGGTGAATACCCATTTCCGTAAAACTGTGGCCCGGATCATTTTTTGTCGTTGGCTTTGTTGTCGTCGTCAGCGGACTACCAGGAATCAGAGCTTTATGTTAACTTCCAGGTATGTCAATATGGCGCATATTTTTCATACACTACGTTCATAAAAGAACATTCGTTATCAGTGTAATATTCTCGGCTTAATTAAGAATTAAACTTCCTCTCTAGTGTAATTACGGGCGCATGGTTGCAGTTTGTGTGACAGGCATTTCTGATGACGCGCGGTATGGTTGCAGTTTGTGTGACAGGCATTTCTTTGATGACGCGCGGTAGCGCGTCATCAAAGAAATGCCTGTCACACAAACTGCAACCATGCGCCCGTAATTATACTAGAGAGGAAGTTTAATTCTTATATTTACATTTAACATCAATTTCTATTGACATAAGAGTAAGTATTATCATTGATAGTTGATTTACAATCGTTTTTAGCTTGTTAATTTAAAAAAAAGTCGCCCTTTTGTTTACTAGTGGGAGGAGCCAAGTAGGCGGGGCTACTACATCAGCCATCAGTTGTCAAGGCAACACCTGGAACACAAAACTAGGAAAAAAATAGTTCCGAATAATACAACAACTTTATTTCAATAAAGCTTGCAAAACCGGTAAAAGAAAACATTTAGGCAAGTTTTGACGAGTAGATATGCAATTCTTGATCATCTGATACCGTCTTCCCATTATGCTTAGGCCTATGAATCAAACGCTTCGGCAGTACTTTCGGCGGAAGCTTAAATAATGACAAAGTGCGTTAAGAGGATATTATTGCGCAGCACGTTGGTTGCACGAGATGCTCTAGTGTAACCATTGCCTCATGAACTACACTACCGTTCCTATTCTTTCAATGCTAACAAAAATAACAAATGTAAATATTAGACTATAAAAATCAATCCCAAACAACAGATTGTCATAAAATGTTATAAAAGCACAAACTATACAAGTATTTTTTATAATTAAACATTTCAGTAAACTGTTAACGTGGTGTGAAAAGTTATTCATACATCACTGTATCGCAAACAACAAAAAATGTCGTAATAATTTAAACGTCCATAGCGCAAACTATGACAGTATTGTTATAATTAATTTTAAAATATTAGAAGCACAAACTCCAAATACGTTGTTACAATTTTATCTTCGACGGAAACAATTTCTCTTTTTTCTTTTTCTTTTTTTTTTTTTTTTTTGTCGTTTGGATATAATGTACCTTCCGTTACGTCGTATTGAATTCTTACCGCTTGACAATTGACTTATCGTTCTCATAATTTACTTTGAAACCTCCAAAATGGAAGTCCAAATATCCGCATATACCTGACAAGCAGACGCTATTGGTAGCCTGTTTTATCTCTAATTCATTGAAGTGTAACCTAATAAACGCAAAAAACAAATTATGTTTCATCATTCGTATTGGTCAGAAAGGGGTTACGCCACTTACTCAGTACACCCGGGCCAAACCAGCCATGTTTGTGGAGACAATGTCTCTATTGCAAAACACCTGGTATCTGTTTGTAACACCAGAATCGCGTGATTTCGTGGTATTTCGCGATAAAGAGGACACATTCTCTACCGATTATGATTGTACCCTGTGAGATGAACGCGCATATGCTCGTAAATATGCAGAGAACTTTACTTTGAGTTTTGGGCAGTTCAATACTTCAAATATCTGGGCGCAACTGCAAGATTCGTGTCTCTCGCGTGCCGCACTGGCATGCAGAGCATGTAACTTTTGCAGAAGAACCTTGCCATTAAACACGTTCTATTCCTGGCTCATTATGAAGAAAATAACGCTGGATAAACTGTGGTTGCTTAATATCAATGTTTTGACAACTTGGTGGCGCAGTTTTATTTGATATGAGTCAAAACGTTCTCTTGCTTAGAGATAGTAAATTTACCATGTATACTGTGCGTGACGGAGAGTTGGCGGAGAGCCGTTCTTTAAATGGGATTCACACGTTCAAAACACGTTTACTCTTTAATCCCATAATATTGACCATGGAGGTCGGTTTCTCTGTAGAGAGCTTGCCGTAGTCCGGCTAGATGCATGTAAGCAAGGGCCACTTTCTCAGACCCAATGTTTTGCCTCGTCCCGGAGCCGCAATTCGGGACCAAATTCAATGTTTGCGCCTGTGCACCGAACCTTCACGGTAAATCAAACTTTGTGCCGCTTACGTTAACTTCAATATTAAATATTGAATAATTGTTTGGGCTGACAACAGCCTTGTCTTGATCAAGTAAATATTATCATGACTTAATTTTTTACAGCAAAGTTTTGAATAAGTTAACAACTTTCCTTAACGCGATCTGCGCGCATGACGTCAAAGAACGTGCCAAGAAAAGCCCTGAATCTGGACCGTTACTACGCTTTTTGCAGTTGCAGGCATGCTGGTGCTTGAATGAAAGGGCGGTTTCCACAGAATAGGGATTTGGTGTCCTTTTGTCAATTCATCAAACTCTGACTCTCGTTGAGACAGCGTGAACTCATTCAAACCTAATGACACCTTTTCCCGTTAATATAAAAATGTCGTCTGCTTATTGTATTTTACCAATTTAGGGATTTTTTTTTTAACTTTGATGAAACTTGCATGGAAGATGATTCCAAATTATAAGACCGAGTCAACAGCTTTCCTTGGCGCCAAGGAAAGCTGTTGACTCGGTCTTCTATCGGGGTGAAATGAGTTAAACACTCTTTAGACAATGGCTTCAATGATGGTCACTGTTTTAGAAGCCCGCACAATTTACAGAGCATACCCTTACACTTGTACCTGACGTATGAATTACGTGAATCCCTTTTTCTGTACGCGCAGGTTTCCTGGGAACAATTTGGAACGGTGGCAAGATTTCATGCGGGTGTTATTTAACTTTGAACTTACTGCATATGTAAATCCCAATTTGAAATGGAATTTACAACTTTCACACAAACTATAATAACAAAACGGGGGGGGGGGGGGCAGCAAATTGAGGATTGGTGGCCATACAGTGGCAACTGAAATAGGGAGGTAAGTTTCCCACAACACCAGTAGCGCAGCACTAAACTTATGTCATTCTCAAAAAGGTGAAGATAGGTTCATACTCTTTTACAGTGTAATTATTTTAAGAAAGAGAGAATGCGAATATTTTGACATATAGAATCCGCAAAATACTCAATATTGACATGAGTGATGATTTGCAACTTAATTATCTTGGGATTTGGCAGCGACTGTTTTAATTGACATGTAAATAGATATTTTGATACTGCTTGCCGGAAAAGGTATATTTGACAGGGGTTCTAACATCACTGTGGGTGTGCCTGTCAAATTTTAATCTTGTATTATTGAAAGTCACATTACATGTTTCTGGGCACGCGTCTACGTCTTTGTGTTGTTTTCTTAACATATATATTCTACTGGGTAAAGCTCAACATAGGTCTCTTTATAAGTGCAATATTCTGCAGTACACCACCGTTTTGCTGTTTCTGCAATGAAGGATTTTTGTATTAACCTCTTGGCTAATACATACGTATTGCCAGGCAGCACACAAAATGTGCAGTTCCCTAATTTGAAGTTTGTGTGCGCGTAAACCACTGGAATTAAATGTGTATATATATATATATATATATATATATATATTGTCTTTTTTGACCCCCCTGATTAAATTACGGAAGTAGGGCGACACTATACAAGATCACTGATGCATCACGGGACCGGACAATACCCGTTTATTGAAGTTGATCTGTTCAATAATTCACAAAACCCTGAGTTTTGCTCTCGGAACTCTGGGTATTGAAACAAACCCTGAGTTTAGCCAACAAAATCATACGTTTTATCACAAAACCCTTGGGTTTGCTTACTTACTGAATTTTGATATCAGTTTAGACAAAACCTTGGGTTTTGCTACAAAACTCTGGGTTCCATGAACAAAACTCAGGGTATAGATACGAAAGCCTTGGGTTTTGAGCACAAAGCCCACAGTTTAAGATCAAAGCTTTGAGTTTTCATTAGAAGATGCTCGGTTTTATTAATTTTGAAACAAAGTCCATGTTTTTTTTTTGTTTTTGTTTTTTTTTTCCACAAAACCCTCGATTTTGCCCTAAAAACCTAGGGTTTTGTAAAACTGTGCTTTAACAGACCAAAACTCACGGTTTTGCTCTTCTCACATCCCAGCGTTATGTATTGCACAGAACGCTGGGTTTGGTAGATTTTGAAGCAACAGAAGGTTTTGTGATGTCAAAAATCCCTGGATATTGAAAAAGTGTAATGCCCGGCTGTTGCGCGGTAACTTACTCAACTTAGTAAAAGCGCAAAACGACAAGTGGCTCAATTGGTAATCATGAACATCATTTGCGGTAACCGCGCGTATAGTCTAACATGAAGTTATAAGACAGGATGAGGATATATTTACTTTTAGTAGCGTTGTGTTTATATATCGGCCGGTGTATTGCCGTGCCCCAAAACGGACCTAGTCGTGCGGGACTGAACTAAGTCCAGATCATTCAAAAGTTTCTGTCAAGATGCCAGGCAATCTTGCGAAATTTGCAGTGTCTGTCAACAAAAAACATGTAAATTACAACTCAGTACTAGGAAATGGTAGTTTGTAATGGTTGGGGGGGGGGGGGGGGCTTGTATCATGAAACAAACTCTCTGCTTTGACAAAAAAATTGAAATGGCTGCCACAGGGACATACCGTGACAGACGGGATTTGTACCATTGGAAAGCTTAAAAAGTATCTATCACAAGATGCAATGATTGTGGATGGTTAACATGAGGGTGAAGCTAAAGAATATCGTGTAAGAATGTAGACTTGGTCGTGTTGACTTAATAATTACCACACTGTGATGTGTCAGTCATTTTGTAAGAAACTAGCCATGAGTGACACGGCGACAATGAGAGACGCATTCGCGACTGCGTCGCTGATTGTGGCGGTAAGTGACGGTCACATCACGGCAGACAGCTGCACAACGTACGGGATGTTCAGAGCCACGTGGCAAATCAGAGGCTCCACGCCGCTAACCCTCCAAGCCGGGCGCACAGTCCCAGAAAATCAGTCTTAATATATCAAATTTCTTAAAACACATGTGTACGGTATACATCTGATATGTTTTCTTCAGTTGTACGTAATATATGAGCTCATGAAGGACACACAGTGATAAAATACACGACGTTTAAGTTGAGAATCGATGACGGTTTCCC
>OZ026628.1:19094333-19096833 GCA_964020975.1 Hermodice carunculata | reverse complement strand
TTTTTGGGGGGGGGTTGTGTGTGTGTGTGTGTTTACTTTTTCTTGGGGTTTTTTGTTTGTTTTTTGTGTTTGTGTGTGTGTGTGTGTGTGTTTTCACTTTTTCTCTCTTTTTTTTTTTTTTTGTAATAAAGGCCACCTGACTAGCTAGTCAAGGACCACGGCAAACAAGCGGAGTGGCACAAGAGTTATAAGCTTGCCTAATTGTACTTGATATCTGGTTTATAATCTTCATTGCATTCTCTTGACATAAATACAAAAGACTTTCATTCTTTTGTGACTTGCCCTATAATTATACTGTTAATATAAAAAAATTATTAGAAAGTTTGGCAACAATAATTTAAAGTTTTTAGACTTGTCTGTTTTGCTACTTAACGTTATCTTTTGGGCATCTTTCTGTTTTAATATTCACTATCAGACATTTTGGGCGTACATGTTTTCTGTTAGGTAAACCCCCGGGGACTACAGGTAGCAAGAAGCGGCCTACGACAGTTACATGTTTGCCTAATTGTACTTAAAATCCTGTCAAGAAAAATTGTTATGATAGCATGTTTTTGGCATAAATACTAACGACTTTCATTCTTTTCTGATATGCCTAAATGCACATTTACTCAAAATTAAAAAAATACTCAAAATTAACAGTATTTTCTCAAATGTCACAAACCTGACACATTAAGCTGTCACATTGACTCAGGGTTGGCAGTTAAATCGGGCTTAATTGTTAGAGGAGTAGGTGTCATCATGGAGTTGTTTTACATCTCTGGTGCAGGATGTACATTGTTGCAGTCCTTGTTGGGATTTTCCTTGGTTTATACAGGTGTTCTAGCTGCAACTGTTTATTTTACAATCACTGGGACTGAATATAATGCCCCAACTTGTTTCCACTTCAGTCAAACATTGGTGGATGGTTTAACTAGGATAAGCTGTCCAGCTAGAAAGGGTACATATTGGTTCAGGGGCAAGTCAAATTGTTCTTATCTGAACCTGTACTATGCAAATTTGGTAATTATGGTTTGTTTGACAGATATTCTTCTTTGATATGAAGTTCTGCAATTATAAGCAAAACTTAACGTATTTAGCTAATTCACCATTGGCCACGTTCATATTTATTCATTATTATGTGGGTTGTCTTTGCTGAATATTTAGCTTAGACAAGGAGCCGCTACTCAGAGAGACATGTACGGGTAAAAGGCTCCGAAACATGTTGAGTAGTTACCCGCTGAAGACCATTTCATTTATGTGGGCTAATGCAGCCAATGTCAAAATTTTAAAAGAGGAACGTGTGCAATATGGACAATAGTACTGCTATGTGTTTAAGTTAGACAGGGACAGGTTAGCCTATGGAGAGTAAAGAGTTCGGACTGCGCAATAGGGTAATGACTACTAGGAAGTGGTTTTGGACAAAAAGACACCAATAGAATTATTATAAATCAACTCATAACCATATGGGCAACATTCGATCTGGATAACACCAAAGGAGTAAATCAAACCTGCACAGTGTGTATATACATTGCAAGCCACTCAGACGACACCCATTCGTGAAAAACGATCTGAAGTGGAAATACAATCATCAACACCTGGAAAGATTTGTTTATTTTCCTGTGACCGTAGAATTAGTATCACCACAGAGTTTCACCAATGTCTTTGTGGAAAACAGAGCGAGTTTAGAATTGCCGTGTGACGTTTGGATCGTGCCGATGTATACAGGGGAGCAAGCAATAAATACTGCCAGGAATATAATGTGTAATCCGTGGGTTTGCAAGAAAGCTACTATAGTCTATCACCCTTGCTGTACTGAAAAGACACTGTAAATATCACAACGAGGGATTGTTGCATGTAAATATATCCAATGAACAACCTCTTCTCATCAATATACCTTACTTTTGAGGCACGTGTGGTGACTAGATACACTTTGCATTTCTTTTCAGTCGCGTTTTGGGGGCATTTCTGTGTACGGAAGCAAAACCTTTCGCAATCCATATCGTCCATGAAATGATAAGTGCGCTCGCGCAAATGTGATTGACAGGTGGTTTTAAAATGCCGGCAAGGTTCGTAAATAGGCCGCAAAAAAACGCGAAAATTAGTGGTTACAGAAATAAACTCAAACCACACTGTAAACAAATTTCTTTCAAGAGTAAGGTAAACTGGTCAGATTTGGCTATGTGTGAAATACATGGTCATTTTGGCCCGCTGTTTTGTGCAAAAAGGCCCCATTGTACCCCCGAATATTGACAGAAATAGTGTTAACAGTTCAAAGCTGGTTCGAAAGTAGTTACCAATCAGCCGGCATGTATCCCAAACGTTATTTTAGTTTAGAGCAAGCCAAGCAGGTCAGCGGGACATACATGCTACCGTAGTACAGTACGACATACATGCTTCCGTAGTACAGTACGACATACATGGTGACGTGGTACAGTGCGACATACATGTTAACGTAGTAGGTGCGACATATATGCTGACGTAGTACAGCGCGACATACATGCTGACGTGGTACAGTGCGACA
>OZ026628.1:19080198-19094133 GCA_964020975.1 Hermodice carunculata | reverse complement strand
TGATGAATTACAATGTGGCAAGGTCAGTTGTAACAGGGTCGTGATAATATGTATGTATATGAGCGTCTGTGTGCATGTATATTTTATGTTCGGTACGAGCTGGACTCGAACCTGCAACCTTTGGCACCAGTCGCCTAGCTGAAATGGGAGACGGACATATGCACTCGAACAAATCCCCATTCTTACCAATAAAAAAAAAAAATGGTTCAATAGAGGTAGTTATGTGCAAGTGCCACATCAACACGGTGATGCAGTATATTTACCGAGTCGGCATTTATTTCCAGAATCGGGGACTTAAATCCACCAACAGTAAGGAAATGCCGAATATATTTATATTATGTTCGGAACGAGCGGGACTCGAACCTGCAAGCTTTGGCACCAGTTGCCTAGCTGAAATTGGAAACGCACATATCCACTCGCGCAAATCCACATTCTTAAAAGAATGATTCAATGGAGGTAGTTATGTGAGAGTATGTAGAATTCTCTCGAGTTCTACCATTTTTACTTTAAACCAATCCTGAGCTCGGCAGTTGTTGTGGAAGTTTATCCATGACAAATAGCATTTGATCAGATTTTCACTAAAATGCTGGCAAACACACAAAGCGGATTTCAGTCCGTTACTATGTATTCAGGCACCACCATTCGTGTTTTATTTTCTCGGTGTCTCGCACACACCTCCCGTTAACAAACAAATAATTAAAAACAAAAACAAAACAAAACAACACAAAAAAACCAACAACAACAAAAAAAACAACCAAACAAACAAACAAACAACAAGACAAAACACACACACACACACACACACACACACACGCGCGCGCGCGCGCGCAGACACATACACAGTTTTTAACTAGTGAAAAATTGTATCTTCGTTTAAGCATGTTTTAGTGGACAAACGTCAAATTGACCAAACAATGGACATGTAAACGACTGGAACAAAGACAAGCCGTGCATTAAGTTTGCTCGTCAAAGAAGATGACGATTACGGAGGACAAACCTGGTGTTCGCTGCTGGCTGAGCACTGAACCAGTGTGAGGCCAACCACCTGCAGGCACAGCAAGGAGACAGGCACTGGGGCTTAAACTTAAAACACTCAAGTATAAATGACTTCCATGACCCTCCTTGGTGGCAACATCAGCAGGGGCTGTGGGTATGCCGAGTGCACACTTGCGACGGTGGGATAGGGCTGTTTTTTTTTAGTTTTTGTTTTTGTTTTTTTTTTTTTGTTTGTTTTTGGGGTTTGTGTGTGTGTGTGTGTGTGTGTGTGTGTGTGTGTGTGTGTGTGTGTGTGTGTGTGTGTGTGTGTGTGTGTGTGTGTGTGTGTGTGTTTACTTTTTCTTGGGGGGGTTGTTTGTTTTTTGTTTTTTTTGTGTGTGTGTGTGTGTTTTCACTTTATCTGTTTTTTTTTTTTTTTTTTTGTAAATAAAGGCCACCTGACTAGCTAGTCAGGACCACGGCACACAAGCGGAGTGGCACAGAGTTACAAACTTGCCTAATTGTACTTGATATCTGGTTAATATCTTCATTGCATTCTCTTGACATAAATACAAAAGACTTTCATTCTTTTGTGACTTGCCCTATAATTCTACTGTTAATATAAAAATATTATTAGAAAGTTTGGCCACAATAATTTACAGTTTTTAGACTTGTCTGTTTTGCTACTTAACGTTATCTTTTGGCATCTTTCTGTATTAATATTCACTATCAGACATTTTGGGCGTACATGTTTTCTGTTAGGTAAACCCCCAGGGAATACAGGTAGCAAGAAGCGGCCTAATACAGTTACATGTTTGCCTAATTGTACTTAAAATCCTGTAAAGAAAAATTGTTATGATAGCATGTTTTTGGCATAAATGCTAATGACTTTCATTCTTTTCTGATATGCCTAAATGCACATTTACTCAAAATTAAAAAAAAATACTCAAAATTGACAGTATTTTCTCAAATGTCACAAACCTGACACATTAAGCTGACACATTGACTCAGGGTTGGCAGTTAAATCGGGCTTAATTGTTCGAGGAGTAGGTGTCATCATGGAGTTTGTTTTACATCTCTGGTGCAGGATGTACATTGTTGCAGTCCTTGTTGGGATTTCCCTTGGTTTGTACAGGTGGTCTAGCTGCAACTGTTTATTTTACAATCACTGGGACTGAATATAATGCCCCAACTTGTTTCCACTTCAGTCACACACTGGCGGATGGTTTAACTAAGATAAGCTGTCCAGCTAGAAAGGGTACATATTGGTTCAGGGGTAAGTCAAATTGTTCTTATCTGAACCTGTACTATGCAAATTTGGTAATTATGGTTTGTTTGACAGATACTCTTCTTTGATATGAAGTTCTGCATTTATAAGCAAAACTTAACGTATTTAGCTAATTCACCATTGGCCACGTTCATATTTATTCATTATTATGTGGGTTGTCTTTGCTGAATATTTAGCTTAGACAAGGAGCCGCTACTCAGAGAGACATGTACGGGTAAAAGGCTCCGAAACATGTTGAGGAGTTACCCGCTGAAGACCATTTCATTTATTTGGGCTAATACAGCCTATGTCAAAATTTTACAGAGGAACGTGTGCAATATGGACAATAGTACTGCTATGTATATAAGTTAGACAGGGACAGGTTAGCTTATGGAGAGCAAAGAGTTCGGACTGCGCAATAGGGTAATGACTACTAGGAAGTGGTTTTGGACAAAAAGACACGAATAGAATTATTATAAATCAACTCATAACCATATTGGGCAACATTCGATCTGGATAACACCAAAGGAGTAAATCAAACCTGCACAAGTGTGTATATACATTGCAAGCCACTCAACCGACACCCATTCGTGAAAAACGATCTGAAGTGGAAGTACAATCATCAACACCTGGAAAGATTTGTTTATTTTCCTGTGACGTAGAATTAGTATCACCACGGAGAATCGTCTTTGTGGAAAACAGAGCGAGTTTAGAATTGCCGTGTGATGTTTGGATCGTGCCAATGTATACAGGGGAGCAAGCAATAAATACTGCCAGGAATATAATGTGTAATCCGTGGGTTTGCGAGAAAGCTACTATAGTCTATCACCCTTGCTGTTCTGAAAAGACACTGTAAATATCACAACGATGGATTGTTGCATGTAAATATATCCAATGAACAACCTCTTCTCATCAATATACCTTACTTTTGAGGCACGTGTGGTGACTAGATACACTTTGCATTTCTTTTCAGTCGCGTTTTGGGGGCATTTCTGTGTACGGAAGCAAAACCTTGCACAATCCATATCGTCCAAGAAATGATAAGTGCGCGTGCGCAAATGTGATTGACAGGTGGTTTTAAAATGCCGGCAAGGTTCGTAAATAGGCCGCAAAAAACGCGAAAATTAGTGGTCACAGAAATAAATTCAAACCACACAGTAAGCAAATTTCTTTCAAGAGTAAGGTAAACTGCTCAGATTTGGTTATGTATGAAATACATGGTCATTTTGCCCGCTGTTTTGTGCAAAAAGGCCCCTTTGTACCCCCGAATATTGACAGAAACAGTGTTAACAGTTCAAAGCTTGTTCGAAAGAAGTCATCAATCAGGCCGGCATGTATCCCAAACGTTGTTTTAGTTTAGAGCAAGCCAAGCAGGTCAGCGCGACGTAGTACAGTACGACATACATGCTGACGTGGTACAGTACGACATACATGTTAACGTAGTAGGTGCGACACACATGCTGACGTAGTACAGCGCGACATACATGCTGACGTAGTAAAGTAGTGCAGTTTGAAGTGACGGCATTTAGGTTCGCTGTCTGTCTTAATGACCAATAAACGGAGTTTTTGAAAGTTTGAAACGTTATTCATGTACTACCAAAGTGTGACATGTAGTCAGTTTATCGTAATAGCCTGTCATTGGCAAAATAGTGTTTTCATTCGCGGAAGTGGCTCCCACTGAATGGAGCACGACAGATGTAGAAAGCTCGGTACCCAGTAAATTAAGATCAGTTTTTAGTGTGCCTAGTTAACAGTAAGTTAGGCGGCATATCGGCCGGAAGATAGACATGTATTTTATTTGCAAGCAGGTTGGACACTTCTTGTGCAAAACATTGGAAATCGTGACTTAAATACTTCATGAGGTTATGCAGAATCAGACTTGTTACTCATCCTTACATGGAGTCAAAATGGCTTTGTTGACGGAGGAAACTGAACTATTTAAAACTGCAGACTATTATGAAGTTCCGAAAACATAAAGAATACCGAACCCTACACTGTGTCGATCTCCATGCCACCGAACCCGAAAAGTAGCGCCGCTACATGAATTTGTGGGCTGCACTCCTGGGGCCTCAGAGCTGCACATAAATTCGCCATCCTCGACACGTGTACGTTAAGATATCAAATGGATCTCCTTGACCCAACTTACAAGGTCATAGGTAGAGTACTACACCCTATATGTTGGACGGTGCCCCCAGTGCTGGGTGCATAGTCTCCAGAGTGTGTGGAACAAAACAGCATTTAAAATGAGGTTAGGAACGGTCTTGGTAAGGTCACATTGGCAAATATGATAAAGAGATTTAAGGCATATTTGACAGTCATAGATTGTCCAGGCGATATGAACAGTTTACCAGGTGCCTGTCATTTGACAATCCTTTTCATAAATCTATTTAAAGTACACATATGCCATATGAATTTTTTTCCGGCCAGTAGGAGCTTTACAGAACTAGAGAGCTAGATCACTGCTTCACATGGTGGGATCAAAGCGCGTCGCTTACTTCTTTTTTTTTTTTCTCTAAAGAAAAGTAGATACTTGTGGAGTGACTTTTTTAGTTACACAACAGCAAAATATCAATATATATATATATATATATATATATATATATATATATATATATATATATATCCAAAGCTTGACTAGTCCCCTATTACAGTTATTGTGATTCAAGCCAGTTTCAGGTTTTACATGATATTTTACTTCCCACATTACGGCCCCCCGTACAATGACCTGGTTCTGTCAGTGTCTTGTGGCGTTAGGAGGGGGGGGGGAGGGGTTCACTGTACTTGCTCAAGTCTCTTTGATGTGTTTTAATCAAGTCTCTCTGACGTTAGCTTGTCAAGTTTCTGTGCCGATGTCTTGGTCAATACAAAGAAACGCATAAACTGCATACCCACTGTGCTTCCCTCAGATGAAGAACTTGTTGTTGACGGGGATGTGCATAGATGCTTTATTACTCTTTTTGTCCCCAAGTGAGCTCATTGCAAAAAATACTAGCTAAACAAAATACAACTATAGATCACTGCTACACATGGTGTGATCAAACTAGGTTTAGGTATAGAATGAATGAAAGGAAAAATATTTCAACATACGGAGGAATACCGGGGATCCATTGATCTTTTTCTCCCTCGGCTGCCTGGGCCAGAGCGGGGCTGGAGCACAGGCGTTGTGCGTTCGGGTTCGCCCCGTTGCTTCAGGAGAGATGGTCTTGTGCCAATCAGGAATTTGTGGTTGAAAAATAATAAAAAGGCTCGTATGTTATGATAATTGAGTGCTCAAGTGAGCCTGCATGTGAAGGACGCGAGGACTTCTGTTCAAGTGAAAACCTGTATATGAAGGGCACGAGGAATTCTGTTCAAGTGAACCTGTATGTGAAGAACGCGAGGACTTCTGTTTAAGTGAACCTGTATATGAAGGACGCGAGGACTTCTGTTCAAGTGAACCTTTCATTTGAAGGTCGTGAGGGTTTCTGTTTAAGTGAACCTGTATATGAAGGACGCGAGGACTTCTGTTCAAGTGAACCTTGTATATGAAGGACGTGAGGGCTTCTGTTCAAGTGAACCTTGTATATGAAGGACACGAGGACTTTTGTTCAAGCGAACCTGTATGGAAGGACACGCGGACTTCTGTTCAAGTGAACCTTGTATATGAAGAACACGAGGACTTCTGTTCAAGCGAAACTGTATAGAAGGACACGCGGACTTCTGTTCAAGTGAACCTTGTATAGAAGGACACAAGGTCTTCTGTTCAAGTGCTGCTGCCAGCCAATTGAATTGCTTACATGTGTGCGCAAATGACTGTATATCAAGCATCAAATAATTACAATCACATTTTGGAATCCAAAGTCGACATGAGAAAGTGGGTGGCTAAGGTGGGCCCTTGTACCCTGGTACAAGTAATAATTTTGCCCTAGTACTAGGTACAGAAAACAAGAAAATGTACATATAATGGTTGGTATGAAGTAGGCCTACGGAAATTAAAAGAAAAGCTTCCAGGACATACTTACGGCAAATAAAATGCCCAGTACGCCAGTACGGGGAACCCCTTACCAACCCCAACCCCCCCCCCCCCCATCCGCGAGCAACAAAAAGAACCACAGAAGTTAAATCTTGTAAATAAGAGGCACTGATGTGCGTGTTACCTGTCAGCCACGGAATACACAATTATTTTTTTACGTGACTATTGTTTACACATGTTGTCTTAGATGGCACTTTCTCCAGGCAGGATAACAGTTGGACCAGCTCTGTTTTGGGGGTCAACTCAATGCACCTGTAAATATATATATATATATATATATATATTTCTTCGAGAAACGTAGCCCTGTGCCCATTGTAATTAGAGTCGACTCGTCATCTTAAGTGTTTAAAACTTGTCTGTGCCAAGTGGCATCTGTCAAAATAAACACGTGAAGCCCCTGATGATTCACTGACTGCGGCAGTGGGAGAAGTCAAGAGAATATGCTACTGTTTGCAATGCACTGACTGCAAACTGTGAGACTATCGCAACAAATGGAACATCCATGTCAGCACACTCGTTGTAGCTCAGAATGAAATACAGCCACAGAACTATCAGTAAGCCCGGTCAATAGCATGTATGAATGAAGATTGAAAATTAATCATTCTGGCCAACGAAAAAGTGTGCAGCCTCATTAAATTAAACCCACGCATTATTCAAAATTAACTGATAGCGTTCGGCTGTGGGTGCGTGTGGGACAGTGTGACACGGAAGAAGACTGCATATCGAGCGCATAGCAAGGCAAGAAATGTCTATTCTGCCGAGGCCTGGACACGCAAAAAAAAGTTCCGTAGCTGCTTTCAGAAAAAATGCCTACAATTACTTTCATCAAGTTTCTTCAAAACAGTGATGGAAAGACGGTTTGTCTTGCAATAGGGAAGGTCAGAATTAGCTCCAAGGCGTGTATTCGCCCCAACACACAACTGAATACACAAACATCTGGAGGGCTAGAGCTGTGTATTCCCATTAGCTTGTATGTTAAAGCAACCTTAAATAAACCAGTCACTTTTATAGCTGTGGGTATATGGTTTTTGTGAGGTATTTAGCGATGCACGTAGATTTGCTGTCTGAAATTTGGTGTTTCCATGTGGAGTGGTTGTCAAGTTACTAAGTTGCAAATTACGATGGAAAATAATGGGAATACACAACCATAGCCCTCCACTGACTGCAGTGCCCTCTTTTGGGCAGTTCTTGAATCTTCTGTTCTTCTCCTTGCCTATTGTGACACTTTCAGCTCTCTCTCTCTCTCTCTCACACACACACACACACACACACACACACACACACACACACACACACACACACACACACACTCTCTCTCCCTACCTACCTACCCTTTCATAGTTGCAGTTTTATCTTAATTAACAGCTTGTGCATACGGTATACATAGCGTTATATATTTAGTGCTTAAAAGCAAAAGCCATATCGGCTTTGTTACTGGTCATATATGTAAGGGTACATTAAGGGGTCCTCGAGTGTATTTCGTCTGGTCTGGCTACCTGCGACAGAATTCTACATTACTGCCCATCAATAACAGTAGATTGTACAATAACGGCAGGCACTGTCAGCTAATAACTTTTTATCAGCATGGAGGTAGATAGATGGAGAGAGAGAGAGAGAGAGAGAGAGAGAGACAGACAGACAGACAGACAGACAGACAGAAAGAGCACTAGCTTACAATAAAGTTCATACGGACATAACCTGTGCCTTTTATATGCATGACGACATTGTAATAACCGCAGACAGTGAATACCAATTGGTTTAAACATATTTTATTCGACCAAATACAATTGTGGAGAAGGGCAGAGCCCTATATGAACCCCTCTTGTGGAAGAAAAACGGATGGACAGGACTACGAAACAACCAATTAATCTGTATGTTAAATATTGCACATATTTTTGTTTAAAAATGGGGAATGGCGTTCAATGCCACCAAATCTAAAGTCAGGGAGGTAGGTAAGAGTGCAGATATTTTCTAAAATAAGTGGAAACTTGCAGATGTATATATATATCTGAATGCAAATCGTATAAATAATTGGGTGTTTTGATCTCGCATTCTTTAACACACACGGCGCACGTAAAATATATAGTAGCGACAAAAGATTCTCGTTTACGAGGATACTTAACATGATAATGTTAACCCTTATGGCTTCCAAAGTAGCATATGGAAAAGTATTATTCTTCCGTCACTTACTCATGGCGGTGCAGTGTGGTTGTGCAATACCACAGAGTCTGAGGCTTCTCTGAAGTCCATTCAATACACCATAGCCAAAGCAATATTTCAGGTCAACTCTTCACCTGCAGCAGTGGCCTCCCCTTGGTGAACTAGTATGGCTCCCCCTAAACTGATTCTGGACCGCATTAGGATTAAATGCTTCCATGGAATGAAATTTGAGATGCCAGACACACAGCTATGTAAGCAAATGTTTGGCCTTCTTTTGCAAAGAAATGATGACAAACCTGCAAGGATTTGGCCATATGTTGACGAAATTAAGAAGGTCTTTAATAACTGTGTTGCATGTATTATGCCCTGGAATCAAGGAATCCCGAAAGGCTGAGGTGCTTTTTAAAATTTTCGTTAGAAGCATAATATATATTGCACTTTTTCCAGGAAAAACACGTGAAAAAATCTATAAGATGTTATCAAATGTTTAAATGTTTGATGTAAATAACTTTGCCGGTGCAGGATTAAAATTTTTGGCTCGCACTGGGTGTATGGGTGTAGGGGAAGATCTGTAAAGAAGGGGTTTATCAGACGGAAGATGTCCTTTATGTAAAGATAGTAGAGAAGATTTAGCACATTTTCTGTTTTTCTGCCCAGCACTAAATGATATCAGGTTAGAGGCATATAGAAATCTGAAAATCAACTCTCTGAATGAGAATTGTAAACAAGTATGGCAGGGTTTTTCCGCCTCCTCGCTGAAAATAAGTTATGTTGGTTCCTAGGCGAGCATGCATATGATCTTGGACAGGATATTGGTGAATTATTTGACCAAACATGTCCAACATATTTGGTTGAGGCTTGGCATTACAGGAGACATTCACTTAATGACTTCTCGGAATGACAGATTATAAGATCGTTCTACATGTAGCTCTTGTAAATAGACCTCCTTCGATGTATATACTGTTTATAATTTAGTAGGGAAGTTCGGCCACAAAATAGCACGTGATGGTGCTGTCTTGACGACTTAAACTTACAGATGGAGTCAAACCAACTGAGCCGGGGTAAGCTGCGGCGTACTTGTTATGTCAGCGCGGTTTGCCCAACCCCCATCCCAACGTCACTCTGCGGGGGGTTCCCCCCCCCCCCATGTACAAACCCACATCTTCAGGAATTTGTAATAGTGGTGAATTGGAAATTTTTAACTAATTGTACATTCATATTGTGGTAATACCTGATTTTTCTCAGTAATGACGCTGGAAGCTATATGTTCTGCATTTGTATATGAAACGTGTATAATGTACATGTCCTTACGCTTTCTAGACTTTTGTCCCAATGAGTGGTTTATCTCTAGTTTTGGTGCGGAGGACATGAATCATTACTTACAGATACTATACTTGTTTTACCATTAGAAGATTATTTGATTGATAATAAGGATGCCTGATTATTTGCATATATTTTGGACGCATCATGGAATTTACCCCGCTCCGTTGGTGTCCCCGCTGTAAAGGGGACGTTTTCCTATAAATAGTATTAGTAGTAATGATAATAATAATAATAATAATGATGATGATGATGATGATGATGATGATGATGATGATGATGATGATGATAAAAATAATAATTATCATCATCATCATCATCATCATCATCATCATCATCATCATCATTATTGCTATTATTTCTGAGGTTAAGTCACTGAAAAGCGAACTATTTGCAGCACAGATGATTGCATTTGCAGTATTGAAATTTTTCAGATACTGATTCTCGCATTGTGGAACTTCTTTATCACGAACACGATATCAAAGATGGACCACCTACGCGGGATTCAGCATTAGTAAGGGGAACTACCATTAGATATCCAAGGCGGGCTGCGGGTGGCGGCTGGGAGCTGGGGGCCGGAGTCTTTTTGAAATAAATATTTTTGTGAAGACAATGGGCGAAATAAACATTGGACTAGAAAACAAAGTGAAAATATCTATTGTGTCAAAGGGAAATGGTGATAATCATATTGTAACAAGTCGAATAGAATACCTTTACTAATGATCACTGAAGCTAGCTTCTTATTTTTTTCACTGTCTTTCCCTCGCTTCACGTGGGTGTTTTGTAGTTATGTTCATCTTCAACCTTGTATGGGTAGAAGTCAAGAACTTGTCACTTTTCATAACTTGACTCTAATGTACAGTCATAGTCATAACCAGAGATACAATGAGACACAGACATCATAATAAAGTAATTATTTTACTAAATGACCCTTTATTTGTCATAAGGCAACAAGGTAACAAAGTATATTCAGGGGCAGCTGGTATTAGGTGCATATTCATGGCATTTAACCTTTTCCCCCTTGAATTAAGACTGAGTCAACAGCATTCCTCGGCATGGGTCATGTTGTCGGGCCTGAAACAGCTACAACCATGTGATAATATATATGTATATAATATATATATATATATATATATATATATATATATATATATATATATATATATATATATATATATAATGTTTGGAACGAGCGGGACTCGAACCTGCAACCTTGGCACCAGTCGCCTAGCTGAAATGGGAAACGCACATATCCACTTGACCAAATCCCCATTCTTAAAAAAGAATGGTTCAATGGAGGTAGTTATGTGCGAGTGCCATATCAACACGGTTATGCAGTATAAGTACATATATATATATATATATATATATATATATATATATATATATATATATATATATATATATATATATATATATATTATATATATATATATAAATCACATGGTTGTAGCTGTTTCAGGCCCCGACAACATGACCATGCTGCAAATAGTTCGCTTTTCAGTGACTTAACCTCAGAAATAATAATAATAATAATAATGATAATAATAATAATAATAATAATAATAATAATAATAATAATGATAATAATAAAATAACAATAACAATAACAATAACAATAATAATAATAATAATAATAATAATAATAATAATAATAATAATAATAATAATAATAATAATAATACTGAGTCAACAGCTTTCCACGGCATGGGTCATGTATATATATATATATATATATATGTATATATATATTATATATATATATATATATATATATATATATATATATATATAGTATATATATATATATATATATATATATATATATATATATATATATATATATATATATATATATGACTAGGAATTGTAAGAAGAGATATTGTGATGTGCACGGCAGAGAAGTTGATGACTATTTTCCTAGAGCACAGATGAATGTTCTTGTTACAAACTGTGATAGTGTGCATCTATCCTTGAAAACGAAGGATGACACTGTGTTATTTGATGGTAATGAGACTGTACCAAAATGTCAGGCAAGTCAGATGCATTTGTAGCTAACAATATGTGTGCGAGATTTAGAAGGAGTTGCTTTAAAATATTCAGACGAACTCTATCTCAGGGACGTGGAAAGAGCTGTCAAACTGAAGAAAAATATCAAAATGACAGAAAAAGAACTGATGGCTATTAAATATGGTCCAAGGGGAAAAAAACTTTGTCGGAGATATTGGTGTAGACATGAGACAAATAGAGAGATCTAAACTGCTTTTAAAACAGTTTTCTGTGTAGACCAACTAGTAATTGTTAAATTTAAGGTTTCTGACAAAAACAGCATTGGCTGTTAAATTTCATCAGGCAGAACGCTGCAGGTGCCCAATAATGCCTTTAAAGGGCTAGGCGTTTCTATAATTGTCTGTAGGAATGTGTGAATTTGATGATGTGACACTTTAGCTCCTTGCGTCCACTGAATATGCATAAAGACGAAAACCCTTAAATATAAAAAATGAGCTTTTAAAAAATGCATCCCTGTTTTTAAAAATGTTTCCTGATCTGCAGAAAAAAACCACCTTGTTGAGAAAAAACTAAAGTGTTCCTATCCTTATGTGAAATAAATACAAATTGTTGGGGAAAAACTCCGGCCCCCGCCCCCATCAATTTATGGCCCTGCAACTAGTGTACGTCTCTCTCTCTCTCTCTCTCTCTCTCTCTCTCTCTCTCTCTCTCTCTCTCTCTCTCTCTCTCTCTCTCTCTCTTTCTCTCTCTCTCTCTCTCTCTCTCTCTCTCTCTTTCTCTCTCTCTCTCTCTCTCTCTCTCTCTCTCTCTCTCTCTCTCTCTCTCTCTCTCTCTCTCTCTCTCTCTCTCTCTCTCTCTCTGCCACCTAGATCTAGTTCGGGGTGGTGGTGTTTTTTTTTGTTTTTTTTTAATTTATTTTTTGTTTGCTTGTTTGTTTGTTTGTTTTTGTTTGTTTGTTTTTGTCTTTTTTTTTTTTTTTTTTTGTTTGTTTGTTAGTTTGTTTTTTTTTGGGGGGGGGGCGGGGGTGGGAGGTAAGGCTCTTAATCCGGGTTTCGATATGTACGCCTTGTTTTTCTCCGGTCCTGTATCTTCGTTACCCTCCGACCCATGTCATGAACTAATGGTAGAGACGATATTCAGATGTCACTGATTTCCTGGATGATTGAGGCTGGGTAAAGTGGATCGACCCTTCGTGAATTGTCGTAAACGCACTTATCACCAAAAGCACTTTTACGTGCAGATAGTGAATCATAAACCTCTTGATAACATTACTTGCTCAAAAAATCTAAACTTAAGATTTACGTGGGAATATACAAAGTTACAAGGAGAAGTATCGACATGCGAGGTTTGATTAACTATGACCTTTGATGCTCAGTCTTATCAATTCTACGTTAGATTCACATGAATCCGGCTGTGTGAGCAGTATGCCTCCCCCAGATATCGATCATAGCCACTTTACATGGAGTCTTTTTAAACAGGCAAGCCTGTCTACGGCCAGACGTCACTCTAACTAAAGGTGATCTAGATATAAGGTGGCGCTGGGACGGTCGGTGGCAGAGGTTCTCTGTCCGCATAGTAACCAACTGTGTGAACACACACAAATCATAAATTATATCTAAATGAAAGAGATAATTTAGCAGTTTATATCAAGCTGTCAGAGGCATACATTTGTTTGAAGACGAATAAAAATAATTAACAGCGATAAATTATTCATTACATTTCCACTCATGTTCCATAATTATGCAATGATAATTTTATTGTACTATTTTGTTCTTTCAGGTTGATGTCCTCTTCCACCAGGACTGAAGACGTCATAGTATGATCGTTTAAACAGTAACCTGGGCATCCCGTTCACCTCACCCATCCCGGACACCCCAACCTCCCCACACACCCCACCCTCCTCATACACCCTACCCTCCCCATACACTGCACCCACCCCATACACCCCAATAAACCTCTATTCATACTACGGGAGACCGACTGAATGTTGATGCATAACAACGACGTGGCCATACGCGCATTTTATTAATCTTCATGACCACTATGCTGGCCACATTAATGTACATGTCTTTGCTGTTAATCCGTTCATATTCTATGGAGACAAATACGTTGCCACACACGGAGTTCTTTATTGTTTTCCTAGCTGTACTTGCCACATTGTATTTTGCTGTTACATCATATTGACATTATT
>OZ026628.1:19067698-19075198 GCA_964020975.1 Hermodice carunculata | reverse complement strand
TGGGCGTATTTTCCTCCATGCATGCGATGCATTACTCAACCTCATCATGATATTGGAAGCAAGCCAAATACTTGTCTAGCATAGTAGCTTTCCAGGCGTTTAATAAAAAGAGCGCATTCCCTACAGCACGTCAGCATGGATATATAAACAATAAAGCAGACCGATTATAGTCTGCCAGTATGGGTAAACAAATAGTAAAGCACTCTGGTTACAGCATGTTAGTATGGCATATAAACAATAAAGCAGATTGGTTACAGCCTGTCAGCACTGGGATAAACACGATGGATCGGGTGGTCACATAATAGCAGCCCGGGGGTAAACACAATGGGCAGACTGGTTACAGCCTGGCAGAATGGGGGTAAACACGACTTGTTACAGCCTGTCAGCACGGGGTAAACACGATGGGCCGGGTGGTCACATAATAGCAGCCCGGGGGTAAACACGATAGGTACGCTGGTTACATAATGGCAGCACAGGGGTAAACACGATGGGCAGACTGGTTTCAAAATGCAGCACTGGGGGTAAACATGGTGGTCAGACTGATTACAGCATGACAGCACGGGTTACCACGGTGGGCAGACTGGTTACAGGATGGCAGCAAGGGGGTAAACACGATGAACAGACTGATTACAGAATGGCAGCACTGGGGGTGAGCAAGTCGGGCAGACTAGTTACAGAATGGCAGCACGAGGTTAACAAGATGGGCAGACTGGTTACAGAATGGCAACACGGGGGCAAACACAGTGGGCATACTGGTTACAGAATGGCAGCACGGGGTACACAAGATGGGCAGACTGCTTACAGAATGGCAGCACAGGGGTAAACATAGGGCGGCATACTGGTTACAAAATGGCAGCACGGGGGTAAACAACATGGACATACTGGTTACAGAATGGCAGCACGCGGATAAACACGATGGAAATACTGGTTACAGAATGGCAACACGGGCCAAAACACAATCGGCAGACTGGTTACAGGATGGCAGCATGAATATGTCAGTAACAAAGAGCAGACAGGTTAGAGCCTGTCAGTATGGAAATATGAACAACGAACAGAATGGTTACAGCCTGTCACATGGACATATAAACCCATGCAGACTGGTTACAGTGTCAATGTACACATATAAACAATAGAACACTGGTTATAGTATGCCAATAGGAGCATATAAACAAAAGCAAACTGGTTAGAGTCTGTGAATAGAGACATATAAACAAAAACAGACTGGTTACAATCTGTCGATATGGGCATATAAACAAAAGCAGATTGGTTACAGCATGTCATTATGGAAATATAAACAATATATGACTGGTTACAGCATGTCAGTATGAAAATAAAATCAATATATGACTGGTTACTCAAGACTCAAGATTCTTTTTATTAACACCGGAAAACAACACAGTACATAGAGTTGTAATATTACATGTATATAATACCAATAATCATATTGTCTTTGGTGGGGAGACTCCCATGAAGGCTTTAAGCCGCTAATCTGGGAGCCACCCAGAAGAGTACAACACTATTGTACAGAATTTCCAGATGGCATTTACGGCCTATTCAAATGTCTTATAAGTATACATATATAACTTATCACTAATTTTTCTGCATTTGGGTGGTAGACACAAGAAAAATAATGATACCAATAAGTGATACTAAACATTACTATTTTGACAAATATAACAGTTCAATCGATTACAAACATATTGATTTTTCGAAAAAAATCTGTTTTCAATATACAATGAATAACCATGAAAACTATGAGTATAAATTTTCTCTATTATATTTGTATCTGTTTCATTGATGGCAGTGTCATAGGTTAAACTTTGTTTTCCAAATACTGATTTAACACGGTTCATGAATAATTTATTGCCATTCCTTGCGCTGTGGTTATAAATCACATTCAAAGGAATAAAAGAGAAAGACAACAGTCTGACTGGTAAGTTTGCATTGACATATTTATAATAAAATTTTAATTTAGCCAGGGTAAATATATCTGAAATTTTTAACAATTTGAGGTCTTTAAACAGTGGTTCCGTATGGGCATTGTATCTACTACATGTAATGCAACGTATTGCTTTCTTTTGTAACTTTTCAATATTTGAACATTTGAAACCCCATAATAATATTCCAAAATTAATATATGGAAGTATAAGTGAATAATACATCGTGACTTTAATATTTAAAGGTAGTAAATGTTTGAGTTTGTTTATTATGCCTATTGTTCTAGATATTTTGGATGAAATCTTTGTTATGTGCTCATTCCATAAATTTTCATCAAGTTACAGCATGTCAGTATGGAAATATAAACAAAAACAGACTGGTTACATATTGTCAGTATGGAAATGTAATCAAAAGTAGACTGGCTAAAGGATGTCGGTATAGACATGTTAACAAAGAGCAGACTGGCCAGAGGATGTCAGTATGGATATGTTAACAAAGAGCAGACTGGCTAAAGGATGTCAGTATGGACATGTTAACAAAGAGCAGACCCACAGGATGTCAGTATGGACATGTTAACAAAGGGCAGACTGGCCACAGGTGTCAGTATGGACATGTTAACAAAGGGCAGACTGGCCACAGGATGTCAGTATGGACATGTTAACAAAGGGCAGACTGGCTAAAGGATGTCAGTATGGATATGTTAACAAAGAGCAGACTGGCTAAAGGATGTCAGTATGGACATGTTAACAAAGGGCAGACTGGCCACAGGATGTCAGTATGGACATGTTAACAAAGGGCAGACTGGCTAAAGGATGTCAGTATGGATATGTTGACAAAGGGCAGACTGGCTAAAGGATGTCGGTATGGACATGTTAACAATGAGCAGACTGGCCACAGGATATCAGTATGGAGATACAAACAATGAGTAAATTGCAATTGGTTGCAGCCTGTACATGCATACGATGAGCGGATAGGATACAACCTGTAAACATGTACATATTCGATCGTGGTCCTATGACTAAATGGAATAATGCGATCAATATTTTCTTAGACGCAGTTAATGACTTCACTTGCATTATAGTAAGGGGTCTTTGACCTTTCAAGGCGTTATATATGCTTGATGTGCAGCATACAACATTAAACATTTGAGAGTGTGCGTGTTTTACAGATGCCCAACCATAATGGGATTGCTGTTTTATGCTATACTTGATTGTGCGCTTAGGATCATTAAAGCAGGGTGGAAGCCTGGTTTCTGATCCGCTCTTGTACAAAAATTGACGTCAGTGCATAAAGCATGATTGAATGACGAATTTGCAACAAACTTGCACTTAGCCACGTTGACGCCTTACTTTGCTACGAACGACTGAGGTGCCCTCTGGCAGAACAATCAAGTCAGATATTTGGTCCTAGTTTGACTCTCCTGGACTCTGCTACCAAATCTGTCTCCGTGGCAAGACTCTGGAATACGTCTCAGCTGTTGACCAGTGCAAAAAAGTGGCATAGCCCGCCTGAACAATATCACTACTGTAACAAAAGGACTCTTTAGGGGATCTGTGTTTCTTTGTTTTTTTTTTTTTTTTTTGTTTTTGTTTTTTGTTTTTTTTTGTTTTGTTTTGTTTGTGTGTGTGTGTGTGTGTGTGTGTGTGATTTTTTTTTTTTGTTTTTTTGTTTTGTTTTTCTTTGTTTTGTGCTCGTCGATTGACCAAAATTCCCATGTTAGTCTTCTTAATTGCTGCATTCGTCTTCTTGAACAATTTTTAAAGAATCAAAGCCAAAGGAAAGTATGCTCTGAAAATCATATCAGGACAAAGATAGTGTCGATCTTCCATCATGCCAGGTAGCTTTGTCACAATCTTATTATTTTTGTGAGAAAATTGAGAGTAAGATTAAGATCACTGTAAGCATATTTCAAAGGTCAAGACAGGTCAGTGTTTATTTTGACATACTAATCCACCTAAGCGCCAGCCAGAGTATATGCAATGAGGCATGGTTTCCATTATGCACAGAATAACTGGTCTAGTTAGGTTCCCGTTTATTTTGCAGTATGAGGTACAGTCATACTCATGATCGAGAGAGCATTAATCCCTTTACACATAAAACAAACAAGCTGAAAGCAGAAAATGGCTCAAGCCTATG
Source organism: Hermodice carunculata (assembly GCA_964020975.1). Classification (NCBI taxonomy): domain Eukaryota; kingdom Metazoa; phylum Annelida; class Polychaeta; order Eunicida; family Amphinomidae; genus Hermodice; species Hermodice carunculata. The sequence goes on along the minus strand of OZ026628.1, from coordinate 19,071,124 downwards.
TAAGATGAGATTTTTTCCCCCATGAATTTTAATGTTTTTTAGCCCTGCTTGTCAGTCAGCTGATCTTACAGGATGATCCATCGTCAGTCTAGTCACAATTCACATTTTCGACTTTTTCTGAAAAAAAAGACATCAGCCAGGTTTACTTCAAACTTGGTGGCAATGTACCCTAAGTACGTTTCTACCAAGTTTCTTTGATTTTAGGATTTATTATGTTTTTTTTTTGTTTTTTTGTTTTTTTTTTGTTTGTTTGTTTCATTTTTTTTTGTTTTTTTTTTTTTGTTTTTTTGTTTTTGTTTTTGTTTTTTGTTAATTTTTTTTTTTTTTGTTTTTTTTTTTTTTTTTGCTTTTTTTTTTTGCTTTTTTTTTTTTTTTTTTTTTGGGGGGGGTGGGGGGGGGGTAATCTTAAAAAAAAACACCTTTTCTCTCAAACCGCTCGCCATATTGCTGATGATATTACAAAGGAACACTCCTATCGACTCCTAGTACGAAAGGTGTTCACCAGTTGGCGCTGCAATTATTTTAGAACTTTTGTTTATGAGTTTTAGTTTTTGCTATTTTCGACTTCAGCAGAACCGTCACTCAGATTAAGCTTATACGTGGTGAGACTACTAGAGAATCCTTGCTCTTTATTAGTTTACCAGAGGGCGCTGCATTTTTTTTTTTTTTTTTTTTTTAATGATTTTTTTGTGTGTTTTTTGCTATGTCGACGTCTTCACCAGAACCGTCACTCAGATTAAACTGAAACTTGGTGGATTTTTTTTCCTTTTTTTCTTTTTTTTTGAAAGGTCAAAGAAAGTTAAGGTGGCACTGCTCTTGATTCCTGTTTTCCTTTTGTGCCGAAACTTATCAGTAAATGCAACTTTTCTATTGATTACTACATGTATGTAAGTCAAGGGGCAATTTAATGTTAATTTACATTTTCGACTTGTCTGAAGAAACTGTCAGTTATATTAACTTGAAACTTGATGGCATTGAACCTTGGGTGGGTTTCTACAAGTTTTAAACAAATGATCACGCTCCAGTGATATTTTGAATTTTTTAAGCTTTTTTTTGTTGAAAACATTTAAAAAAAGCTTTAATAAGAAAACTTAAGATGGGAATTTGTTGCAATGGTTAGAAGTTAGATACTTTTGGTCAGGTTTGTGTCAAACTTGGTATTAATGTACCTTTTATAAGTGTTTACGCATTCTGTGAAAGAAGTTATGCTCCAGGGATTTTTGGACCTTGATTTCGTGCCCAAAGTGACTGGATAACTGCCATGAAAAGTGCTGTTCACTAGATAAGTTTAGATCTGTTTTGAGTTAGGACCTTGATGATGCACATGTTAATGTTTCTCTGTCAAGGTCATGCTTACACAGTACATATGTGATTTTGACCTCATTTTTGGGGTCACAGTGCAACATACATGGAATGTACCCTTCACTTTAAATTGAGGACTACTTGAAGTGGGACCTTGATGTTGCACATGTTAATGTTCTTCCATAAAGGTCAAACTTACTCAGCACATGGGTGACCTTGATTCTATCCCAAGTTGACAGAGCCACGAGTGTGATGAGCCTCTAAGTCAGGTGAGGATGGGCTGTTCACACACTCCTCTTGTATTTTCACCGTAACAACACTTCCAATGGCAAGCCCTTTATATGATTATACCGTAAACAAAAGAAAAATGTGAGGGAGTCACTAGATTTCATCTAATGGCCTGTTACGCTCTAAAATATCCTCTTTCATTCAGTTTTTATATATTCCATTTCTTTATATGTTTTCTGAAGCTCCAAAAATGAAGCAGTTGTCCAAGTCTGCCAAAAAACCCTCGAATGCTCATAAAATAAAAATCTTCCAAATATTGATTTCTTAAGTTATCATTCAAGGTACAATTGAGCAAACTTGCAAGTTTGCATCTGTCATATGTTTCGAAAAATCGCGTTGCAAAGTGTAAATGAGACCCCTTCGCAAAAGCACTGCTTATGTTTGACAACAATAACTAACAACCTCTCCGTTCACACGAGAAAAAAAATACACATCTGTAGAAAATACAGAAAATATATAGTTTCATGAGTGTAGATAAAGAAATAAAGTCACTTTAGGGTACTTAAATGGAACCCCTCAGCAGGTGTCAGGCTAGCCCTGCTACCTTGAGATTAAGCGGAAACAAACACACACACACACACACACACACACACACACACACACACACACACGTGCATCTTATATGTATAGACATATATATGTATATATATGTATGTATATATGTGTGTAAATATATATATATATGTACATATATATATATATATATATATATATATATATATATATATATATATATATATATATATATATATATATATAAACAGTGAAGTCTCGTTACAGTTACACCATTTGTTCTCGTATAAATGTTTCAGATAACTGAATATATCAATAAGATAAAAAAGAGAACTTTTGCCGTTCATAACTTGTGTCATTATTATGAGTATATCAGGTATCTGAGTGTCATTATAATAAGGTTTTACTGTTATCAACATGTAGAAAAAAAGGTATTCTGCTGATTCAAACCAACCTACCTTTAATTGACTTACCATGTTTTGCGCTTAATTGTTTAATATAGCCTAAAACAGTGTGACATCATTACTTGAAGGGTTAAGGCCGACATGCACGGTACGACAGAAAGTTGGATAGGACGGGAGATGTGTTGGGTCCAACATTTGACGGATACGACACAGCCGATGTCGGCTGAAAAATAGAACATGTTCCTATTCTGGTCCGACTAATCGGAGGGAGTTGGATATCGGATCCGTTTGTGTTGGAAGGGGTATTACACGATCCAACTGGCTCCAATTAATCGTATACAACCAAGTTGGAGGGAGTTGGAAGCAGAAAATCGTACCGTGTATGTCGGGCTTTAGGAAGCCGGATTTTAGAACGTGGAAGTTCCATTTCATTGACAAAATACATGCAGATGTTTCTAATGGAGGCCATCTCGTAATAAAACCCTACCACCTGACCATTTCATCAAAGAGCTTTATTCTCGTGTACATTAAACAAATGTGTTTCGTTAACACCACATTCATGAAATAAACTTCAATCGGGTGTAAATTACAAAGAAATAAAAAACAAAAAAACATTGATTCAGTGATCTTGGCTACTCACAGGGTTGAACATTCGGCAAACCGGTTGGCGCACACACGCACACACACACACACACGCGGGCGCACGAAAACACACACACACACGATGTAAAACAAACCAAAATATAAAAACATCTCATGATGTACTTTTGATATATCGAATATAAAATGGTGAACGTAGTCATGAATTATTTTAAATTCGGAACGAGCGGGACTCGAACCTGCAACCTTTGGCACCAGTCGCCTAGCTGAAATGAGAAACGCACATATCCACTCGACCAAATCCCCATTCCTAAAAAGA
>OZ026628.1:19024998-19067498 GCA_964020975.1 Hermodice carunculata | reverse complement strand
ATGGTTCAATGGAGGTAGTTATGTGCGAGTGCCATATAAACACGGTAATGCAATATATATATATAATTTTATTTATTACCGGCAATGTGGGTCGTTTTGCTGTAGCTTATCAACTGGGTATTGCAAAATGTGGGTAGTCAGTGTTTTCTTTTCAGCAAACACTAGCTTGTCAATCCATTATGCAGCAGATGGGATACACTACATATCCATGAGAGGTGACAATCATGACATATATTGACACATTAGATAATATAAATTGTAAATTCTGACTGTAAAACAACCCCACCCTCACCCCCAAAAGGCAGTGAAATGCTCATTAAAGTATTACAACTTTGGCACAATCAATGTAATAGATCTGGCATTATAGTGCTCACTTTCTATGAATGTGGAGGTGAATGAATGTAAGCGCATTAAAGCTTGCTCCACATAACTGGCATTGTTTACTTTGGAAAATCTTGTCAGTTCCAGCATCAAGATTCTCTGTTTTCCGATTCGCTAGCAAACTGAGTCACATGGTTTTCGTAGCAGGACAACAATGAAACACGCTGTTGCACGTTGGATTCGATATTCTGTTTCCGTGCAAATTGTGGACCGTAGAGGATTAAAACACGGAGGCGGGTTATACCGTGACATGTGATCAAGCAAGGAACAGAAAGCTACAAATTAGTGTTGTGAATTGAGGTTGAAGCCACCGAGTCCTTGCCGTGGCCTAGATCTGGGTTATTCCAGAGAACACAGGCGCTCGTAACGTTCAGTCATTCAAGCTTCCGTGCTAATATACGCGGGGGGGGGGGGGGGGGGGTTTAATGGGTAAAGAGGTTGGACCTGAAACATCTATGCGTTCAATGACCAACATAGGGCCATATCTGCAATAAAATATTGTGTATTCATCTGTGCAGTCAATTGTTAGAGCTAATAAGATGGTGGCGGATGGGCCTAAAACCACAACGTCGTCACATGGAGCCCATACATAAAAAGGTTTGAAACGAAGCTCACATCTGAACCACCATCCTGCTTCACGTTTGGCATGGTTTCTCCGTTTCTGAACACACCAACAAGCTGTTACTCACCAGTTTATTCCAAAACTATTTTGTAGAGGTATGTCACACAGATTATCTGTTGAAATCCGCATACATCCACAGCAACAGGCCTATAACAGGTTTAAAACGCGCGTGGATCGAAGAATACGGTTGGACTGACGACTGAGAAGTGTCATACGGCTGATGCCGCGGGACGAACTCGATTCAGGATGGGATGAACGTTTGAATTTGGCGCTGGAATGTCAGACCTATTGCCCGAAATGGATTTCGTGGCACATTTTCGACAATTATAGCCAAAGCTGGCTCCCTCAAAATGTTCATTCGACCAAAACCAATGCATTTTCTTGGGGCATAAGATTGACGCAGAAGGCATAGACCCCCACTTTAAAAAAGTCCCAGAACACCCCAAACCTATAATTTACGAAGTTTAGACTACGGGGGCTAATTAACTGGTTTGGGAGTACATTGCAAGTTCGATTGCAAAAGGCAAGCTTATAACAAAATAACAACACTGTATTTGAATAGGCAGATAACCAGTGACCTGCCTTTGAGAAAAGATTATGCTTATTAACTCTCTGTTGCAGCCTTTCGTCGGTTTGGGGTAAACGTTATATGTCTGACGTCACCTTTGCATGAGTGATATAATTTTTATCTCAGGCAGATTTGGCCAGAGAGTGACCCTGAGCAAGGTGTGCCTAAGAAGAATTAGAATAATATTAATTTGTTCTAACGATGAACAAAACTGGCAAAAGGAATTTAATCAGACCTGCTGGTTACGGCTGTGAGCATACAGCCATGTGCATCTTATCTGACAGGTAGTCACTTCATCTCGTGGCCATTCCAATTGCCAACTGTGATGCCATGGCAGTGTTTTTGGTATTGTTCTAAGTGTTTACTACATGCTGCTGCTCTGGAATATTGCTAGATGACCGGCGTGGATGGCAGGCCTTTCTCGGGGAAGGTGCAGGTTACCGCATGCTGTACAACAGTCTAAATGTACCTCTGTTCTCACTCACTGTATGGGTGCAGTTGAAAGGCCACATTCATAACAACCAGAACGATTTGACCCCATATATGTCAGGTCACCAGACAAACTGAGAAGAACTTTGCCCTGCTATCATGTTTTCCATCAATAGCAGCCTCAATACCAACACCGCCTATTGTCCATATGAGGTCATTTTAATCAGTGCCAAAATTGTCCTCATTCTACACATTTTCGAGACAGTCCCTTTGACAATACCCTTAAGATACGCATGGTTTCATTAGGCCGGAATACTAGGCATCATCAAGGAACAACTGAAAGAAAATCCATTGGAAGTTCATATGAAAATGAAATAAAAAGTAAAAGAAATTACAAATCCGCTATTTTTGCAGTCAGGTTATCATGTCTGGTTACATAAGCAACTCACAGGAAAAGGTAAGAAACTACAATATTTAACACATGGCTCGTTTATAGCTACTGATGTACAATAACCTCATAGAGTGATCCTGTCTTATCTGAAGAGCTGATAAAAACAGAGAAATGCCAGACATGTTAACAAAGTCAAGCTTGCAAACGTGCACAAGCGTAATTGAGCGCCTTGTTTAGTGGACAGGGTTGCTATAAATGCTGAGCAAACTGCCAAGCATGGTATTACTTTTAGCTAGAACCAATTGGCTGAGGAATTTATCGACGAGGAAAGCAGTTGACCTGGCTTGTTACATTCTTTGTACCTATAGGCATGCTGTTACATGAATGAAAGATCCTTTTTAACAAAAAATATGGCTCCAGCATCCTTATTATAATTCGGAGCAGTTTCCTTTCAGTAGTGCGACTTTAGTCTGAATCCGCACGGAAAGAGTTAAGCGAACATTGTTTATTCACATGAATCAGGCAAAAAGTTTGTGTAAGATAACATTCTTCATTCATACCAATCAGGCACGCTGATTTTGTATTAAAGATAACATTCTTCATTCATACCAATCAGGTACAATGATTTTTTATTAAGATAACATTATTTGTTCATACAAATCTGGCAAATCGCATATATATATATATATATATATATATATATATATATATATATATATATATATATATATATATATATATATATATATATATATATATATATATATATATATATATATATATATATATAACGACAACATAACATTTCAGGCAAATAGGCCAGGGTCGAGTAAGCATACTGGAAATGAAAGCACGCACAAAATCAAAAGGCCATTGGACCAAAGACAAAATCAAGACAAGACAGACTATACAGTGCCTCTCTGTCGGGTGTCATCCCAAAATTCCTCCAGGATACCTGTGAGGCGAATGAAAGCCAAGTCACTAAAAGCAGTGCAACAAAGGCCCCCGACCTGTTCTGTGATCTATGGTCCGAACGCTCATGGCAATAATACAGATATTATATTTGTAGGTGGTGTGAGCTACAGATAGGGTATTCTAGCATTTCACATCCATAATAAAAGTGTATGTTAAGACTTGAACTATTGCTTTTGTCAATCGTGTATTTTCGCATGTATTGTTGTGGCGGTAACATTGCTTCAATCCCAGCACCAAAACTTGCTTAGATTGATTGGGTTTCCTGTCATTTCTAGGGACATACACCGAATATCATAACTATTTTCAAGTTTTCAGTTGGTGTTCACTAAATTAACGAGATATCCTTTCAATTTACAGACAGACAGACGTGTGTGTGTCTGTGTTCCAGTACATTAACTTCAATATTAAGCTGAATCCCTTCCTCGACTGAGTGTTTAATTAGCGGAAAACGGACATATGCATGCCAGGAGGCTGGAAGTCAAAATATGTTACAGCTTCAAACTATCGAGCAAGTGTATACTGTGGAATGCATTGAGAAAAAAAGCAAAGTGTGATGCTTTCCATCTGAATCTAAATGTACACTAGTTTTGTAAGCGAACGTGTATGAGGCGGAAAGTAACGTCAGGTCTTCTGATATTGATGAAAAAAATATGATTTTATGCACCTCTCATTTTATGGCATGCAAGGCCTCTAATGATTAAATTGAATATAAAATAATTGACATACAGCCTTGCGTGTGTGTAATTAAGGATAGACTGCATTGCAAACTGCGGTGGTCAATGCATGTATTGCTCTGTCCTTAAACTTACTGATTTACAAGGTCACCACAAGAGGGCATGAATGTCCTTATGCTTACTGGTTTACACAGTCACCACCAGAGGACATGAATGTCCTTATGCTTACTGGTTTACACAGTCACCACAAGAGGATATGAATGTCCTTATGCTTACTGGCTTGCACAGTCACCACAAGAGGACATGAATGTCCTTATGCTTACTGGTTTACACAGTCACCACAAGAGGACATGAATGTTCTTATGCTTACTGGTTTACACATGCACCACAAGAGGACATGAATGTCCTCATGTAAAGTGAACGTGTTTGTTCATTGCGGCGCAACTTACTTCGATTCGTTTATATGTTTCATAAAATCCATATCTGTGAATGGTTATTAACCTGTTTCAATACTAGGTAGGTAATTTACCAAAGCTGGTATTCAATGCAGCTATCTAAAGCATAAAATTTGTAGTGAATTTCAAATTAGATACTTTTTATTTGAACCTATTCAATTAAACAGTGCTGCTTATAGAAAAAAGAAAAAGAAAATCACATAATCGACACGTTCCAATCAATCTTTCTATCAGATACACAAACAGTGAATGGGGAAAGTTAGTTCTTCCATGTCACGCCTTTACCATGCTGACAAGAAAATCGTTAGTCCCGGCATGACGTGTAATGTCATACACATTCTCCAATTCCTCCAACAGTTTTTTTATTTGCTTGCAGATATAGGGAATGGATAGACGAAATCAAGATGATAGCAAAGACATCCAATTGGTTTACAATGGTTACTCCAACGCTATTGAGGAGGTTCTTCATTAAGTTCTGTATTTCTACTATGCTATGATGCAATAAAGACTTGCTTTTTTTGGAGCGCAGAACCTAGTGGGCGAAGGCTTAATTATTTGTTTGTTTTTGACTCCCAGAATGGATGCATGGTTGAAGAAAATCATAGGCAAAGTGGTCAAGGCAGCAGTTAGTTCATATATGAAACAGATGTATGAACTTGATGATAAAGTAAATCTGCTTTACACAAAAGTTAGCGGTGCCATATGAATAAACTTGAGAATGGTCGTTCCAGCGGAGCTGGCAAAGCGTGAGATGGCAAGGCAATAGCCATAAATATTATATGCATTTCACAGAGATAAATCAGAAATTTTTCGAAGCGAGACGACAGAAGAACAGTATATTTATTTTACAATTTGACGCAAAGAGGAACACAGAACATGTTGTTGCTCAAGGAATAAAGAGGCAGAAGAGATTTCACTGATGTCGAGGACTCTTGAAACTAAAGCAGTTGCACTCACGTGGAGTTGAGGACTTAATATGCAGAAGTGGTTGCACTCATTTTGAGGGCTAAAGGAAAAGAAGCGATTGCACAGATGCCCAGGACTATGGAAACAGAAGCGGTTGCACCCTTGCAGAGAGCTAAAGAGGCAAACGCGGCTGCACCCATGCAGAGAGCTAAAGAGGCAGAAGTGGTTGCACCCATGCAGAGAGCTAAAGAGGCAGAAGCAGTTGTACCCATGCAGAGAGCCAAAGAGGCAGAACCGGCTGCAATCATGCAGAGAGCTAAAGAGGCAGAAGCGGTTGCACCCATGCAGAGAGCTAAAGAGGCAGAAGCAGTTGCACTCATGCAGAGAGCTAAAGAGGCAGAAGCAGTTGTACCCATGCAGAGAGCCAAAGAGGCAGAACCGGCTGCAATCATGCAGAGAGCTAAAGAGGCAGAAGCGGTTGCACCCATGCAGAGAGCTAAAGAGGCACAAGCAGTTGCACTCATGCAGAGAGCTAAAGAGGCAGAAGCAGTTGTACCTATGCAGAGAGCTAAAGAGGCAGAACCTGCTGCAATCATGCAGAGAGCTAAAGAGGCAGAAGCGGTTGCACCCATGCAGAGAGCTAAAGAGGCAGAAGCAGTTGTACCCATGCAGAGAGCTAAAGAGGCAGAACCTGCTGCAATCATGCAGAGAGCTAAAGAGGCAGAAGCGGTTGCACCCATGCAGAGAGCTAAAGAGGCAGAAGCAGTTGTACCCATGCAGAGAGCTAAAGAGGCAGAACCTGCTGCAATCATGCAGAGAGCTAAAGAGGCAGAAGCGGTTGCACCCATGCAGAGAGCTAAAGAGGCAGAAGTGGTTGCACCCATGCAGAGAGCTAAAGAGGCAGAAGCAGTTGTACCCATGCAGAGAGCCAAAGAGGCAGAACCTGCTGCAATCATGCAGAGAGCTAAAGAGGCAGAAGCGGTTGCACCCATGCAGAGAGCTAAAGAGGCAGAAGCAGTTGTACCCATGCAGAGAGCCAAAGAGGCAGAACCTGCTGCAATCATGCAGAGAGCTAAAGAGGCAGAAGCGGTTGCACTCATGCAGAGAGCTAAAGAGGCAGAAGCGGTTGCACTCATGCAGAGAGCTAAAGAGGCAGAAGCGGTTGCACTCATGCAGAGAGCTAAAGAGGCAGAAGCGGTTGCACTCATGCCCAGGCATAAAGAAACTGAAGCGGTTGCACTGATGTCGAGTCGAGGACTTATTAAGCATAAGCGGTTGTGCTCATGTGGAGGACTTAAGAGGCAGAAATGGTTTCAACCATGGACATTGAGGACTAAAGAGACAGAGGCGGTTGCACTCATTCCCGGGACTAAAGTAGCAAAAGCAGTTGTACTCATGTCAAGGGCTAAAGCGGCTGCACTTACGTTTGTTGAGGACGAGTGTTTGCAGGTACACGAACGCAATTCATTGGGGTCAGAAGGCTTCCATTTGATGACGTACAGTGCTGATTCATTCAAAAGAGGCCTCGATAGGGGTATTTAAGTGTCCTACAAAAGAGTAAATTATACTGCTTTCTCAGCTTTCTCTCTTCACAAGCCTTTTTTCCTGCAGGGTATAATAGCATGTCGATTGGCGTATATTTCATGCCTGCTTGTTCTCTGTGGTTGATGATGATGATGATGATGATGATGATGATGATGATGATGATGATGATGACGACGACGACGACGACGACGACCATCATCATCATCATCATCATCATCATCATCATCATCATCACCATCATATTTACCCATCGAGATCAGCGCAAACACACATAAGGTCATCAAGATATATACACACCAGTACGACAAAGAGTACAAATATAACGTATCACAAAAACCGATAAAGTACAAGACCGAAACGCCATGTGTGAAGTATAGTCTACAGGACCAAGTGAAACGAATATAAAAACTTAAACTATGAAACCAGAATATGCATCAATTTAATGCTAACTGCTTTTGATAAAATTTCATGATTATGGTAGTGTTTGAATACAGTTTTTCCGCACAGAGTATATTTTATTTTAATGTCTACTTTGAATTATGTGTATAACAGCAGCATTAATATAATTCCTCTGTTGAGATGAAACCCTGTTTGATCTTAGAACCATCCACGTGTTTAACTACTACGTGTGCACACCTTGTGTGTGTTGCACACCGAGAACATGTTCTGTTTTAATTTCTAAGGGTCTTGCTCCTTCTGATTTTACCTGTAATACTTATCACGTAAATAAATTAATGCTGCAGTTTGTTACAAGGTGTACAGTGTCAAATGAGTAGTGTTGAGTAAATCGCTGCACTGGGTAACATAGAATTTGCAGATTAATATTGTAGCCACTGACGATACAACTTCCTTGAGGTGGATTCTTGTGTTTGCGTGTGTGCCAATGACACAATGATACAATTTGCGGGCACATATGCCAAGCATGGGTTGCGCCTTATATATAAGTGTATCATGCATTATACTGCGCTGATTTCTGCGTCGGGTAAAATACAAGCGTGCCAGAGCTGATATCAACATTTAATTTAATTCTACGCAGATTCATACTATTGATATCACGGCCATTATACTACAATACTTTGTGATGGAGTGACATGTTTGGTGTGTCTGTGGCCCATAAATCACATACAGGTGTGCCAGCTATATTGTATAGTTTGAGCGAAGAGTGTATTATATAAAGTTACGTTCCTTCGTTAACTCATTCGACACTAATGACGCTTTTTACCACTGTCTAAATGTCGTTTGCTCATTGTAATTACTAATTTTAGGGATTATTTTTCAAAATTTTGGATGAAACCTGCATGGAAGATCGTTTCAAACTATATGCCCATGGTCAACAGCTTTCCTTGGCACGTTCTGGGCACAGTGCGCCAAGAGCGCGCCAAGGAAAACGTTTTACTCGGTCTTCTACCAGGGTGGAATGAGTTAAGTGGAAATGCAATTTCACAATTAGTGATATCAAAATTATACTTTAATACCACAAACATTAATGCTGCAAATACAAAGTTTCAGTTGCTTTTTAACCCTTTCCTTCTTGGACTACATGACTAGCTTTGCTTGGAATGGATTGGAGATACTAATTGCCCAACCCACGCCAAGTAAAGCTGTTGACCAGGTGCATGTGATCTTTTTCTCATCTACAATTCTTAGTCAAATTGTTTTTTCAATGCTGTTCAAAGTAGTTGAAAACACTGAAGCAGACGACATTTGACCAGCTGTCGTTTGGGGGGCCGCTTCAAGGGGACAGGGTTAAACGGAGTCGTACTCTCCCTTTTCTCTCATTGTTGTGTCCATGGTTTAATGCTTATTGCTATTTACTGTCCATAATAGTACTGGTTGTTTGTGCTGAGTCCTGAAAGTAGAATGTTACACTGTATTCCAAAAACGAGTGCGCTCATAATATGAAATATTCTACTCTATAATATCATTACCGTTTAAGATGAAATTCTATGTCTTTATTTTCCAGGCCAATGATTTACAATGACGTGTTATCCCATATGCATATAAAAAGGACACAAGGTTCTTCTTCTGCTATTGAACTTACCTAGATTACTTTTGTTTTAAACGATCTTGTGTCCTTTTCTCCCCTTAATTTTGAAGATATAGTAACGGTACATTTGTGTTCCGCCAAATGATCTGTTTCAGCGAATCCTCCATTCAATAGTTGGTAAGACACACAATTCTTGTCTGCGCTGTCCAAAATTTTGTCCCTTACTTTATCAGGTAGTTGCCACTATGTTTCTAATTACTTTAAATTTATTTTATGTATGATGCTGAAAACACGTTTTAATGTTCCCATGTATGTTGTCCTGGACAAAAAAATAAAAATTGTAGCTTTGATGCTAATTTTACTTCAAAACCTTACGGTGTCATCTGGTCACTACGGTATGGGATTGCATAACCTTCGTATCTGTCAGTCAGATCTCAATGTTATGCCGGAATATTGAATATATCTTAGCATTTTATGTTCTATTTTACATTATAGTATTGTTACTTCTCACTAATCCAAATGGTCAATAGTCTACGACATGTGGTGTTGAGTATATGTAAAGCTCTTCCAACGGACATTGATCTCGATGCAGGACCAGTCATGCGTATTTTAACGACCCTCTGTTTGTCAGGCCAGTCTTCATTATAAAAATAAAGTCTGTCTCTGTTGTTGTCATTGGCATGTAACAGCGCGGTTGTTGGTAGGCATTTTCCATGACGTCACGATAGCGACATCGTGAAAAAAAGCCTACCCACAACCGCGCTGTTACATGCCAATGACAACAACAGAGACAGACTTCATTTTTTGTATATATATATTCATATTAACATTAATACTAGAATTAAATTTGTCACGAATATTTGTGCGTAAACGTTTTGATAGCCACTGCGAAGGACCTTTTGTTTATCAGTGGGAGAAGCTACATGGGTGTGGTCAACCGCTTGTTACGTAGCAAATTGGCATTGCACGTGCTGTGCTGTACATGATGTTACCATTGACTGATGAAAACAAAATTTGTCCCAATTCTTTCAATGCTAACAAAAACTCCGAATGTAAATATAGAATCAAATATGCAGATAAACTCTCTCTACATGCCCATTCAAGAACCCTGACATTTAACCTCTATTACAGACATAGTTCGGCAATACTCGTCCTAGTGAAATATAATTGACCCTTGTTAATACCGATTAAGCCCTTGATAAAGCCGACTTGGGCTGATTCTCAGTTGCCCATATTTATGCCATTTTTAGACTGTTATATCACTACTGGCAGTGCTTCGGTTGGTTCTGTTACTGACTGGCTGCACCATTATGATGTCTGTCCCGCTAGGTCCGTTCTGGAGCATTCCATCATGCTCCAGTTGGCTCTCGAGCTTACTGGCTTAATTAATATCTCGTTATGGCCGTCCTAGAGCATTCCGTCATGTTCCAGGGGGCTCTTTAGCTTACTGGCTGAATTACTATGGTGTCTCTCTCGCCAGGGCCGTCTTAGAGCATCTCATGATGCCCCAGTTGGACCTCTAGCTTACTGGCTGCATTGCTATGGGAGCCCTTCTGCTAGGACCGTCCTTGGTCTTGCCATCGGGAGGCTAGTGATTGGCTCTGGCACGGAGCAAGGGTAAGAGAGTGTACTAATACCCTACATACACGGAGTAAGGGTAAGACAGTGTACTAATACCTTACAGTAAAAGGACAAGGGTAAGAGAGTGTACTAATACCCTACAGTACACGGACAAAGGGTAAGATAGTGTACTAATACCCTACAGTACACAGAGCAAGGGTAAGAGAGTGTACTAATACCCTACAGTACACGGACAAAGGGTAAGATAGTGTACTAATACCCTACAGTACACAGAGCAAGGGTAAGAGAGTGTACTAATACCCTACATACACGGAGTAAGGGTAAGACAGTGTACTAATACCTTACAGTAAAAGGACAAGGGTAAGAGAGTGTACTAATACCTTACAGTAAAAGGACAAGGGTAAGAGAGTGTACTAATACCCTACAGTACACGGACAAAGGGTAAGATAGTGTACTAATACCCTACAGTACACAGAGCAAGGGTAAGAGAGTGTACTAATACCCTACAGTACACAGAGCAAGGGTAAAAGAGTGTACTAATACCCTACAGTACACGGACAAAGGGTAAGATAGTGTACTAATACCCTACAGTACACGGACAAAGGGTAAGATAGTGTACTAATACCCTACAGTACACAGAGCAAGGGTAAGAGAGTGTACTAATACCCTACAGTACACGGACAAAGGGTAAGATAGTGTACTAATACCCTACAGTACACAGAGCAAGGGTAAGAGAGTGTACTAATACCCTACAGTACACGGACAAAGGGTAAGATAGTGTACTAATACTCTATAGTACTTACTCAAGTCACCTAACTACCGGTCAAGTAATAAATACTTAAATATAGCAAAGTGGCACATCCTACCATACCATTTTAATTTTCTTGAATGTGCGCTTTTTAGTTTGTGATTTTGTATTGATGTGTTATTCCACGTATCTTATACTTTGTGTTAATGCTCTTACTTTTCGTACTTTATTTCAATACATTTGTATCATAACTTGTGTTGTTTTATTGATGAGCCTGAGTTGTGTATTTAGCTCTATGTATTCTTACCCTTTCCCCTGTTTCTGGTACACAGTAAAATTATTATTATCATCATCATCATCATCATCATCATCATCATCATCATCATCATCATCATCATCATCATCATCATCATCATCATCATCATTCATATCAAGCATTAATTTATCGTTGCGCAAGGATGTAACTACTGGTCCTGAGGGAAGGGTTGCAGTTTATGTTATGGATGATATATTGAACGTTTTGGATTGAAACCCCATCTGCACACACACTTTTTCTTTTAGGCTGTTGAGTTCTGTTCTCCTGGGCAATTAGCTACTGGCAGGAATATATATTTATATATATATATATATATATATATATATATATATTCCTTTGGAACGAATTGAACATTAGCATAGTTAGGGGCTTACAGATAAATCCTAAAATCCTCCTTGTTACTTAGACCTTATGGACAGGTGTCACAGCTGGGGAGGTGACACTCTGAAAGTGATCTTGGCCCACGCCTTGTTAACCTTTTCACCTGGAGCGGTCTGTTCCAGCTTATAAATGAACACGCCGTTGCAATAAGATTTTGGAAAGTCTACTTGGCCTTATGGTCACTGACTCACCTGATTATTTTTAAATCTAACCATCCTGATACCTGTTTCCACTTCAGATCATTCCGAGATAATTTTGTAGCTTACCCGTACGTTATCATGCTGTCCGGCATTTTAAGCACAAAATTGAGGACTAAAAAACGTGCATTTTTGAGAAGTTAACCAAAGCACTTAAAGATGCAACATTCAGTACCGCTTTTGATTTTTTTTTCAGAATTGGGTAAGAGGAAGTTAGACCTTATTTGCACTTAAACTTCCCATTAAGACATTTTCTGGGCTCCTAATGTTAGTATCATGGTGTAATGAACATGTTTTAACTGTATTAGTAACAAGGTACTATTAATAGTTCTGTTTATTTCTATGCATCGCTTGTAATTTCAAGTTCCGTTGTTTTATTGTGTATGGTTTAATCATCCTTCTTTCTGTATAATTCGAATGTATTATTTCTCCGTATGGAGCCTAATAAAGTATTGTTATTAGTCGTAGTTGTAGCAAAGTCCTCTAATTTGCTTACATTGGAATGCACAGCGTTCATGTAGAACAGCGTCAACATCTGATTGGTTGATATCGTGTCCTAATCCATTGTACACAGTGGCGTAGATCTTTAAGTTGCTAAGAGTGGTCTGCACACCATTGTGCATGAGTTCCTCATGAACACTTGAAAGTCCCAAGAGACAGCTATTCGTATGTTTGTATGGGGTTATTAAATCGACAGCACCAGGCGTGGTAGAAAGTTGCTGGATAAATATAAAACTACTGGCTGCAAGAATATCATTACAAACTTCCCCTGGTCAGTTTTCGGTATAGAGGAAAGACCAAAGCCAGAGTACTTCGAGATCCAGTTTGCTGCCCATCACAGCTGGGAACACAAATGTGGCGACAATGCATTGGAATAACAAAGAAAATTATACGTTTGCCCCTTAAAACTTGTGATGCTCAGCAAATGTACATGGAGATTTAAGTACTAATATACGTTTATTAAAAGCGAAAAAGTAATTATATAAAAATAGTCCTTATAACATTCAATCATAATAATTTTGCATATAAATTGGTATCAAAACCTTATTCTGCGACATTTCATAAACTATTTATGGTTCAAAGGGCTCATATGGTTGTTAATTTATGTATGATTCATTGATCGATTGGCCGATTGATTGCTTGAGTTCATAAAGACCGTTTTTGGTGGCCTAACGATAAAAAAAAATACATGTACGCTTATAATCACAATGTATATAACAAATGTAAGTTACATTAATTGATATAAAGTAGATAAAACATACACATGTTCATCACTGACAGCAAACAAAATACATAAAGGAACAACTGAATTTGCTGCTGAAGAGCAAAGTGCTCGTGAAAAGCAGTTTTAAAACGAGTGAGGCTATGAAATATTCGTATATATGCACAGGTAGATTGTTCCATAAATTTGGGGTTCATATACTGAAACATTAGTGTTGATACTGTGCTTTAATCCAAATTATCCGGAGTAGCGAGGCTTTGTGCGTATGGTATGAATGGATATACGTCTTGATTTGAAGGTAAGTCCTAAGCTAATATGAGACAAAACTACTGTAAACTTGAATATATATTTGTGACGTTTTCTTATGTGCTCTCGATATAACCAGTTTGAGCTGTTTAACATCGAATCCCTGTGTTCTACCGCTTGCTCCGTACTACGTCTGGCAGTTTTGTTCTCTAATTGCGTAGTCTATCTTTGCTAGTTTCTGGTGTGGAATGGCATTCTGCATACGTCTGCATAATCGAAGAGGGATGGGGCTGAGACATCATAGAAAGGTGTCCCCTTATTTCGGTGGACCATATTTCGAAGTGATCCGAGAATTCCAAGCTTTGCTGAAGGATGTTTACCATGATGGTAATATGATGACGCCACTTAAAGTTTTGGTCTGTGTACAGTTCACGAAATGTGGCGGCGGTTACATGTGTAAGCGGCTCATGAATAGTTTTCATGACTGTTTCAGGGAATTTACGTATTGATTGATGGGTACCAATTTGAATGAGTTCACATTCATCCATATTTACGCTAAGTTTGCGTCGGGCAAAATAGGTTTCAGACTTGAGAGGTCACCGGTTACAGGTTCTTTCATAACTGTCAGTGAGTTTGCTTTGCAAGCGAACTGCATTGCCGTATCGTTGCATACTTATGGCCTGTGCATTTAGAGGGGATATTGGGCAAGTAATTCAGTGTAGAAGAGACCACTTCTAAGATTGGACCATTAAGGAACACATGCTGTGACTACTGAAGCATCTGACAGCTTACCATTCACGATTAAAGATTACAGTATTTCCTTTAAGAAGCTTTCAAACCATAAGTGGTCCACACCATTGATACTAAAATGAGTCAACTTGGCAAGCAACATTCCAGAATCAACAATATCGAAGCTTTACCTATGCCTATGATGACCACACCAGCCACCAGGCCTTTGTCTATGGAGATCACAGCCACGAGGCCTTTGTCTGTGAAGATCACAGCCACGAGGCCTTTGTCTATGAAGATCACAGCCACGAGGCCTTTGTCTATGAAGACAACACCAGCCACCAGGCCTTTGTCTATGAAGATCACAGCCACGAGGCCTTTGTCTATGGAGATCACAGCCACGAGGCCTTTGTCTATGAAGACAACACCAGCCACCAGGCCTTTGTCTATGAAGTACACACCGGCCACCAGGCCTTTGTCTATGAAGACAACACCAGCCACCAGGCCTTTGTCTATGAAATACACACCAGCCACCAGGCCTTTGTCTATGAAGAAAACACAAGCCACCAGGCCTTTGTCTATGAAGTACACACCGGCCACGAGGGCTTTGTCTATGACGTACACACCAGCCACCAGACCTTTGTCTATGAAATACACACCAGCCACTAGGCCTTTGTCTATGAAGACAACACCAGCCACCAGGCCTTTGTCCATGAAGTACACACCGGCCACCAGGCCTTTGTCTATGAAGTACACACCAGCCATCAGGCCTTTGTCTATGAAATACATACCAGCCACCAGGCCTTTGTCTATGAAGACAACACCGGCCACCAGGCCTTTGTCTATGAAGTACACACCGGCCACGAGGCCTTTGTCTATGAAGTACACACCGGCCACCAGGCCTTTGTCTATGAAGACAACACCAGCAACCAGACCTTTGTCTATGAAAACAACACCAGCCATCAGGCCTTTGTCTATGAAGACAACACCAGCAACCAGGCCTTTGTCTATGAAGTACACACCAGCCACCAGGCCTTTGTCTATGAAGTACACACCGGCCACCAGGCCTTTGTCTATGAAGACAACACCAGCCACCAGGCCTTTGTCTATGAAGACAACACCAGCCACCGGGCCTTTGTCTATGAAGTACACACCGGCCACCAGGCCTTTGTCTATGAAGTACACACCAGCCACCAGACCTTTGTCTATGAAGACAACACCAGCCACCAGGCCTTTGTCTATGAAGACAACACCAGCCACCAGGCCTTTGTCTATGAAGACAACACCAGCCACCAGGCCTTTGTCTATAAAGTACACACCGGCCACCAGGCCTTTGTCTATGAAGACAACACCAGCCACCAGGCCTTTGTCTATGAAGACAAGACCAGCCACCAGGCCTTTGTCTATGAAGTACACACCAGCCACCAGGCCTTTGTCTATGAAGACACCACCAGCCACCAGGCCTTTGTCTATGAAGACAACACCAGCCACCAGACCTTTGTCTATGAAGTACACACCAGCCACCAGGCCTCTGTCTATGAAGACAACACCAGCCACCAGGCCTTTGTCTATGAAGACAACACCAGCCACCAGGCCTTTGTCTATTATAGGAAGCGACTCAGCTGTAACATGAAGCCAAGATGTCACAGTAGATTGTTGCTTCTGGGTGGAGCCTTATTTTGTTCCCTTTTAGCATTTGACTTTAATGATAATGCACAAACCATTTCAGCACCTTGTATATTGATGGACATGTTGATATTGGTGTGTGGTTGTTTTTGACCATGGTTGTTCCTCATTTGTGAAGGGGCAGGACTTTGGCACTCGTCTACTCTGTGATAAATTTACCAGTTCGCAAAGACAGACTGACAATAAAAGCCAACCATTCTAAAACAACTTAGGCTGCTGCTCGAAGACATTAACCAGTTGCTGTATCCTTGGTATGTTCTATAGTTACTTCATTGCAAATTCGGTTACCTACGCGGAATGTAGAAGCTTGCATTGAGCCGTGTTTAGTTATATCTAGGGTTAGAGGGACGTAGAAGGTGGTACTTACTTTCCAACTCTCATCCAACAGGAGTAAAATATTCATTGACTGCATTAACTATTCCTTTAGCATCAGTGACAATTTGTTCGTTAACAGGCAAGCCTCTGTGATTTGTTGGTTTTCTTGAGAGAATTCTTTTCAGAATCTTCGACGTGCCTATTGGATTGCGCTTGGTTTTTAGAATCATACCGCTACAGTTTTCCCGATTTGCAGTCTTCAGGGAACTATGTCTGTGTGCCAACACTGGCATTTTTTTCTAGGAATTTTGATCTTTCTTTCTTGCTTGCTTGCTTGCTTGCTTTTTTTCTTTCTTTCTTTCCTGCTTTCTTGTTTTCTTTCTTATTTTCTTTCTTTCTTTGTCTCGTTCTTTTTAATGCAAATTAGGGCCATTTGAAAAGTTAAATCTTGAATTCCTCTAAAACTATCATAGGTACAGGTAGCCAATCCAACTTCAATTAATAGATTTGTAACTCTTCACCTTTTTACAATGGATTTACATGTGACTTTTAAAGGAGTCATGTCAAGGTCATTTGGACCTATGAAATTTTCATCAAGCCATAAATTGGCCGATTTTTATCCAATTGTAACTATGTTGGACCCCTAGTTACGGGTATTGATACACTACACATTTATGTAATTTGTGAATGGCCTATAAAAGTCAATGATATTTTGCCATTTGAAAGTTTCGTCTAACCATGACTCAGTCCGCGTTGAACAGATTTGTATCATGCTGGGCTCAAATTGTGGATATTGTCACGCAGTGCATTTTTGAAATTTGCATGGGATCTCTTAAGGTCAAAGTTCAAGGTCATTTGGGCCTTTGAAATTTTCATTTGGCCACAGCTTAGTCTCTTTTCTTCCCATTTGAATCATGTGGCGCTGAAATTGTAGATATTGCAACATTGCACATTTTCATAATTTACATATGACCTTTAAACCTCAAAGGTCAAGTTCATTTGGACTTTGAAATTTTTATCTAGTCATATTCATATTTTCAAAGGCACAAATAATACCTGAGAAACAAATGGTGTGTTAAAGGTAAGAGTAAGCTTTACATATGGCCTTAAATGTATAAATGTACGGCCATTAGAAATACCTTTTAACCAATAATGTCTCCGAAAACCCAGAAGCTGCAGGGGGCTCCATTCCCTAGTTTCTCGGTGTTCATTAAAACGGACATTGTGTCATATTACGGAACACTATCTTGTTGTTGTTGTTGTTGTTGTTGTTGTTGTTGTTGTTGTTGTTGTTGTTATTGTTGTTGTTGCTGTTGTTGTTGTTGTTGTTCTTCTTCTTCTTCTTCTTCTTTTTTCTTCTTCTTCTTCTTCTTCTTCTTTAACTATCTGTTTTCAAGGCACCTTTTGGTATTTTACTTGATAACCTAATTACATTAATGCCGATTAAATCATACGTATTTTTTTTTCTTCTTCAGAAAAGGCATCCCTATTCATCTGTACAACCCTGAAGCCTACAACCATTTATTTACATCAAAATGATCAGTCGATAACCGTGCCTTCCATGGCAGATCAAGGGTGGACCTGTGTGTGTTGCAATATCCGGGCACATGTCCATATCATAACCTCTACAAATATGTCAGTCAATCACGAAAAATACCGTTTTTATATCATTCACAGATGATACCCATAAGCAGAACATCCAACTGTTCACAATTGTGAAACCTTAATGGACTTGTCATAATGCAAGCTTGATGTATCCTTACGTCACAGGATTCGCAATGTAGATCATCCTGTTTGTTTGCTGGCTTGTTGCATACACATATATTGCAGTTGTAAGAAGTGTCTATGTTGCTATTATAGTCATGTGTTGCAGTTGTAAGAAGTGTTTATGTTGCTATTATAGTCATGTGTTGCAGTTGTAAGAAGTGTTTATGTTGCTATTATAGTCATGTGTTGCAGTTGTAAGAAGTGTCTATATTGCATTTGTAATTATGTATTGTAGTTGTTAGAAGTGTCTATGTTGATATTGTTATCATGTATTGCAGTTGTAGGAAGTGCCTATGTTGATATTGTAATCATGTCTTGCAGTTGTAAGAGGTGTCTTTATTGCTATTGTAATCATGTATTGCAGTTACAAGAAGTGTTTATGTTGATATTGTTATCATGCATTGCAGTTGAAAGAAGTGTCTATATTGATATTGTTATCGTGAATTTTAGTTATAAGAAGTGTCTGTCATGCTATTGAAAACAGGTGTTGTAGTTGTAAGAAGTGTCTATGTTGATATTATAACCATGTACTGCAGTTAAAAGAAGTGTCCATGTTTATATTGTAATCATGCATTGAAGTTGTAAGAAGTGTCTATATTGTAATTATGTGCTCTAGAATTACCTGAAAACAAGACAGTGTGTATAAAGATATTTACCTGAATTGAAAAAAAAATGTACAGACTTAAACAGATACTCTATAGTTTCATTTAAAACATTCCCACTCAAAAACAAGTCAGGAGCTTGATGTGGTTGCGGGAAATAAAAGCATGAACAATGGTCTACATCCCATTTTTTACCGAGTTACTAAACACATTGAACATTAAAGGCATTAACAATGGTCTACCATGTTAACCAAGTAACCAAACACATTGAGCATTAGAGGCATTAACAATGGTCTACCAACCCAAGTTGACCGAGTTAACAAACACATTGATCATTAAAGGCATTAACAATGGTCTACCATGTTAACCAAGTTACCAAACACATTGAACATTAGAGGCATTACCAATGGTCTACAACCCATGTTGACCAAGTTACCAAACACATTGATCATTAAAGGCATTAACAATGGTCTACCATGTCAACCGAGTTGCTAAACACATTGAGCATTAGAGGCATTACCAATGGTCTACAACCCATGTTGACCAAGTTACCAAACACATTGATCATTAAAGGCATTAACAATGGTCTACCATGTCAACCGAGTTGCTAAACACATTGAGCATTAGAGGCATTTCCAATGGTCTACAACCCATGTTGACCAAGTTACCAAACACATTGATCATTAAAGGCATTAACAATGGTCTACCATGTCAACCGAGTTGCTAAACACATTGAGCATTAGAGGCATTACCAATGGTCTACAACCCATGTTAACCGAGTTACTAAAGACATTGATCATCACAGTCATTAACAATGGTCTACCATGTTAACCAAGTTACTAAACACATTGAGCATTAGAGGCATTAACAATGGTCTACAACCCATGTTCACCAAGTTACCAAACACATTGATCATTACAGTCATTAACATCTACCATGTTAACAGAGTTGCTAAACACATTGAACCTTAAAGGCATTGACAATGGTCTACAACCCATGTTAACCAAGTTACTAAACACATTGAGCACTAGACGCATATGCAATGGTCTACCAACCCAAGATGACCGAGTTAACAAACACATTGATCATTAAAGGCATTAACAATGGTCTACCATGTTAACCAAGTTACCAAACACATTGAACATTAGAGGCATTACCAATGGTCTACAACCCATGTTAACCAAGTTACTAAACACATTGATCATCACAGTCATTAACAATGGTCTACCATGTTAACCAAGTTGCTTAACACATTGCGCAGTAGAGGCATTAACAATGGCCTACAACCCATGTTCACCAAGTTACCAAACACTTTGATCATTAAAGGCATTAACAATGGTCTACCATGTTAACCAAGTTACTAAACACATTGAGCATTAGAGTCATATGCAATGGTCTACCAACCTATGTTAACCAAGTTAATTAACACATTGAGCACTAGAGGGATAAACAATGGTCTACCAACCCATGGTAACCAAGTTACTAAACACATTCAGCATTCGAGAGATTAACAATGGCCTAGCAACCTTATTTACAACTTTATAAAACGCATTTTATAATAGAAGCAACAACAACAATCTGCCAGCCTAATTAGCATTACAAATCACATGTAACATCAGAAGCATTTAGATTGCTCTACCGGCCTAAATAACAATAATACAAACCACATTCATCCCTGGAAGCGGATACGGAGTAGCACTCATGTTATCACTACAATAAACAGCATGATATACCCCTCATGGTATTGATTTACTAAAAACAAGGAGTACCAGTCAATGTATCACTACAATTAGCAGCATGATCTACCCCTCATGGTATTGATTTGCTTTAAAACATGGAGTACCACTCACGGTATCACTACAATAAACGGCATGATCTACCCTTCATGGTATTGAATTACTAAAAACAAGGAGTACCAGTCAATGAATCACTACAATAAGCAGCATGATCTACCCCTCATGGTATTGATTTACTAAAAACAAGGAGTACCAGTCAATGAATCACTACAATAAGCAGCATGATCTACCCCTCATGGTATTGATTTACTAAAAATACGGAGTAGCACTCATGGTATCCCTACAATAACAATACCTGGCCTGCAAGTCATGATATCGCTATGTTAAATGGCACTGTTTACCATGCAAAATGTCACCACAGTAAATAAAACATGATCTACCACTCATGGTATTAATGTGGTACATAACCGTAAACATGCAATCGTTACCCGAGAAGAAATCACGAACATACATTAAATTCAAAACCATTCGAAATTGAATGATACTTACTTATGCTAAAGGATTTTAGCTAAAAAAAAAAAAAAAAAAAAAAAATTACACGCTTCCGAACTAGTGAACATAATTTACATATTGAATTAGGCAGACATCGAAGACCAGTGAAAACACTTATTGAGGAAAGAACAAGTGATTACTGTAAGACTATTGAGGATGAGTTTCATTATGAGATGGTTCGTGAAAAAGTTTCTAACCCGAGAAAAAACCTATTGCAAGGAATGTCCAAAATTTTTGTGGATTTTGAGGATTTGAGTCCGGAAGAAAAAAATATATTTTTGATGAAATGTGAAGATTTTGACACCGTTCCACTCATGATAAATTATATAAATGAGACTGTTGCAATAAGGGGATCCTTATGACCGTAGGTAATGTATTTATTTAAACATCATTGTATATACTTTGGTTTCTTGTTGTAAGGTTGGATTGTGTGTATTGTGCATGCATTATGTTGCATTTGGCAAAATGCCTTCTCTGTGTATTGAAGGTGCAGCTAATAAAGATTCATTCATTCATTCATAACATGGCCTACCTGCCTCGTCATCAGCATTTAAAGATGCCATGGTGTAAGCTAACGCCATGGCATCTTTTTATGCATGTAATCAATATGAACAAAAATAATAATATAATAAAAATTACCTATGTTCCGTGTCAAGAAGATGAATGTCACCTCTCCAGAACTCTTTAATCTGTTGTTATTAATTCACTTATATAAGTCGAGTTTGGTAATTTATAGATATGGATTATCACCATACTTACCTTCCCTGGACCCTAGTATGTATGTATGTATACACACATACACACACACACACACACACACACACACACACACACATATATATATATATATATATATATATATATATATATATATATATATATATATATATATATATATATATATATATATATATATGTATGTATAATTGATTTCCTGAAGAAAAATGCCAGAACTCAACTAACATAACACATTTTGTGCAAGGATACGCGCAGTTTGTGTCGTTTATATCGACTTTGTTCCAATTTTTTTGTCTATGTTTACAGCCACTCTGCTACTTATGTTTACCACTAAGATTCATAAAATCTATTCCTGGCAGGATGAGAGGACAACTCCAAAATCCACGACCATTGATCAGAACTTTAACCTTTTGTCACTTAACTTTTCTCCAAATCTGCCCGGATATAAATAGTCGTCTGCTTTTATGTATAAACTTAAACTTGGTGCTAATAGACAGCTGTTTTGCTGGGTATTGATGCATAGAGCCTTTCGTGATGGCCCGTAGTAGATCCGTCTCCCTAGATCACAGTTAACATTGACAAAAAAGGCGATATAAAACATACTATTCTTTGCAACCTGACCTTTCGATTATTTGTTACGTTAAAGAAGGCAGAAGATAAATAGGATCAAGGTGATATATATGACCAAAGCAAACTGGGTATCTTTTTGTCTCGGCAGATTACTAGAGTGTCATCTTTTTGCTCATTAGCTTCTCCCAAGAGACGAAAATCTAGTTGATGAATTGGTTCTCTTCTCTCAAAAGAAACATTATTTTTATTCTGGTCAACGAACTCCGTGAACGTTGACAAGTATGATTTGACGATAATGACCCGACTTCAATAGCTCTCAACGTGGTCATGACGTCGGGACCAACTTTACTACACAAAAGCTTTTCGTACCGGAAGTAGAGTTGCATGGGGAACATTTCAAACAATCTGGTCCTATCATTCGTGGGCAATGTACTGAAGTGTTAAACTCTTTCACTGCCAACAGGGACTTAACTCATGAAACCCCATCATTCAAGTAGCAGCACGCTTACACTTACATGGGATATAATGGTCCAGGTCAATAGCTTGTCTCGGCGCCTTTTTTCATCTGTACGCGGGACAGCTCCCTCTGGTGGGTGGTGCAGTTTGCACTTCGGGCTACATTCATTTTCATCTTTTTCGTCTGGAACATCACAGTGTGTCTTGGTTTTAGAGGTGAGCCGATCAATTGTAATAAGTCTTATACCTTTTTAGTGACAAATGATGTATTTTCGAGATTAAGAAGAATAAAAAAGGGGTGAAATCAGACGTCCAGAAATCAAGGAATTCTATACGACCTGTGCCTTCAAGATAAGGGTGCAGCAAGCACAAGGCTTTTTTTTGGGGGGGGGGGGGCGCTTGCCACCACTTATTGGTGTTGAAGTACCCATTTCTCTTCTAGACATTTTAGCCTCTTTCATAACGTCGTGTGTTTTCATCATTGACCCGTTATAGTGTATATAAAATTGACTGGGTACCCGGACCCCTGTCCTCAAATGTCTTTACCACCGAGTACTCGGGTAATAAGCTTGTTACTGTATGTGTTCAAATTTTTACCATCCAGGTGAAAACACAAGACTAAAACAACTCAATTCACTAGATAAAACACAGCCAATCTGGTTAGTAACCTTGCTTATACGAGCATGCACACCAAACGCACTTAGATTTCCGTTTTTAGTCACTCTAATATATTTTATGGTTATATTTTCCATGCATGATTTTAAGTGGTTTAAATAAATATTTATGTAACAACGAGCCCGTTAGGGAATAAGAGGGTAAATAAAAGGTTTACAAAAAGTTGTAAGTTGGCCAAAGCGGGAGCTTTGTCGGCGAGCATGGTGGGTTTTTTTGTTGTTGTTTTTTTTTTTTCTTTTGGTTTTGTTTTTTTTTTTTTTTTTTTTTTTTTTGTTTTTTTTTTTTGTTTTGTTTGTTTTTTTTTTTGTTTTTTGTTTTTTTTGTTTTTGTTTTTGTTTTTTTTGATTCAGCCGTAGCAAAAGCTCGCCTTCATGTATCGAAAAAAGAAACAAAAAAAAAAAAAACCCCACTACAAATCTCTGTTCCATCAACGTGAGACAGATCGTTATTTGTCAACAAGTTAATTGGCTATACTGGAGGGCAGCCATGCGGACTCTTCTCCTATCGTACTCTTTCAGTGCCAAATTTTGACTGAGTCAACAGTTTTTCTCGGCCTGCATCGGGCGCTATGCGCTCAATGTTTGCCTAAAAACGCTGTTGACCTTGGTTATTCTCTCTGGAACTATATGTATATTGGTACTTCAATGAAAGGTCTTTTAACGAGGAATACGAATCGGGGGTTCTAGTGATAATTCAGGCTAGTCTGACTTAAGTAGGTCGACTTTAGTCGTGAATGACACTCAAAAGGGTTAAATCAAGATGCAAAACAGCACTACGGGATTCCATCTGCGAGTGTACCATGCAGAAGGGCATTGTCAACCTGCAGCAACGTAATAACCAAGAAAAAGGCCTCACTAACACCCAATAATGCAGAAATGCTTGCAGAATTGAACTAAACAAAGAATACTAATCGTTAGTAGTTATACCACACACTCCAATTGGTATTACTTGAATGACACCCGTGGCAATATCATAGCACAATCATGCACATTGATTGTCAAAATACACGAAAGAGTTTGGTCCTTTTTTTGCTTACATGCAGCTTTTCATCTTAAAAAAAATGAATGCTAAATTAAGTCATAAACATATAACCACTCGTCAAAAGGTTTACGAATTAAAAAAATGATTGACGTGCGGAGGTTGATTATATATATATATATATATATATATATATATATATATATATATATATATATATATATATATATATATATATATATATATATGTATATATATATCTTTCTTTCTTTCCCTCGCTCTCGTTCTTTACCAGCAATTTTTCCGATAATTTATTCGAAGACTATTATATGTAGAATCTCCAAACTTGGCATGCTTATACCACCATATATAAAGTCTGATTTTTTGTGAAGAGGGGTGACAGGTTTGAAAATTATTCAAATTAATACTAACATACCGATATTCATGTTAGCAACCGTATTGATGGTCGTAAAGCAAGGTTACCTTGATATCATTCTGAAGTTCATAGGACTTCAGTATGTGCATGTAAGATCAGCGGACAGCAAAACTCTCGTGAATAGTCCTCTTCTTTTTATGAAATATTTTTCCTTAAATTTCATGTTTTCTCTGATATAGCTTTTTCCAATTACATTTTCGATGCACAATGCAACAATTTTCCTTTGTAGGCTCACAGACGAAGTTTCTCTGGAGCAATTCTTCTTTTCAAGTTTTGTTTATAGAATGGAACCTGTCTATTGCGACCATGCTTGGTGCATTCAAAAGTTCACAATAGACAGGGGTCCCCATATACAGGGTAGATTGATGGCATAGACAATCATCATGGTTACTATGATGAAATATGTCTACATAGGAATTGACTTCAAAATTCACTTATTCAATAATGCAAACATTTAAAGTGAGCGTAACATAAAATAAAAATGGGCAATTAAGTGTTTATTATTAAAAGATGTTAATGTTTCAAACAAATTTTACATATTTAAAACACAACCATGGACCGCTACTATAGAAACAGTTCAATTTAGCCCATTCATTAAAAATCAAAATCATGTTATCAGTGCCATTAATCATTATTTGTTTCCGTTGGGAAGGTCGCATTACGCAATGTATGTGAATCTAATATGACCAATTATGGCGGTCACAGTCGCATCAGACAGGTGGTCGCATTAACCCTTCCCCCCTCAAACCAGCCAAAACCGGCTGGTGGTCAAATGTCGTCTGCTTCAGTGTTTTTAACTAATTTCAACAGTTATGACAAACAATTTGACTGAGAAATGTGCATGAGACTTATCAAGATCACATGGCCCAGGTCAACAGCTTTCCTTGGCATGGGTTGGGCACTGATACAGAAAAGGTTGTATTTTATTTTGGCTGTGAAACTTTTTACAGTCGAAATAAAACCTATCAATTATTGATGCATATGGACTACTTGACCTTGTAAGAAGCATAAACACATATACTTTACAGTACAAGGATGCTTACTACAAATCAGAGAATATATGCTACAGTCTGCATGACCACACTTTACAAGGCACATATATGAGATATTGGCCATGTTTTGTTCTGTATGAGGTAGGGGAGGGGCAGAAAATCTGAAGGTCATGTTAATATCCGAAATTAACATCGGCATGGGTCACGTGACACCCGGTATACCGTTCAGTCTCGGATATGTTAGTGAGGTGACGAGAAGGGGTTCTGCCAAATGGGGGAACAGCATTGGTATCTATACGCCTTTGGTGTTCATACCCAAGCCTTTGATAGGCTCAAGGAGGAGAAGGCGCGTGATGTTATTTCCGGTACTTCTACTGCGCACGCAACCATAGCTATTCCAAGTGTCTAAACATAGGTTAATATATCGATATCGGTGTTGAATGGTGAAAGTCATATTCACTTAAAGATGTGTTATTGATTGATACCAGTGTAGAATGGCGAGTGCCATATCCACCTAAAGATATGATATTATCTTAATATCAGTGATTGACCGTTTAAGTCATATTCGCTTCGAGATATGTTATTATCTTAATATTAGTGTTGAATAGCAAGTATCATATTCATAGAATATGTTAATGGCAACACTTGTCAACACTGTTGAGTTTGCAGTTTGTTTGTTTTCCTCGTTTTACGAAAACATTTAGTTTTATTGAACTGGGTTGGCGATCGATGGCAAATTTAAACCTCCATTAGAATTTTGGGGCTTTGTATTTATATTTAATCACACAAAAACTGTTGCAGTGTACAGTCCTATAGCTATACGGATAGCAGAGTGCCCTGCGAAGGAGAACCCTCAGGGACAGTATTAATTTTTTTCACATAATATACAGATTTTTTTCCGCCTTTTTCAAGTGAACAAATTATCATTTCTTTTTCAAGATAAATCTGCAATTATTACGAAATCTTTCGATGGGTTTGATAACTAGTACATGTCGGGGTAGGGAGTGTGCACGGAATGCCCACTGAGTTTTCTGCCGGAGGGGGGGGGGATGCCAGGTTCTCTATAACCCTCATTCATGATCACTGTGTACTTTTGAGCTTGCATGAATGCATTCCTGATTTGGTTCAAAGAATTATAAAGAAATAAACTTTTATCCTGTTTTCTATTGCGGGGCTTTCCTCGGTTTTTGTGCGACCCCAAACCTCCGTAGACTAGGTCGTCGCATAACCAGTGCATTTTAGGAGCAGATTTTTCGGGTTACTTACTTTTTCCCAGTTCAGCCTTATAACACAACTGCAGCTTCTAATTTTTACCGATTACCGACAGGCAAACAGACAGACACTGACACGCACACACACACACGCACACACAAGCCATTTACAGAGGAAAAGAACGAGAAGACTGTGAGAGTTCTGAGCTCGGCTGACTTGCCTACAGAGACTAAAATGATCCTGTGACCCTCAAAATAAGATTACTTTTCTGTAAGACTATCATCACAATGTCAAAATCTTCGCTCGCTCATGGAGTTGGGGTCATCATTTTTAGATTGAAAGTGGTAGGATCCACCAGTACAAAGGTAAAAGCCAATACGTTTGTTTGACCTTTCAAGGTCACTCAAGGTTAAAATTAACAACATCACAAGAAACGCCATGGGTAATTTCTGATTGGTGTTCAATAGAAACCATGGGTCAAGGATTCACCATCCCCGAGATATTAAAAGCCAAGATGTCAGTTTGATCTTTTAAAGTTGAAACCAATAATACCAGAAGAAACCCTGCAGATATTTTCCTATTAGTGTTAATGGTAATCATGGGCCTAGGTTTCACCATTGCATGTTTTTTCGAACTCTCGACCTTAGGCACCATATTATATATAAAGTCCACCACCCTGAACTTTGAGCCACTGGACAAACCCAAAAGGTTAACCGAGGAGCCAGGTGATGTGTGGCTTGAACTTTGAACTTTGACCCAGTCAGGCATTTCTATAGATACTCTTTTTTGTACAAGTAAATATACATCCAATATAGGTTCAAAGTCGGAGCAATGAGTGCAATAGAGTATGAAACCAGTGTGAGCTAACTATGAGATTAGAACAGTGATGTTTTAGCATGTGTGGCAATTACAGAAGCTGAAGCAGTAACAAGCGAATAGGTGATCCGTTGCGAAAATGAAGTTGGACCAGTTCAATTCTATACTACTCGGGGGGGGGGGGGAGACCACTGCCGTTGGTTTAGCATAGTCTGCCAGAAATATTAGTTTATATAGAAATGTATAGGTGCCACATGGACTGCTATTTCTCAAATTTCTGAAGCTTATCCTGAATGGGCATTGACGATAAGTTTTAATTGTAATCTTTCATTTGGTTTGTCACTCATTGGTTTCAAAAAGTATACAAAACAAAGTATACAAAACAATGACAGGCCATGTTTGGGCCGATTTTAGTACTATAACAGGCTTGTATAAATACCGCATCACAGATTTGCAGGCTAAAACGGCAATATATATATACATATCTATATATCTATATCTATATCTATATCTATATCTATATATCTATATCTATATATATATATATATTTATATATATATATATATATATATATATATATATATATATATGTGTGTGTGTGTGTGTGTGTGTGTGTATATATATATATTATATCATGTTCGGGCCGATTTTAGTACTATAACAGGCTTGTGTAAATACCGCATCACAGGCCTAAAAGCTACAGTGCCGCAATATGATGTATCGATACCCTTCCGGTTCATCGGTAATTGTGTTGATGAGGAGTAAAACTTACTGCAAATGTCGTTCTTATTTTTGCTTTGTGTATTGAAATGTACAAATAGACCCAAATGGGAGATAAAAAATTCATACCATGCATTGTAGACGATAGAAAGTGATCAAGTCGCGCTGGATACCATATAGTAGTACGAGTGATCGAAGCGAACGAGTTCTGCTAGATGGTATCCAGTGCGAGTTGGTATATTTCATGTCGTCAACAAAGTATGCTATAATCGATTATGTATATATATATACTTACGTGTTACGTCTGTACATATGTGCAGTTGGTTTGCACCAATTATGGCCATGGATAACAACAGTATGTCTTGTTTGGAAATTTTTGAAAGAACAAAGCAGAGCAAAAGAGAGAGGTGGAAAGGATTGGTCGTGTCATATTGAACTGCTGTAAGTGAAAAATACGATAAATTTATGTCGACCTGTATGGGATTCGAACCCACTACCTTCGGCACACTCGCATAGCCAAATGTAAAGTCGAAAACGCTGACCTCTGGGCCATCGGGGCAACCCCAAACAAGGTTGACCGAGGACCTAGGGTGATGTTATACCAGGTGTGGCTTATACATTGACAGGGTAGGGCACTTCCACAGACCGACAATTTATGAAATACACCTCTAATATAATTTAAGGAATACACACACAAAAAAAAATGATAGTTTTATAGGTGCTTGGTCTGTGTGCACTTTTGAAAGCAAAGGATACGAAAGTAAGATTATATGCCATTAGTTTTAATATTCCAGCCTGCCCCACCGATTTCACCTCCAGGTTATTGTTTGCGCTTTTCTTGGTTTTCACTATTTATGGGGATTAAATACGTCCACCGCATGAAAATGGAGAAACAAGACACACAGCTTTGTATGCTTATTTTTGACACCCTGTTGCGAAGAGACGATGACAAACCTGCAAAGATTGGGCCATACTTTGACAAAATAAAACGTCTTTTGATAACGTCGGTATGGATTGTGCCTTTGAAACAAGGAATCCAAAATGGCTCTGGTACAATAATAATATAAAAAAAATCGTTATACGCGTTTCCATGAGACAGAGGTGAAAAAGTATAAAATATTACCAAATGTTCTAACGGTCCTCTTTTATTTAAATGACTTTGCTGGTGCACAACTGAACTTAATGGTCAGCACAGGGTGGTCTGGGCATAGGCCTCTATGTGGACCTGGAAAGATGATGTATGTCAGACGGAAGGCGCCT
This sequence comes from Hermodice carunculata, assembly GCA_964020975.1. NCBI lineage: Eukaryota > Metazoa > Annelida > Polychaeta > Eunicida > Amphinomidae > Hermodice > Hermodice carunculata. The sequence goes on along the minus strand of OZ026628.1, from coordinate 19,037,633 downwards.
TTTATGTAGAGACAATGTAGAAGATTAAGCACATTTTCTGTTTCTGTGCCCAGCACTAATGGTATTAGGTTAGAGGCATTTAGAAATATGGAAAGCAGCTCTCTTGATGAGCATTACAGACAGGCATGGCAGAGTTCCTCTGGCTGAAAAATAAGTGGTGTTGGTTTCTTGGCGAGCATACAAACGAACTTGAACAGAACAGTGGTGAATTATTTGACCACTCTTTTAAAACATTATGTTCAGGCTTGGCATTATAGGAGCAGGGAGGCGGAATTTAGAAATTCCACCTCCCTGATAGGAGGCAGTCACATAATGACTTCTCGGAATGGCAGGCTATATGATCGTTCCACATGTACTTCTTGCAAATAGACCTCCCCCAATGCAAATAATTATGTAGGGAAGTATGGTTATGCCGCAAAGTAGCACGTGATGGCGTTCCCTTAACGGTTAAACCATACTGATGTATTCAAACCAGCAGAGACATAATGACGCAATTATTTTCCTGCGCGGCTTGCCCCCATCACTCTGCTCGGGTTCTGCTTTAGGAGCCCACATATTCAAGAGTATGTAATTGCGGGGAGTGGACGATTTTGTAAAGGATTAATACAATGAGATAGTAGCAGTAGTAGTAGTAGTAGTAGTAGTAGTAGTAGTAGTAGTAGTAGTAGTAGTAGTAGTAATAATAATAATAATAATAATAATTTAATTTATCAGGAAAATTCCCCTTTACAGCGGGAGCACCAACGGAACGGGAAACATTCCATGATGTGTCCAAAATATGTAAGAATAATCAGGCATCTTTATTATCTATCAAAACCTCTTCGTATGTTGAAATAAGAGTAGTATTTATAAGTTGTATTTGATGTCCTCCGCACCAAAACTAGAGCTAAACCACACATTGGGACAAAACTCTAGAAAGCGTAAGGACATGTACATTAAACATGTTTCTTATACAATGCAGAACATACAGCTTCCAGCGTCATCATTAAGAAAAAACAGGTACTGCCACAGTATGAATATACAAGTCAGTTACAAAACTTTCAATAAAACAGTTCATAGACTCGGGTTTATTCGGTTCACTTCGGTCCGAGTTCCGGAAGTGCACCCTTCTTTGTTTACATTTTGCGCTCAAGCACGGGGACCGGATTTAAGTGGGGGGATCAGAAAGTAAAACACAGGATTTGCTTGGGTTTAATGAAGGGTCAAACCGTCAGCAAACTAAACATGCACATTTCACCACTGATGTGACATTTTAGGTAAAAGATTTGCACTGTTCAGCGCAATCCATGTAATCACCAGCGTAATCCGTGGCATCCGTTGTAAACATATGAAAGCGATGGCCCGACTCGGCCACTTGCTGATTGGACAATATTGCCAACAATGGAATGCATAATTAATCAGGGTCCGGAAAAGTTCGGTACAAGTCGGTATGCACAGGCCTATTCACCACTGTTGCATACTGTCGGCTCTGTTGATTGGACTCGTTCTGGCAGTTAAGGTATGAAAGAGAGCACCATCACGTGTTATTTTGTGGCGTGACCGAACTTCCCTACAAAAGTATATACAGCATGTACAATGGCGGAGGTCTATTTACAAGAGGTACATGTAGAACGATCATACAATCTTTCATACCAAGAAGTCATTCAGTGACAGTCGCATATAACGCCAAACTTCAACCAAATATGTTTTACATGTTTGGCCAAATAATTCACCAATGTCCAGTCCAAGATCATATGCGTGCTCGCCAAGGAACCAACATAACCCATTTTTCAGCGAGGAGGCAGAAAAACGTTGCCATGCCTGTTTACAATTCTCATTCAGAGAGTTCATTTCTAAATTGCTATATGCCTCTAACCTCATACCATTTAGTGCTGGGCAGACAAATGGAAAATGTGCTTAATCTTCTCTACTATCTGTACAAGGACATCTTCCGTCTGATAAACCCCATCTTTCCAGATCTTCCCCTACACCCAGACACCCAGCGCGGGCCAAAAATTTTAATCGTGGACCGGCAAAGTTATTTACAGTAACAAGTGCCTTTGGCGATTCAGAAGGGATGTTGTACTCCCAATGGCAGGGTTCCTCATGGGGAAAGGAAAGTTTGAAAATGCCCAGTGCACGTGTCCCCCTTTTATTGAGACATGCTGGCTGTATAACCGGGGCCGAGGAAGCGCTGTGTCGCCAGTAATATTCAGTCGCCGTTTCCTGTTTGAGTGTGTGTGGAAATCTACCAGCCATCTGTGTGCTCCAATGCGAGACGAGAGCTCCTGATAGGCTTTGTTTACATATGCTATTTGAATGTCAGCACCAACGAGTCATGCGTAGGAAGGTCAAAATTCTTACAACCTCAAGTTAAAGATTTGCAAAAGTTGACATTCAATGGTTTCAAACACATTTATACGATTCAGTTATCACAAAAACGTCCTTGCTTGCCAGGTCCTAATTCCAAAACCCCTATCGAGTCCCGCTTGGTAATGTTTTGGAGAAATGACTGCTTCGCATTGTGATTACTTGAAAATACGATGGTTGCCACATGACAGCCCGCTATTGCACGTCTTTCGGTGTTCAAATTTAATTTTCTATCACTTTTGATCACGCTCTCCACCTTTTCTGGATGACTGATTCAATAATATTTACGTATCCGTGCATATTGCATTTATAGTTTCGAAAATTCGTGAATCACCTCAGTGTGTGTGCGGCCGTCACACTGTTTACCAAGCTATCCTGCTAACCTGAATTTCAATAATTGACAGTCGGCCGGGTTAAAGAAATGTTACGAAAAGCGATAAGAAATGATATAAAGTAGTCTTTGAAGCCAGTTTCACGAATATAGTCTAATAGATTAGCAAATTCACTATTTGATAGGGTGGTCACTTGATTGTGGGAAATTTTCATTTACTCCCGTCAACGTCAAATCACTTCGGTATGTCAAGAATGTGGGTTGTGGTCAGACGTGATGTGTGCATGTCAAAAATGGTCGATTTTGGGTAGATTTGAAAGCTTAAAATATGAAAAAAACACGCGTGGTCAGTTATATTCGGGGCGTGGCATTATGGATTTGGTCATATATAGATAGCAAAGAGTGTTTGGGGCCAGAATATGGGCCCAAGTTTCAGGGGGTGTGGCTTCATATTTTCGGGAGAATTTTAGATATGGTGTAATCAGATAACTTTCACCGAAAGAGGGCCGTTCAAAAATTTGATAACGTCTGAAAGATTTTTACATGTCTATTCCTTGGGAAAAGTCTAATTTATATGCTTCTAACGATAATGTTTAAATATCCTCAGCCATTCGGCATTCCTTGATTCCAGGGCACGGTCCATGGTTACCTTATGAAAGACCTTCTTAATTTCGTAAACGTATGGCCATATCTTTGCACGTTTGTCATCATTTCTTGCAAAAGAGTGTTAAAAAAAATTGCTTACATAGCCGTGTGTCTGGCATCTCAAATTTCATTCGATGGAAGTATTTGATTCCAATTTGATAGAGAATCAGTTTTACAGGGAGCCATCCTAGTTCACCAAGTGTAGCCACTGCTGCAGGTGAAGAGTAGACCTGAAGTATTGCTTTGGCTATGGTGTATTGAATTGATTTGAAATTTATTAATCCAGCATAAACATTCAAATATACACAGTATACATTGGGGATAGAAACTCTGGTGAGCTTATAATATCCCCATCCATATATGTAAATCTATATAATTATAATATATACCAGATGGCATTATACACATCAAAGATTATCAAGAATACAATCAGTCAATTAGTTGTATTAAGAAGCAACAAAAATTTCAACTTCTTTTTAAATGAAGACAGACAAGGTACCTTTCTCAAATCTTGAGGAATATTATTCCAAACTTTTGGACCATGGTACTTGATTCCATATTTACAAACATTTGTTCGGTATCTAGGGACATATAGTTCTTCCCCGTACCGGGTAGAATAATAATGGACATCAAAATTAAAATGAAAAAAAATCTTAAATATATTTGGCATCAGGTTATGAATCGCCTTATAAACAAAGATAGAAATCATGTAGATATTAATTTGTTCAAATTTTAATATCGTGAGGCTTGAAAAAATAGGATCTGTATGGGCGTTATAAGTAGACAAATTGATAATTCGCACTAGTTTTTTCTGAAGTACAACAATTTGATTTAGGCTTGTGGCATAAGTAGAAGCCCAGGATGTATTGCAGTAGTTAAAGTAAGGACATGCCAAACTATAATATAACTGACACATTACATTTTTCCCAAATTTCCACCTTATTTTTTTGAAAATACCTACAATTTTGCTCAGTGTATTAGAAGTTTGTGAGACGTGATATTTCCAATTCAAATTGTCATCTACCCAAATGCCTAGGAATTTAAAGTGTGTTACCTGTTGTAATTCTGTATCATTGACTTTTATTTTTAAAGAATGATGGCTCATTGAATGATTCCTTCTGTGGAAGAAAATGAAATTATTTTTTTCTATATTGACAGATAGTCTGTTTGAGTTGAACCACTCAATAGCTAAGCCCAAAGACATATTAATGTTGTTTTCCAATACATCTAGATCGTGACCAGTAAATATGAGACTAGTATCATCAGCAAATAGTGAAGAAAAGATGTCTTGTGACACAGTACCAAGATCATTAATGTATAACAAGAAGAGAAGCGGGCCACGTTTTTAGCCTTGTGGTACGCCACATGTGATTTTCATACGAGATGATTCAGTGTTTTGGAAAGAAACAACTTGTTCTCTGTTAGTCATAGAACTTACGAACCACTGAAGAGGCAGTCCTCTAACACCGTAGTGGGACAATTTTGAGAAAAGAATAGTATGATTAACGGTATCGAAAGCCTTGGGCAGATCCAGAAAAATACTGACAGCAAAATTCCTTCTGTCCAGGGCTTCTGATACCTTATTGACTTAGTAATTTACCGCCATTTCTGTACCATATCCTTGGCGAAATCCAAACTGAAAGTCATACAAAATATGATGTTTTTCCAAGTATGCAATAAATTGTTTATTAACTACTTTTTCAAATATTTTGGAAAAGAATAGTAGCACAGAAATTGGTCGGTAATTTGTAAACAATTCAGGATCTCCCTTCTTATATAAGGGGATAACCTTGGCTATTTTAAGAACATCAGGGAAGACACCTGTTGATAGAGACAAGTTTATAATATAGGTTAGAGGTTTAAGAATGCCAGCAGAAATATGTTTGACAACTTTAAGATCAATTTCATCCCATCCTGGTGAAGAATTACGTAAATAATGAATTATAACTCGTACATCATCTTCCACAATGAGGTGAAATAAAGTGAGCAAGGATAATTTCCTTTCAGGTAGGATGAAGAGTTTTGATTGGCAGTGGGAATTAACTTTGTGAGATTTGGTCCGGCATTAATGAAAAATTTATTAAAGTTTGTAGCAATGTCTTTATTATCCGATATGTATGTTCCATTGTATTTAAATTTAGCATTTACTTTATCTTGTTTCTTTTTTCCTATGACATTATTTATAACTTGCCACAATTTGTTAAGATTGTGTTTGTTGTTATCAACAAAAGTGATATTATCATTGAATGGACTTCAGAGAGGTCACAGACTCTTTAGTATTGCATAACCACACTGCACCGACATGGGTAAGTGACGGAAGAATAATACTTTTTCCATATGCTATTTCCGAAGCCAGTACGGTTAACATTAACATGATAAGACATTATTCTGCAGAAGTATCTTCATAAATGAGAAACTTTTGTCGCTACAACATCATTCACGTGTGGCGTGTCTGTTACAGAATCGATATCAAAATGCCCAAATATTTATACAATTTGCATTCAGATATATACACATCTCCAAGTTTCCATTTACTTTCTTTTTGTTCTTTTTTCTTTTTCTTTTTTTTTATTGAAATATCTGCACGCTTACCCGCTACCTTGACTCTAGATTTGTTGGCATTAAACGTCATTCCCCATTTCTACAAAAAAAAACATGTGCAATATTTAACATACAAATTAATTGGTCTTCACTGTCTGCAGTTATTACAATGTCGTCAGCATATAAAAGGCAAGGGATATGTCCGTCCCCATAGGGCACCCCAAGATTTTTTTCTTCAAACATATCAACCATATCTAACATTACGAGAGAAAACAGCGTAGGAGACGAAATGCATCCTTGCTTTACCCCATTAAATATAACCCTACTTTCCACTTTGTCTTAAAGTAGTTTTGTCAAACGCCATGCTTTTTCCTGAATTCCCTTTTCCCATAACATTAAGAAGAGTAGTTCCCTTTTAACCGTATCAAATGCTTCCGAAATATCAAGGAAGGATAGCCAGGAACATATGTTCTGCACTGTATCTGGAACATGTATAATATACATATCCTTACGCTTTGTCGAGTTTTGTCCCAATGATTGCTTTACTTCCTGGTACGGAGGACGCGAATTATTACCTTTGGGTACTATAGATCTATCTCAACATGCACAGATCATTTGTTTAACAAAAGAATGACTGATTACTTGTATATATCTTAGACGCATCATGGAATCTTCCCCGTTCTGTTGGTTCCACCGTTGTAAAACGGAAGTTTTGCTAATAACTCATTGTTGTTGTTGCTATTATTATTATTATTATTATTATTATTATTATTATTATTATTATTATTATTATTATTATTATTATTATTATTATTATTATTATTATTATTATTATTATCACTACCATTATCATTATCATTATCATTACCATTATCATTATCATTATCACTATCATTAGTATTATACACCAGCGATACATTAACTATTGATACAGCTTCCCGGGAGAATCATTATGGTATAAAGCAAGTCTTAATGGCATGCCCAATAGAACTGTTCATACCGAGTTGTACCGAGCTTTTCCGGACCATAATTAATTATGCATTCCATTGTTGGCCTGATTGTCCAATCAGCAAGTAGCCGAGTCGGGCCCACGCCGTCATATTTTTACAACGGATGCCACGGCAAACGCTAGTGATTACAGCATGAATTGTGTTGAACAGTGCAGATCTGTTACCTAAATTGTCATATCAGTGGTGAAACGTGTATTTATAGATTGCTGACGGTTTGATTTTTGGTTAAATCCAAGCACATCCTGTGGTTTACTTTCTTATGCTTCCACGTGTTATCCGGCCAGCGTGGCCGAGCACATAATGTAAACAAAGCAGGGTGCGCTTCCCGAAGTGAACCGAATAAACCCGAGTCCTATGAACAGGTATGTTCTATTCCAATGCCCCGGGATGCAATTCAATGTGTGATACGTCATAACAATTAAGTTCAGGAATTTCATAATAATATCGATTCGTATCTGAATGCTGCGCATGGACGCATACTTTACTAACTGCAAACGTAAAATAGTTTCAGGTTGGAATGACCATGTAGAACCGTACTGGCAACGAACAATCCTGCCTCAGGGTATATCGAAAAGATATAATTCCCCCAGAGTAGGTTTAATAGTATAAATAAGGAACAAAACACGATCCGAATATCATTACCCTGTACGATATGTTAAGAACAATATTTATGCCTCCAGTCATAAAAAGCATTGCAGAAGCTTTGACCAATGATCAGAAAAGATATTTCTTGAAGGTTGTAAATAAAATTAAGACTAGCATCGATGCCATACCTACTACCGTTGACAAAGAAACAAGTCCTGCTGATATTGCTAACACCATAGTTTATGTCTGGGTTAGTTCTAAATTCACCTAAAGGTGGTGCTGCCCATTCGTGTTCATAGTTGACCGCTCACATCTTGTGGTCACTTTCCATGACCCTCACTTTTTTCTCCATAGATTAAACTCGAAAATCCGCAGATATAAATTTAACCTCTCTATATGTTGCCAAATAAGCATGAAACTTTCAGTTTATCACACCTGGGTGTATTTGAAAGATAATAATAGGTACTTCAGGTAGATTAGAAGATGGGAATTCCAAAAATCGCCCTAATATAAAGGGTAAAACTTCCAGGCTCACTGTAATATAATAGGCTTTGCTGACCCAGCACACCTCATATGGAATGGGTTGCTAGGTGTCACAAACATGAATCATGAAAACAAAAGATTGTGTGTCAAAAACTTGGACCAACCGAGATCACCCCTTAGCAAATAAACACCAAAGTGGGCATATGCCTGACACTAATGATGCAAATGAAATGAATAATCTTCGCATTCAGGTCAAGTCACCTATGATGTCTAAATGTAAAGAGAGCAAATGCTCCTCACATCATGTGATATCCATTCCAAGTGTCTGCTCCGTCATATCTCCCTAGAAACTAGGGAAACATGGTGGTGAAATTGGGTGCAACTCGGGTCACATAGGTTACGGTACAGATATGTTAAATATCTACCTGTTTCTGCTATTTAATGCCATGCTAAACATGGGCTGGCTCTTACAGGTTTTCTCAATATCTTCATCTACCATATTCCTAAAAATAAGAGAAAGTTATTGAGTGACTCTGACAACTCTAAAGGCATTGCTTTATAGCAGTATCATCGCCAAAGTGTTAGACTTGATTATTTTGCAAGACAATTTTGAAGTATCAAACTTATCTGAACTTCATTTTGGATTGAAACGAGCATGATATACTACCTAGTGTTGCTTTTTATTGAATGAATGTATTCATTATTACAACTCACATAGGTGAAATGTAAACCTTGTAGTTTAAGATGCCTCTAAAGGCTTTGACAGAGTTATTTATGTCAAAATATTTTCACTGCTGTTAAAAAGATATATATGTCCCATAATAACCAGACCATTTTTGAATGTGTATTTTGATCAAAGAATATCTGTTATATGGGGAAAAAATATGCATCACAACCTTTCAAATGTTTAACGGTGCAAAGCAAGGCGGGGCTTTATCGTTTACTTTGTTTGGAGTTTATTTGGACGAACCTATGTTAAGATTAAAAATGTTTAGATTTGGGTGCACAGAAACCGAAATATGGCGCCACAGGGCCCTCAGATTTATTCAGGTGCCCTGGCTTATGCTGATGCCACAGTACTTCTTACACCCTGTCTACACAGCATGTCTAAAATGTTAAATATTGGTCAACAATTTGCCAAAGAATATAAAGCCATATTCAATCCAGAAAAGTCCAAACATTTTTGCCTTAAAAATAGTGAGCAGTGTGCCAGTTCGTATCGTCAAAACATCCCTATATGCCAAGTAACCCAGTGTGATCATCTAGGAAATGTTATTGGTTTACATGCAGAACACGAAAACAAACAAATATATTCAAAGGATTACATCGGAAGTGAACATTCTCATGGCGTAATTTGGAAAATTGTTTCAAGAAACAAGATGCAAACTATTCAAACCATAATATACGCCACTATACGGACGCCAGTTATGGGACTTCTCACTCCAAGATGTTGATTTGTTTTGTAAAGACTAGAGAAAAGCAGTACGCTTCATCCGGAGAATACCATATACTATCCATAGTAATAAACTCCCATATATTTGCGAGGATTTTCCTGTAGAGGTTCTTATTCAGAGAAGATTTATTAAATATATTCATAAAATAGTTAATAGTACAAATCCCCTTTTTCCCATCTGTGATATCATTGCCCTTGTTGGTAGCCCTTTCTTTGCATGTAACTCCATTAATATAATTTTAAGAAAATACAGCATCAATACATATACATTTTATAATCACAGCCCTACTCATTGCCTCACCCAATTGTATGTATCCAACAGTCTTCATTTCTCTGAAATTGAAAGTCAGACCGTAGTCCTTATTCGAGAATAATGGCAAGCCAGAGACAACAAATTCCATGCGATCTAATTACGCCAAGAACTTTTAGATGCAATAGATGTAGTGTGTGCCATATAAATTCACCTGTGATTTCTATCGCTGCTCTCATTTGAATTCATACCACCGATGATATGACTTACTTTTACAGTTTGGGGATGTCATGTTAATAAGGTACCGTATTCTGTCTATTTGCATTTTTTTCTTTTTCTTCTTTTTTTTACCTATATACATGCACCTCGTATATATATATATATATATATATATATATATATATATATATATATACATACATACATACATATGTATGTATATATGTATATGTGTGTATGTATACATATACATATATATGAATGTATATATGTATATATAGATAGATAAATAGATAGATAGATAGACAGACAGACAGACAGACAGACAGACAGACAGACAGACAGACAGACAGATAGATAGATAGATAGATAGATAGATAGATAGATAGATAGATAGATAGATAGATAGATAGATAGATAGATAGATAGATAGATAGATTGTAATTATGTTATTTTTATTTTTATTATCATCATCGTCATTATTATTATCATCTTTATTATTATTATTATTGTTGGCGGGCGTTCTCGTCAGGTTTTAGGCTGTTTGTCCATACATGCTGACGAGCGCCACAGGCCAAACCAGTACCACAGCCACAGTCACCCGTTTTGACAAATCGGCTGATTCAAGGGGACAAGGCATGAAGATTGAACAGATTAGAATGGCAATGAAACTGCGCTTTTGTTATGTGCAGAATGCTACGAAACCGAAATATCAGCAGGGATTGTGGTTTTGAGAAACTTGAGTGGAAAAAGCAAAGCCTTCTCAAAACTGTTCTGCTCAAATGTCGGGGCCTGATAGCTACGTCAGCTTGGGGAAGCGACTCCCAGTTGCGTGACCTTGCTGCGCTTGGCGTGATAATCGAGTGTCTCCCAGCTAATTGTACAAATATTTGAAGTTTTGGAACATATGACACTCCGACCCGCCCTACAATGCTTGTCACAGTTGACCACAGCCAACAGTGTGGAAATATACCCCACACCGACTTGTTTGCATAAAGATCCTGGCACATTCCTGCTTATTGGAAATTATTCTAAATTATGATAACATTCGACAGTATGTCGATAACTAAGTCACAAGTTTATAGTAAGATTACCCAGGCAACCAATACCTACAATATGGGATACCATGGACTCAGGCTACCAATATCTACAATAGTGGATACCCTGGACCCAGGCTACCAATACCTACAATATGGGATACCCTGGGCCCAGGCTACCAATACCTACAATATTGGATACCCTGGACCCAGGCTACCAATACCTACAATATGGGATACCCTGGATCCAGGCTACCAATACCTACAATATTGGATAACCTGGACCCAGGCTACCAATACCTACAATATGGGATACCCTGGACCCCGGCTACCAATACCTACAATATGGGATACCCTGGACCCAAGCCACCAATACCTACAATATGGGATACCCTGGATCCAGGCTACCAATACCTACAATATGGGATACCCTGGACTCATGCTACCAATACCTACAATATGGAATAACCTGGACCGAAGCTACCAATACCTACAATATGGGATACCCTGGATCCAAGCTACCAATACTTTCGATATGGGATACCCTGGACTCAGGCTACCAATACCTACAATATGGGATACCCTGGACCCAGGCTACCAATACCTACAATATGGGATACCTTGGGCCCCGGCTACCAATACCTACAATATGGGATACCCTGGACCCAAGCCACCAATACCTACAATATGGGATACCCTGGACCCAGGCTACCAATACCTACAATATGGGATACCCTGGACCCAAGCCACCAATACCTTCAATATGAGATACCCTGGATCCAGGCTACCAATACCTACAATATTGGATAACCTGGACCCAGGCTACCAATACCTACAAATATGGGATACCCTGGACCCAGGCTACCATCACCTACTATATGGGGTACTTCAATTTTTTTCACATAATGAAGTACAATTTACTTACCACATACACACTTATGTAAGCAGATGTTCCTGGTCATTCTGGGCAAGTACTCTGAGGGATTCACGAGCAGTTTGGCCTTTTTTTCAGAAATAAGTTCTGTTTTCAAGAATGTTGGTCAACAGAGAACATTTAAAAATGCAAAGCATTCCCCCTGTTACGCATCAAAATTGCGGTCTCAAAAACGTAAAAGAAAAAATAGGATCCATACGAAGGAAGGCCTCGAACGAAAACCCCCACTTTTGGAAGTGTTTCCGTGAGCTACGGAACGCATGTATAAAACTGAAGACGATTACCACAATAAAAACATGTAACCCTGTAAATGACGGACAGTTTAAAACCCAAAAACAACACCAACACACACACACACACACACACACACACACACACACACACACACACACACACACACATACACACAAGAAAAAAAATGGCAAAACAAAACAAAAACAACAAAAATGGTTGAAAATGGTTAAGTACTTCATGTCTGGTATTTCTAACCAATCAATGCCGTCTATACCATCAAACAATTTGGTCCCGTCTGACAGTAAATCTTAAGCCCAAATCTTCAATGATCATTTTCTGAAACATTACGATGTTGATTCTTCCACTTCCACTCTACCTAGCAAGGTCCAAGATTCTAAATTTACTGCAATTCATTGTTTTAGACGAAGACAATATATTTCTAAATACTTGGATATTGACAAGGCATGTGGACCGGATAGTATTTGCTCCAACTGTAAAGGGGGGTAGCCCCGAGTATTACCTCTTCACTTACTAAGCCACTGAACCTTTTTCTTTCTAATTGTA
>OZ026628.1:18952498-19019998 GCA_964020975.1 Hermodice carunculata | reverse complement strand
GGAACCCTGTGGGCCCATACCTCGGCCATTCTGCTGATGTTTTGAATGTTTTTGCCCTGGGCTGACCCATACTTCTTGTCTCTTCATGGGTTATCATTTAGAAAAGAACAGAAACAACTGTTCTACTGAAGCACTGTTTTTTTTTTTTTTTTTTTTTTTTTTTTAATTTCATTTTGTACGCTTGGGTAACACACACACACACACACACACACACACACACACATACACACACGCAGGCACGCAAACGCACATACACACACACACACACACACACACACACACACACCAGACTTCGAATAAATATGTCTTGTAAGCGACTTCAACTGGATGTGCCACCCAGAAACCATCTGTATATAGACGGGAGCACCGTATGCAGTGTATTCACTGCAGTCACAATGGTATCGTAATTTGAGAATATATATATATTTTTCCTCATGAAACTGCCCATTCACACCGGAGCCACTGAAACAGGGTAGGATCTGTGGTACGTCAAAGAAAAAAAAACCATCATTGTTTCAGTTGGCGTTATTATTTTCGTGTTCCGCTGACCAGAGATTCTTCGGCACGCCAGGTCTCACTGAAGAACTTTTTACATGCAATATCCAATTTGTTTCGAATATCTCGTCCATAGTCATATGCTCCATGCTCTAATTCTGAATTTATAAAGAGCCTCGTAAAAACCCAAACATATTGCTGAGTTTTTTTTTTGTTTGTTTGTTTGTTTCGTTATTAATAGCTTTTTCTAAAGTCCATACCAAAATTTCCAGCGAATTTCATTAAATACTGTGCAAGTAAATAAAATTGGTTATATTCCCAAGACCGTCATTACATAATGCACAGATACCACAGCCTTTCATGTTTGGAGGAGAATCATTGTTTTGTAGGTTGTAATTCAAAAGTAGATAACACGACATAAACATTGTTATAACTAAATTGTGATGCGTCTGCATCAGCCATGTAGTGCATTCACTTATAGACAAAATTAAATGTGCCCGAGGTATGTCCCATTACACGTCACACGTGACGTGGAATAACTACGGTGAACGTAAACAAACACGTGTACGAATCACCAGGCCGGCGTTAAAAGTAGGCAGAGAGCATATTTGTGTGACGAATACCAAATTAACCCTTCCCCCCTTGAATTAAGACTGAGTCAACAGCTTTCCTCGGCATGGTTTGGGCACTTAGTGCCCAACCCATGCGGAGGAAAGCTGTTGACTTGGGTCATGTCTTCTTGACAGGTTTCATCTCCAATTTTCAGTCAAATTGCTTTTCATTTCTCTTGAAATCAGTTGAAATCGCAGAAGCAGACGACATTTGACCACCAGCCGGTTTGGCCGGTTTAAGGGGGAAATGGTTAAACATAGATTGACAACATGTTATACGGCTGGACTGTGAGTTCCTAGTTTTCTCTCAATCAGGATCGTTGTTTATGTAAAAATCACGAGTGACCGCCTGCCTATGGTATTATGTGGAAACTCAGAAATTGGAGACGACCTGCCATACATCAGAGCACCATCGCCTTAATATGATCACACCAATGGGTGGCAACGAGAACAACAAGCATAGAAGGAAAAATAAAATGAAAATAACAATAGATAGATAAATGGATAGATAGATAGATAGGTAGATGAATGAATGAATGAATGAATAAATGAATAAATGAATGAATGAATGAATGAATGAATGAATGAATGAATGAATGAATGAATAAATAAATAAATAAATAAATAAATAAATAAATAAATAAATAAATAAATAAATAAATAAATAAATAAATGCAATGAGATATTACTATTTTCTTCCTCAGTTTTCGGTGCAGTAACTATTCTATTATGATTGAAAAGCGAACACAACGCAATAATCGGTACGTCTGCACTGAGGTTGACGCAGATAAGAGACGTCTGGCGGCCAACAGAGGGACAAAGAGCAGATAAAAGAATTCTTACAGCCAATAGAGAGACCAAATAATAGAATAATCGTGCTGCCAACACACAGTACAGATAAGTGAAATCTTACTGCCGAGCGAGAGAGAGAGAGAGAGAGAGAGAGAGAGAGAGATAGAGAGAGATAGAGAGAGAGAGAGAGAGAGAGAGAGAGAGAGAGAGAGAGAGAGAGAGAGAGAGAGAGAGAGAGAGAGAGAGAGAGAGAGAGAAGAGAGCAACAAATCTAACATTGACGTGGAGTTGTCCACCTTTTTCGGTACTTTCCCTCAAAAGAGACATGGCACGTATTTCACAGCATAGAGACAAACAAAATCAGCAATGAAGAAGGAAATACCAACACTTCATATTGATTTGTGAAGCAGAAGAAGTGTGTCTGATATAAATACCCACCATTGATTTAAGGTTCATTGATATCTAATCACACAGAATGTATTTTGACATGATAATTGAATGTTTACACAAAGCGATGCAGGCACAAAAAAAAGAGGTCTTGTCACGACCCTCTCAAACTTTTTACATGTATTGCAGTTTTCATATTTCAATGAGCAACATTTGTTCAAGATCTAATAAAAAAAGAAAAGAAAGAAAATGTATACTGAGCGGGAACAAACGATATCAAGGCAGGTATGGGGGGAACATTTGTTGTATGTTGACTGGCGTGGCCAGGACCCACCATGGATTCGACTTGTGCGTCAACATTGTGGCGCGTGCGCAAACCGAAAGTTCATAAACACTACTCATCCGGTTGCAACTCTACCAAATGTTCCTGGGTGGCCGGCAAAATGAAGTTCAATTTAAATCACTGAAATGTAAAAGATCATTCTGCAAGCACATGTACTTATCGAGCAAAAGGTACATCCTTGATTGGGACACATGTCATTGCAAAGCAATAACAGAGAGCAAGGGTTCCCAAGTGATAACCATCCATTTAAGTCTCAACACCTGCATTACCATATAGCGATCATCCCTAAATTATCCATCCTGCAATATAGAAGAAGAATGCTGTATTCTCCAAATTGAAATTACCACATAACTACCATGTCAATATTTCTCATACGTACCATGCTACATAACAACCATGCCTGTGTTTCCCATATGTACTGTATTACATAACAACCATGCCTGTGTTTCCCATACGTACTATATTACATAACAACCATGCCTGTGTTTCCCATACGTACTGTATTGCATAACAACCATGCCTGTGTTTCCCATACGTACCATATTACATAACAACCATGCCTGTGTTTCCCATACGTACTGTATTGCATAACAACCATGCCTGTGTTTCCCATACGCGCTATATCACATAACAACCAAGCCTCTATTTCCCACACGTACCATATTATATACAACCATGTCTGTATTTACCGTATGTAATATATTACACAACAAACATGCCTATATTTCCCATACGTACTAAATTACATAACAATCATGTCTGTTTTTCCCGGGCGTTCCAATGTACATGACAACCATGCCTGTATTTCCCATCGGTACTATATTACATACCAACCATGCCTGTATTTCCCATACGTACTATATTACATAGCAACCATGCCTGTATTTCCCATACATACTATACTACATAACTACCATGTCTGTATTTCCCATACGTACCATATTACATAGCAAGCATGCCTATATTTCCCATACATACTATACTACATAACTACCATGTCTGTATTTCCCATACGTACCATATTACATAACAACCATGTCTGTATTTCCCATACATACTATACTACATAACTACCATGTCTGTATTTCCCATACGTACCATATTACATAACAACCATGTCTGTATTTCCCATACGTACTATATTACATAACAACCATGTATGTATTTCCCATGCGTACCATACTACATAACAACCATGCCTGTATTTTCCAGTACGTACCATAGTACATAACACCCACGTCTGTATTTTCCAATACGTACCATACTACATCACAATCATGTCTGTATTTCCCATACGTACAATAGTACATAACAACCGTGTCTATATTTCCAATACGTACCATACTACATAACAACCATGTCTATATTTCCCTTACGTACCATACTACATAACAACCATGCCTGTATTTCCCATACGTACTATATTACATAACAAGCATGCCTGTATTTTCCCGTACGTACCATACTGCATAACTACCATGCCTGTATTTTCCCATACGTACCATACTACATAACAACCATGCCTGTATTTTCCCATACGTACCATACTAGATAACAACCATGTCTGTATTTCCAATACGTACTATATTAAATAACAACCATGCCTGTATTTTCCCATACGTTGCACACTACATAACAAACATGCCTGTATTTTCCTATAGGTGCCATACTACATCACAACCATGTCTGTATTCCCCATACGTACCATTTTACATAACAACCATGTCTGTATTTCCAATACGCACCATATTACATAACAACCATGTCTGTATTTCCGATACGTACTATATTTCATAACAACCATGTCTATATTTCCCATACGTACCATATTACACAACAACCATGTCTGTATTTCCCATATGTACCATGTTACATAACAACCATGTCTGTATTTCCCACACGTACCATATTACATAACAACCATGTCTGTATTTCCCATACGTACCATATTACATAACAACCATGTCTGTATTTCCCATACGTACCATATTACATAACAACCATGTCTGTATTTCCCATACGTACCATATTACATAACAACCATGTCTGTATTTCCCATACGCACCATATTACATAACAAGCATACCTGTATTTCTGATACGTACTATATTTCATAACAACCATGTCTGTATTTCCCATATGTACCATATTACATAACAACCATGTCTGTATTTCCCACACGTACCATATTACATAACAACCATGTCTGTATTTCCCATACGTACCATATTACATAACAGCCATGCCTGTACTTCTGATACGTACTTTATTTCATAACAACCATGTCTGTATTTCCCATACGTACCATATTACACAACAACCATGTCTGTGTTTCCCATATGTACCATATTACATAACAACCATGCCTGTACTTCCGATACGTACTATATTACATAACAACCATGTCTGTATTTCCCATACGTACCATATTACATAGCAACCATGTCTGTATTTCCCATACGTACCATATTACACAACAACCATGTCTGTATTTCCCATATGTACCATATTACATAACAACCATGCCTGTACTTCTGATACGTACTATATTACATAACAACCATGTCTGTATTTCCCATACGTACCATATTACATAACGACCATGTCTGTATTTCCCATTCCTGTCACACCACATTAGAATCATGCCTGTATTTTCAATACCTACAATACCATATAACAATCATATGCATAAGCTAAATCCTACAATAGTATACAAAAACTAGAAAAGAAAATTTGCTTCAAAAAAACTCTGTGTACTTTCAAAAGTTGCAGATATGGCTAGATGAAAAATTCAAAGTCCAAATAACCTTAACTTTTGAACTTTATAGATATCATGTTTGATAAAAAATGTGCAAAGTTGTAATGCTTACAATTTGAGCCCGACATAACGAAATTCGATGAAATATTAACCAAATTACTAGATAAAAATGTCAAAGGCCCAATCGATCTTGACCTTTAAATTTAAGTTGTCACATGTTCATCACAATAATGCGCAGTTTTGCAATGCCTAAAATTTCAGTCCAACATGATTAGAATTGGATCGAAACTGGACGAAAATTTCAAAGCTTCAAATGATCTTCACCTTTATCCTTAAGAGGTCTCACGTAAATTACAAATATGTACTGTGTTATAATATCCTTTTTCAAAGTCCAGCATGTACCAAATGAAATGAAAATTAACCAAGTTATGGCTAGATAAAAATTTCAAAGGGCAAATTAGCCTTGACTTTTGACTTAAAGGGGTCAAAATGTAGATTACAAAAAGGTGCATAGTTGCATGGCTTCAATGTGAGCCCAACATGACTGAAATTGGATGAAATTTATCAAACTTATGGTAAAATGAAAATTTCAAAGACCCCTATGACATTGACCTTTAAATTTAAAGGGTCACGTGTAAATTCACCAATGTGCAGTGTTGCGATACCTACAATTTCAGTCCAACATATCTAGAATTGGCCGGAAATTTGTTAAGTTATACCTGGATGAAAATTTCAAAGTTCTAAATGACCTTGACTTAGGACCTGAAGAAGTCGCACGTAAATTACAAAACTATGCAGTGTTAGAATGTCTACAATTTGAGCCCAGCATGGTCAAAATCGGATGAAAATTGAACAAGTTATGACTAGAAGAAAATTTCAAATGATAAGGTGTCATTGACCTTGGATCTTTATAGGTCACATGTAAATTACAAAAAAAAAATTGCAATATTGTCATGCCTACAGTTTGGGTCCAACATGGTAAAACTGACAGAAAATCGACAGAGTAATGGCTGTATAAAAAAAGTTCAAATATCCAAATGACCTTGCTGTTTGACCTTTTGAGGTTATGGCTAGAAGAAAATTTCAAATGACAAGGTGTCATTGACCTTGGATCTTTATAGGGCACATGTAAAAGTAAAAAAAAATGTGCAATATTGTCATGCCTACAGTTTGGGTCCAACATGGTAAAAATGACAGAAAATCGACAGAGTTATGGCTGTATAAAAAAAAAGTTCAAAGATCCAATTGACCTTGCTCTTTGACCTTTTGAGGTTACTTCTAAATTGTAAAACTTTGCACGATTACAATATATACAATTTGAGCTCAGCATGATTAAAAAATGGATAACATTGACGGACTTATGGCTTGAATAAGATTTCAAGTGGCAAAATAAGCTTGAGATTTGACCTTTAGAGGTAACATGTAAATTACAAAAAATGCGGTTTTACAAACATTTTAATGGAAGGGGGGTTTGTTACATGTACCTGCGATGGTTTTGGAGCTATTCAAGATTTGAATTTTAAAATGGCCCTACTTTGCATAAGTTTCAAATCATCACCCCTCTTTATGAAAAAGAAATGACTTCATATCTGGATATATAATCGTAGAAAGTTTGATGTTTCCAAATGTAATGGTGTCCCAGGAAATTGTCAGACAAATTACTGGTAAAAAGGAAAGATAATAGGAAAGAAAGAAAGAAGAAGAGGAAGAAGAAAGAAAGAAAAAAAGAAAGAAAGAAAGAAAGAAAGAAAGAAAGAAAGAAAGAAAGAAAGAAAGAAAGAAAGAAAGAAAGAAAGAAAGAAAGAAAGAAAGAAAGAAAGAGAATTTCTGTGTGTGCACACAGCCATTATGATACGTGCATTACCAAGACCTACAAGAACATATAACAAGCATATTAATATTTTCAATACTTGCACACAACCAAATGTCATACCTGTTTTCCCCATATATTTATATTCAACACTATGTAACGCTATGCCTGCATTCCCGATGCTAAAAAAAGGTATAAAAATTCCTGTTTGTATTTCCTACACTTACAATAGTACAGACCCCCCCCCCCCGCTTGTATCCCCATACTTAAAACGGTATATGACAATCTTACGCGTGCTCCTAAAAAAGTACACAACAATCATGCCTCTATTTCCCTTACCTACAAAAGTACACAACAGCCATTCCTCTATTTCCTTTACCTAAAGAAGTACACAACAACCATGCCTCTATTTCCTTACCTACAAAAGTACACAACAATCATGCCTCTATTTCCCTTACCTAGAAAATTACACAATGATCATGCCTCTATTTCCCTTACCTACAAAAGTACACAACAATCATGCATCTATTCCCCTTGACCCGAAAAGTATACACCAGTCGTGCCTGTATTCCTATGCATACCACAGTATACAACAATTTTACCTCTATTCTCTATACCTACAACAGTATGTAACAGTCATGCCTGTATTACCCGCTTACCTACGTGCGTATAATAGAAGTTTTCCTGGCCAGATATGGACTAAAAAGAGGCACAAGGCCGGGCAGGGATGGGATAATAAATAAGATGTTATCAAGTCTTACAAGATACTAGGGTGCGACCGCTTTGTACAAATTTGACAGGAAACATCATAGGCCAATCCATAAAAAGGCGATCCCTACAAGCCAGACGACTATGCTCTGTTTAGTCACTGTCCAGATGACTATGCTCTGTCTAGTCACTGTCCAGACGACTATGCTCTGTCTAGTCACTGTCCAGACGACTATGCTCTGTTCAGTCACTGTCCAGATGACTATGCTCTGTCTAGTCACTGTCCAGACGACTATGCTCTGCCTAGTCACTGTCCAGACGACTATGCTCTGTTTAGTCACTGTCCAGATGACTATGCTCTGTCTAGTCACTGTCCAGACGACTATGCTCTGTCTAGTCACTGTTCAGATGACTATGCTCTGTCTAGTCACTGTCCAGACGACTATGCTCTGTCTAGTCACTGTCCGGACGACTATGCTCTGTCTAGTCACTGTCCAGACGACTATGCTCTGTCTAGTCACTGTCCAGACGACTATGCTCTGTCTACTCACTGTCCAGAGGAATTTGCTCTGTCTAGTCACTGTCTTGAAAACATTACTGAACACATATTTTAATCATGATTTTTAAACACTATTTATATGTCTGCTTTGTAGAGCTTAAGTTTGTCTCTGCCTCTATATGGAGGAGATTATTACCATACAGTCCTGTTTAACGAACTAAATGTGTCTGTGTTTCCATATGCAGGGAAGCATTACAATACAGACTTGTTATTGACGAATTCGGTGATCTTTTTCTTAATATCTTAGCCCCCAATGCATCAATATGTCAGTAATTGAATTAAAACTGACTATGATAATACTGAACCATTCACTTCAAATGCTGGTGTCAAGCACGAATGTGCCATATGCTCTTTTTTGCTAAATCTATTTTTGCAGATTTGCCGTCAACTGTTGACTACACTTCTAGCACAGCTAAATATCCGAATCCCAATATGAATAGACCTGTTCATATCGAGTTGTACCGAACCTTTCCGGACCGTAATTAATTATGCATTCCATTGTTGGCCTGATTGTCCAATCAGCAAGTAGCTGAGTCGGGCCCACGCCGTCATGTTTACAACGTATGACACGACAAACGCTCGGGATTCCAGCATGGATTGTGTTGAACAGTGCAGATCATTTACCTAAATTATCATATCAGTGGTGAAACGTGCATTTATAGATTGTTGACAGTTTTATTTGTCGTTACATCCAAGCACATCCTGTGTTTTACTTTCTTATGCTTCCACGTGTAATCCGGCCAGCGTGGTCGAGCACAGAATGTAAACGAAGCAGGATGCGCTTCCCGAAGTGAACCGGAAACCCGAGTCCTGTGAACTGGTCTATTGTCTTGTGTATGTGGATGATCTTGTTTTGATACCAGAAACCCCACCAGGAGCAGGATGCACATTATACAGGCGTTACGATTATTGTGAAACGGGCTGTAAGCTTCTCAAAGACTAAAATATACTTCTCGATACTTTCAGGGTCCCCAAACCACACCGTCCTAGTTTATGGATCTGCGCAGAACTGGGTGTGTTAAAGTTTAAATCTGAAATCTTTTGTTTGATTTAAAGTAGCAGTTGGCACAATGTTTTAGCCAGAGGGAGCTAAAATGAAATGGGACAAGAATTTTAGCACGATCCTAAACTATGTTCGCCCGGCGGTCGTTGAGTGTGCCTACGAATACTTTGAAGTTTGTGAAGGAAAATGTATATAATCAGGAAATTTATGCTATAATGGTATTAACCTGGGCTATTGTAATATAAGTCTATGCTATCTTCCAGACTGCCTGGTCAACTGGTTCGCGCATCTTCAGAGGTCAGTACCAAGACCCATTGCAAACGCTTGCAACCATGCACACATGGTTCCTCTGGCAAAACAGCTTCGCGGGGTTCCTATCACGCAGCAGAAGATTCATTGCAGCGTGGAGCTGGCCAGCAACGCCCCCTGACGGTTCGCATCAACTTATCTCAGCAATATTTCAAGTCACAGACGAAACATGGAACTAGATCCGAATTTCTCTTGCTTGTACCTCTGCGTATAGAAGCCCAGGTGATAAGGCCGTCAGCAAAGGTGCACCGATTTTATGGAGCAGCTGGACTTAGAATTGCGATATCTACTTTAAATGGTTTAGGAAGGGTCTTTTTTATTTTGTTTTTTATTCATTTCGAACACCCTTTGGCCACTTAAGATCTACACCCAGTATTGCTCCCCCTGGATTTTACGAACAAAATGAACTGCTTTGAACATTTTACTACTTTAAATACCAAAAATGTCATGACCTCGGCTAATGAACCCGTTATATCCACAAAGCAAACGGTGGACATTTTAACAGAGTAATCCAAGCCCGTAACCAGGGGGTAACGTGGGTGATCTACACCCACATAAGCACCAAAAAGTCCAAGAATCCTCCCCTCAAAAAGTAATAAAAATAAACAAAACAAAGCAAAAAACAAAAACAAAAACAAAAACAAAAAAAAAAAAAAACGAAACAAAACAAAACAAAAAAAAAAAAAAAAAAAAAAAAAAGAAAGAAAGAGAGAAAGAAGCAACGTATCTCTTTAATATATGTTTACGATAATAATCATTCTCTGCATAAGGTCCGCACAAGAATTGATTCATCCAGGAGTACTCTACTTATATCTGATTTATTACAGCACTTTGAAAAAGAAAAAAAAGTCATTTGATATCTGTCCCGTCATTCCAACATGTCAAGACCTGTTTGAAGTCCATGTTCGTATAACACTCTTTCTATTGGAAAGCATGCCATTGATGGTAAAGATATCCCACCAATTAAGGAAAAATGTTCGAATTTTTAGCTTGTTGTCAAATTTTTTCTTCGATTTTTATTTCATTTATTGCCACTTTGTTAATACATGAATCCCAGCTTTTGGAACGCTCTTTGAGATAAAAACAAATCACTTAGATTCAAAAGTGCAATATATATATGTTAACAATAATAATCATTCTCTGCATAAGGTCCGCACAAGAATTGATTTATCCAGGAGTACTCTACTTATATCTGATTTATTACAGCACTTTGAAAAAGAAAAAAAAAGTCATTTGATATCTGTCCCGTCATTTCAACATGTCAAGACCTGTTTGAAGTCCATGTTCGTATAACACTCTTTCTATTGGAAAGCATGCCATTGATGGTAAAGATATCCCACCAATTAAGGAAAAATGTTCGAATTTTTAGCTTGTTGTCAAATTTTTTCTTCGATTTTTATTTCATTTATTGCCACTTTGTTAATACATGAATCCCAGCTTTTGGAACGCTCTTTGAGATAAAAACAAATCACTTAGATTCAAAAGTGCAATATATATATATATATACATATATATATATATATATATATATATATATATATATATATATATATATATATATATATATATATATATATATATATATATATATTACCTTTTTATTATATTTTATTATTTTTCCTAATAGGTCCATGCAAGGGGATAGTCCCTTGTTTTATGTAAATATAGATGTGAGCTGGGTAAAAGGTCCACGTTTGTGCGTTACAGTTTATTGGGTAATCAGCTAAGATAAGTTCACACTAGATCTCATTATGGCGTGCCTGACTGAGTAATAAGTGTGTTACTGGAGTTTTATAGCTGTATCAGAGGTAAGACTAGTTCAAAGATTATCTAGCTATGTCCCGCGAAATCGGAAAGATTAGTTTCAATACAATAGATCAATGCTCCGGTAAACTAAGTTAACTATCCTCTTTCCGGCTCCATGAAGTAAAAAAAAAATACATATACATAAGCAAATGATATATTGTTGAAAAAACCATGACAACAGATCATAATTAAGATATAAGACCCTTTCCTTTTAATTCGTGAGAAAAATTTGCTTTGATCTGAAGTTACGATGTGCTATCGGTGTTCAAAAATGTTGAAATAAATTGTTACCGGTTCAACAAAATTTCTGTACTGCTTTCCCTGAATCGTCCTAACATATGTGCCTTAAATGCAATCCACAGATTGTCTTGGTGTTCGTTTTGGAATTGCAAGGTTGGATATAACAAACCTACAATGTAGAGTGACATGAACTTTGAAGCACAGTAACATTAGCAAAACAAGCACAGATAAAAATTCTAGAGGTAGCCTTTCATCCAGATATATGTAGCCAGTAATTGTCTGGGAACAGACTGCAGTTTGATAACCCATTATGATGTTATTTCCAGATTTGTATATTCATCTTATATTACATTATAATTTGTATCAAATAAGTTGTTGTTTATACAATAATATAAACCAAAGGGGATAATTTTGGCTTGATTTATAATCTATCGATCATAGCCATCTGAAAAATATCCACTTTGCTGATACTTGTGGGAATACCTTCCAGTCATTGTTTATACAAAAATTAGAACCAAACGGGACCTTTTTTTGCTTCTTTTATAATTTAACGACCACGGCCATCTAAACAATATACACCTTGCTTATACGTGTGTGAATACTTTTCAGTTCATGCAGCCTAAAAAGTAATATGTGTACTTAGTTTACCGGCGCATAGCTCGACCAAATTTGGAAACGAAGGCTAATCAAATCGCAACCAATATTTTATTCTTGATGGACTTTTTATTATTTAATAAAAACTTAGGTATTGTTAAAACCCTCTCTTAACATGCAATTCGCAGTTTATTCAGTTACTTGATTATTTATATATATATATGTGTGTGTGTGTGTGTGTGTGCGTGCGTGCGTGCGTGCGTGCGTGCGTGTGTGTGTGTGTCTTTTCCCAGAACCACTTCCTGGTAGTCATTACCTATTCTCAACATGTTTCGGATCCTTTTACCCGTACATGTCTCTGAGTAGCAGCTCCTTGTCTAAGCTAAATATTCTGCAATATAAATAAATACATATGGTTCTAGATGCAAAGTCTTGCAATTTACAACAAATACGACCAAATCTCAAAATATGTGACAAAAACGTATTATATCCAATAGTTTCTGAAATATCACTGTCCGTGAAAGGATTATTAACTATTTCAAACTTAAACTCATCTATTTTGTGATAGACTTTCATACAAAACCTGTCGCTAGTTACCTGAATATCCAAGTCCAAAACAACACATCTCTGAAACCATCTGAATAACTACCCTCCAAAGGGATATCTTTTGGGTAAATTTCGTTAGCAATTTCACTGAAATTTTGTACTTTTACGCAAGCAATGTCATCAATATATCTTGCGTTGTTTGATAATTTTGTAGCCATTTGAAAGTTTTTTTTTTCATCAATTTATCCATATACTTAAATTTAAGCCAGGTTATATATAAATCTGCTAGTAAAGGGGAGCAGTTGCTACCCATTGGAATGCCTTTTATTTTTGAAAAATACAAGTGGTCCGCATTGAACAAAAGTATTATCCGAAAGAAAATTTATAGCATCTATCAAAGTTTCAACAGTGTAATATTTAACACAGCTTTTTGAGTATTTATTGTATGACCAATATGCTTTCTTTGCATATGAATTAATATTTATGTATGGTTAAACCTTTTGCTTATTAATTCTGAAAGTGAACTTAAACTTCATCTATGGATAGATTTGTGTAGAATGTAGGAAAATCAAAACATTATATATTTTTTGCTTTTATATCTTTGATTTTAGATACAAACTCGGAAGAATTTCTAATACACCAAAAACAATTAATTTCACAGTTTCTAGAAATTGCATTACATTATTTACGAACATGATTCCTAATTGCAGTCAAACACAATGTTACTTCTTTTGATAATTGTTTTGTAGTACATTTTGAAGCGCCAGCTATGAATCTAGATTTAAAAGGGTTTTTATGTAATTTGGGTATCTAGAACAAAAGTGGAATAGAGGAGTCCTCTTTAGAGATTTTGATATTAAAATTCCTTTTCATCTCATCCCTATGTGTATCTATCAAGTTATCAATGGATTGTTTGTGTAATTTATAAACGTCATTTCCTCTTATTAATATTGTCAATCCCTTTTTAGCATTAGAATGTGAAGTATTTGTTAATGCTTTGAATGTCTTGTTGGTTCATTCCAGATAGCATATTGGCCTGCCATGCACAATGCAGGCTCTGTCTATACATACAAATGTATCGTATAATATATGTACGAGTACAATCGACGATCCGTATAAAAGGTAACGAAAAAGAAGCTAAGATAGAAAAGACTAACATTCCATCCCATTTACAACCCAGCCTGTACTCGTAAAATTATATCCTCAATCGCAATTATCAGAAAGAAATATATTTGAATCATGGCGTAAAACAAGGATGTGTGCTAAGCCAGACTCTTTTTAACTCATTCATCATTCATTTGTCAAAAAAAATTCACATGCCTGCCATCCAGTAACCCCATATAATGAGAAACTAAACTGCATGCTTTATACGGATGACCGGATGCTTATTTCGGGAAGTGAACATGACTTACAATGTTGTTAAGACAAATAACATGCATCTGAATATAAAATATAAAAAAATCAAAAGTAGTTATATTTAATAGGTCTAGTAAAAAAAAAAGACGCTTCTTTGTTGGTAATGAACCAGAAATAATTAACAAATATGCCTACCTCGTCAATGAAATGAAATCTGATGGAAATTTTGCTGGCGCCGCAAAACATTTATGTGAAAAAAATAAAAGTGCTTTTGGACGCTTAAAACATACCCTGTCTGGTGTAAAACATGACGTTCGCTTATATTTGGATTTATTTGATAAACTGATTGCCCCTTATTTATTTGTGGATTGCGAAACATGGGGTGCACATGCTCTATCTACTACAAATTGCATCGGTCAAGAAAATAGATCAGGTTGTTTTAAGACTGAATTCAAAAAGTTATATCTAAGGTGGTTTTTTTAATATACTATAAGCGTGAACTCTAAAGCATGCAATATTGCCGTCTTGTGTGAGCTCGGAGCTTTTCCATATTCTCTGAAAATACTGAACTTTATATGTCAAAACTGGCACCGAATTATAAACTCTAACCATGACAAATTGTTGTATGATGCCTATAAATGTAACTCCAAAACTCTGTCAATGACTCACTCTAACTGGCAACACACTGTGAAGAACACCCTAAAATTAATCGAATACAAAGATATTTGGAACAATGGTGGCGACGAATTTTGAAATTTTTTCAGAAAATTTTTTGCAAAAAATATTACATGGGAAATTTCTCATTCAATGGCACACTGACTTTTCTAGGCAATCTTCCCCAGATAAAAAATTAAGAATCTATTCAAAATTTAAATCAAAGTTTTAGATGGAAGATTACTTACTGGTGTTGAGGGATATAGCTGGAAGAAGAAACTTAACCCGATTAAGAATCACAGCACATAATTTATATGTTGAAAAAGGGAGGCACAAAAGGCCAGTTAAAGCGCCAGTAGATGAGAGAATATGTGACTTGTGCTTTGAATTAAAAGAGAAATTTTATTAGATTTTAATTTGTCAAAAGTTCTTTGAAGTCAGGAAACAACTCATTAATAAAGTGTCGCAATTTCTAGTTGATTTTAAATTCTAAATTCCGGAACATGAATTTATTAAGTTAATGAAATGTGGTGACGTGGACGTGATTTAGAATTTACGAAAAAAAAATATAACGAAAACTGTAAAAATTAGAAGAAAGTTGTGACGGAAAGGTATCCTATTCTTTTGGTTCAACTTGGGTCACCTTTGTTTGTATGATTTTTTTTCATACAATTATTATAATCCTCTTTATCTGTTGTGTTTGTGTGTATTTTGTATGCTCCCAACATATTTGCTGATGTGGGGTCTTTATAATGTAGACTATGCTTGCACTATTTCTGTGTTAGACCCACCAACAAAATACAATTGATATGTATTAAATGGCGTAGTCGCAACAAAGGTCATTCATTCATTCACGTACAGGCCCCGAAATATGTTCTGCGTGGTTTCCCGCTGAAGACCCTTTGATATATTTGGGCTAATGCAGCCTCTGTCAAAATTCTACAGAACAACATGTACAATATGGACAATAATACATTTCACATTCGTATAGGTTAGACACATTAGCTAATGGAGTGTAGAGTTCGGATAGCGGAATAGGGTAACGACTTCCAGGAATTGGTCTTGGAAAAAAGACACAAATATAATCACTACAGTGGTCCCTGTCTTAAGAGACCGCACCTAGGGCAGGTCAAACTGTGGTGTCTCAAACCAGGTGGTCTCTCATTAGAGGCATAATAACAAGGAAAAGATTGCACAGTGTTCTGAGAGAGCGGTCTTAAAAATATATGCGGCCTCTGACTGGAGGGGTCTCTCAAGACAAGTACCACTGTACGGTGTCTCTCCTATTGCGCCGTGTTGGGGCTTCCCATCGGAAGACCACTAGCAGCCTGGCACGGGGCGAGGGGAGGGGAGTCTTGTTGACATTCTACGCCACTCGATTAACTCGTGCAATTACCGCTGGCATAGTTCACGTGGGGTACAGACTAGTGAACCTGCTGACCAAGACATTCTAATTCCTTTACACAATTCCATCTAAAACGTATGAGCTTTTTAGATGGTATTTGTGTATCGAGCTGGCACTTGCCCGTGCTTTTTTATTTATATTAAATGTATGCTTGAGTTGTCTATGGTATTTTGGCTTTTGCTATCTGTATACTTATTTACTTGTATCTTTGAGGGTTTTTTTGCTGACTTACGTGCTTCGTATGCTTGAGTTTTATAATTTATGTACATATCGTTGAATCTGGATTTGTGATAATTGGTTACTATGATTAGAGTTCTTTATGTGTACTTATAATAAAGGTGGGAGGGTTGGGTCAATCAGACGTAAAAAAACACTATGTGACCAGCCTGTAACTTGCGCTACAGTCCCCCATAATTGCCTCATTTTGATGTTGAGCTTGCTGCCGTAAGAGGGCGAACATGCTGTGACACTGTTGCACCGATTGCAGTCATCTAAGCATGGTGATGAGATGCGTTCGAGGACATTATGACAAAGTTTGTGAGTTTTAAAATGACATCATCAGATAAAACTTATATCAAAAATGGATCCGACAACGCGGAGCTTGACAGAGCCCTCGGTCTTCCATCTCACTGATACAGGCCTCTCTGTCAAGTTCCGCGGTGTCTTGATCCTTTATCACTTCGACGTATTTATCTTTTTCCTTGTTACCGGAGGTTCAATAAAGATACTATTAACATTAAGTTTCTGGACCTGAATTGCCAATGCGACGTCAATTTTTGAACATTCAACTAATGGAAAACCGATATTGACCGGTATCACTTATTATCGCCATATTGCAAGCTTTTATATTCACACCTAAAAATATTCTAAGAAGATTAAACGCAATTTATCAAAATCATACTTAAAACAGCCATTTAGATCGTTCGGTACCAATAGTTTGTATGGTTGAACAGTCTACGCACTCCTGACTCCTGATATATATATATATATATATATATATATATATATATATATATATATATATATATATATATATGAAAATGTACAGGTATATAGATGTATATCCATTTGATTACTCTATACATATAAATATTTCTTTTTAATCTTTCCGACTCTTTTATTGCTTTGTCACACAAACATTTAATTACTCCTGCCGAATATCCGTTTGCTGAAATTTTGATCAACTATGTGTTCAGTTGAAACACACAGAATAAATATACCATACATCGTGGTGCAGGTATAGGACGTTTTGAAGCGCCTGATGAACAAATTCTAGACAAATTTCATAAGTTTATATCTGCAATTAAACGGTCGCAACCACACACTTCTCTCCAGCATCTTCACTGCCGTACCACTGATTGCGTATGATCACAAGGACGCGGCAACAACATGGGGTCCCGTTTTTTTTTTGTTTTTGTTTTTTTAAGAGACCTATCGGAACTCCCGAGTTTTTCGAGAACGCGGCCGTAGACCCTGGCGAGGGATTTTGTTTAATAAAAAAAAAAGTGGCAGAATATATTCGGTCCATACTGATAAATTCAAAATATTTCCATGGGAACGGCTTTCGTTTATCACTGAGGTGGAAGTAAAAGGAGCAGTCATTGGTGATATTTCCCATATTCGTATTAAAATTTAAAATAAGTACGCATAATTTTCAATCTGCCACTTATCGCTTTGGAAATTCATTGTTTACAACTATATGTTCTTGATACGGTCTGCTCCGATCGTCCTGTCTTAAGTTCTGATATCGGGATATAAGTCATGCTGCTGCGCAATGGGCACAACAGGAAGTAAAAATAGCCAAAGAGTCAACCACTTTCTAGGATTCCCCATGCATTTATTTTATATTTTGGTTATGCTACTTAGCACCTGTTTTGGGGGTTGTTTGTATAATTTCACAGATCTTACATAATCAATTTAAAATGTGAATTGGTATTTTAAGACATACAATTAAAAAAAAACAGTATAATTAAGTGCTTTCTTCACATGATTCATACGTTGGCTCCTCGTCTGCATACGTTGTGGTTTGTACCAGGTGAATCACGGCTGACTTCTCGGGGAAATCCATTTTTGACAACCCGCATACTGACTACACGGGTCCAACAAAAGGTGTCTACTATTCTGTTGGCTGCCGTGGCCAGTCCAGGCTTTGGTCCACCTAAACACTGGAGGTCAGGTACACATGGCAGGGGGTTTAACTGGCTTTGGAAGAGTGTACGTAGCGTGCCAGGCAGAAGGTCCAACATGTTGCTTTTATTTCCTCCGGACACCGACGGATAGCACGACTTTAAAACGTAATAGAAAACATTTCTGTATGTAGGTTCGCATACCAGGGACAAGAAAACTTTTGTCTCTGATATGTTTTTGTTTGAAAGGATCTGGTATTTTCATTCACTGCTTACTTTTACATTTTTACCAGTTTCTATTGGGTCCGTTCTTATTGATTTTATGTGAACGTTTTAAAATAAATGTCAAGCGTATTTCATTCTGTCATTCTAAACCTCCTGAAAGCATTACAGGTTTGAGCGTTATAAAAATAATAATGATAATTATAATAATAATAATGATGATGATGATGATGATGATGATGAGGAGGAGGAGGAGGAGGAGGAGGAGGAGGAGGAGGAGGAGGAGGAGGAGGAGGAGGAGGAGGAGGAGGAGGAGGAGGAGGATAATTAAGCTTGGAATAAACGCCCTTCTTAAATGGCGATAACGCAGTTGACCTTTGCAGGAACTGTGGACATATTTTAATGTATACCAGTATTTTTATTTAGCCGATTTAACTGTCGTCAACCCAGCTGACTGATGTACAGCCTCATCTGATCTTTTTCAAAAACATTCGCGAAAAACCAGCCCAAAGGCTGCATTAAGTGATTTTTACTGGTGTCACGGTCAGCCCAGCCTTACAGAGGGAACATTTCTTGTGATTAAAGGCTGTTTCAGTGTTCATTTATGTAGGAAAGAATCAATTACTACGAGCAACACATGGAAAGATCGATAATGATAACGGGATGGAAGCAGTTACGATTATATTGTGATGGGGTGCAAGCATTCATCCGATTATATTTGACAGCAGAAAAAAGTAGAGAGCACGTATGCTTATGCACTCCATTTTTCAAACCCAAGACTTAAAAAGGGAGCAGGTGTACCAAGCTGGCCGGATCGCAAGGAAGGAAAGGGCACCCAAACAAGTAATGACGAAAGTTTACATGTGTTAGGAATGACTGAAAAGCAAACAAACAAAGAAGACATGTTGCTCCCTATACTAATCAGAGAAATTAAGTGAATTGTGTTTCTTTGGCAAACATTATTCGCAATGTTACTCAGCGAGGGAAGATTGACTTGAAACTATGAAAGTATCAGCTGTGAATTGATAGGAAGCCTGGAATTTGCTTACACCAAACACTGTAGGAAACAACCTTAACGTATGCACAAATGCTGGGGATATGTGCGATTATCAGCCAAAGGCAGTATGTTGCTACACATATGTGGGTGGATGTCCTGTAATATTTCAAGCTGATTCACGTATGTGCGTGTTATATCTGCCGTAGATCCCTGCTGAATTGATTATGGAAACTTCAGCCATTGATTCGCAGAGCTAAATAATGACCCAATGGCCACTTGATGCTCAAAAATCATCAAAATAAGCACCATAGCAACATTTAATCCACCTTGTGGGCGTTTTACTTAATGCCAAGTCAGCGTCAAGCGTCTTTTAAGCATCTTTGTTGCTTCAAAACATATTGTGTTTTCGTCTTAGTTCTCCACAGAGGATTCTATGCTGGTTTGGCTGCCAATGATACCAAAACATAATGTATTCACCAAGGTTCTTCATAATAGGTGCTACATTCTGTAATCGTGCTTTGGCTGTCTATCAATACACTTTTTATTTGCACATGTGACTGCGTTAGTCCTTCAGGGGAGATGCATATTTTGGTTTGTCTATCTGATACCGGCACTTTCTTTACGGCTCACAAATAATGTCAACGTATGGGACTCAGTCCTCTTTGGAGTGCCCAGGTCTCATCCGTCAAAATGAACTGTTTCACGGAGCGCTGCGGGCCGAATACGAAATGAGCTCCGGCATCAAGGGTCGTGTTTTGATTATATTCACCAACGTTGTTTGCACAGATGATGAAAAAAAAAAACCACATTTTTTTTTCTTTTTGGAGTTATAGCTTCATGTCAGTTTATAGTATTCATCTGACTGTGGATGCCAGCATCCTATCACCTATCGTCAGCAATAAGTTTGATGACCAGGCCATGAATGATCTGATGGGATTTATAGTATCTTGCCGTTGCAATTCCTTGACCAAAAATGGCGTTCTCATTGACTTAATATGGGTAATAGAGAAAAGCACAATAATACATCCGCATAACATGATGCAAATGTGCACGTTTTGCTGCAATGGTATGGTCCCTCCTGGCTCCAAAACTCACACAATGCTGCAATATATATATATATATATATATATATATATATATATATATATATATATATATATATATATATATATATAGGATATATATTGCACTAGCATGCGGCTGCAGCGGTGGTTAGAGATGGTACCCATATTTTACATGGAGTAGTAGACAGGGCAGTACTGGAAAAGGCTTAATGAGCTTGTTGCGACCCATCCATGTTTGACATGTAATTGCAATGACAGCTGAGCGTGTGCGTGGATCAGCAACAACAACCAATAGGATTCTCTCTTTTATTTCATGTTGGTCGTAAAATCGTTCCACGGCAATGTTGGGAACGATTGTGTTTCCACATGGGTAACTATGGGAGAAACTCTATGGTGGAGAGATAGGAAAAGAGGTACCCTCGAGAAAAAAAAGGTGATATGTGCTCTCACTAGGTTGAGAGCAATTACATCCTGCGGAAGATAGAACATTGACTCTATCTAGACGAGAGTTGAATAGATCCAGACGTAGCTGTGTATGGACGATAATAGGAGATCTTTTGCCATGCGCATAGTGACCTGCAACATGGTCAACGGATAAAAGAGTGCTTTTCAGATGTTTGGAGTTAAATCGGGCAAGTGGAGTATGCATGTATTGTCTTATGCTATATGTAAGGTAGTTTTAAAGTTTTATAGCAAAGGAAAGGAAACAACTGCCAAATCGATTTGACGTAGACTTTATTTGTCTCAAGCTCCGGCGGCAACGAATGCGGATAGTCGGCTTAACAGCATCGATTGGGACCAGATCCGAAAGATAAAGGGGGTTGACACATTTTGTAAGATAGAATCCCTTCAAAGTGTTGGCGTCTTGTAGCCAAGGTTTGCCAACCTAATTCATTGAGAGTTAAATTACGGGGAGTAAGTTAAAGTGCGCATAAGCAATTGCCGAATAGAATCATGTGATTTCGCAAGGTCCATCGTAGAATCATCAAGGATGACGCATCCATGTTTCAAGACAGGACATACTATGGCTTCATAAAGTCTAACTTGGGTGTTACGCAATATTTATATTTAAATTTATAAAGCAATGAAAAATTAGGCCTTTCCTTGCTTTGTCAATGAATCTAACAAGATGAGCGTTCTATCTTGAGGTATGGGAAAGGATTATACCCAGATTAGCATGCATCATACCTTTTGGGATCATAGCTTCGCCCAGAATACGGATTGGAGATCAGGTTTGTTGTGTTTTGGTGAAAAAATGGCAACTAATAACTAAGTTGCGTTTCAACAGAACCACTCTACATGCACAACACTACTTGATGCGTCTGATTATATTCTTTCCAACATGGACAATGGAAAACTCATTGGAGTTGTATATCTCGACCTGAAGCAGGCATTCGACACGGTGGATATTAATTGACTTCTTCAAAAGCTCAGTCACATAGGTGTACATAACAGGGAGTTACAGTGGTTTAGAAACTACCTAATTGGGAGTAAGCAATGTGTTTGCATCAACGGAAGCATATCGAGCAGACAGAACATAGAGTATGGGGTAACCTAGAGATCTATACTGGGTCTCCTTCTGTTTGTTCTATATGTAAATGACTTATCCATGGTGACAAGCAAGTGTAACCTAATCCTATATGCTGACGATGCTGTGCTTATGAGTAGCAGTCGCTCTATAGACCAAATCACAGCTGATCTCGAGCATGACCTAGCCTTAGCGCACGATTGGTTTAACTTGAACAGGCTTCACCTCAACATCAGCAAGACAAAATTCATGCCATCTGGAGCAGCCCATAAGTTGAAGACATCCGACAGCCCTAGTGTCAGCATTAATGGAACTGAAATTGAAAATGTTACATGCTACAGATGTGTAAGGGTCCACCTTCACTCTACATTATCCTGGTCAACACAAATTGATAGTGTGTGTAACAACATTTCACGCAGACTTGCTGTTTTTAGCCATGTTAGAAAATTTCTCAATGTGGAGACAGCAAAACTTTTGTATAATGCGCAAATATTATCACGTTTAGACTACTGCAATATTGTTTACTCAAATGCATTGAAAACAAATTTGAAACGACTTCAGACTTTGCAAAATAGAGGTGCCAGAATTATCTTAGGACGATCCCAGCACACCCACACAATGGACTTACTGACAAAAATTAACTGGTTGTCTGTGCAAGAACGTGTCACTTTGTCTCTAGGGGTCACTATGTTCAAGTGTATGCATAAAACTGCACCCCACTACTTAACAAGACAATGCCATAATGTTACTTATCAGCACAACACCATATCGGTTACTAATTGTGATCTAGTATTACCAAAGCCAAAATCGAACTGCCTCAAGAGAACTTTTATGTACCAAGGAACACCATTTTACAATGAAATACCAGCAACTGTTATAAATGCCGTCAGCTTGAACAATTTTAAAGTGCTGCTAAGTAAACCATCAGAGGGCGACGCACAGGCTCATAGATAAACTCTTTATTATATACACGAACATTTTAATTGAGGCAGAATTGTGAGTCCCTAATCAACTATTTGTCAGTCTTAACTTCTGCATTTTAACTTAATTTATTTGACATTTTTTGTCCTGTATTGTATACATACATACATACATACATACATACATACATACATACAAAAGTCTCTAAGATTTGCCCCAAACTAAGATTACACCAAGATCGGTATTTATGCGCCTACCACAAATGGTAGGGCCATATATGATCATCCGCCATGCATGATCACCCCTACATATGATCCTCCCCAATATATGATCATCCCCCCATGTATGATCACCCCCAAAATATATGATCATCCCCAATATATGATCACTCCCCATGCATGATCATCCCTCATGTATAATCATCCCCAATATATGTTCATCCCCCATGTATGATCACCCCCCCATGCATGATCATCCCCAATATAAGTTCATCCCCCATGTATGATCATCCCCCATGTATGATCATCCCCAATATATGATCATCCCTAATATATGATCACCCCCATGTATGATCATCACCCATGTATGATCATCACCCATGTATGATCATCACCCATGTATGTTCTCCCCCGTATATGACCATCCCCATATATGATCATCCCCAATATATGATCATCCTCCATGCATGATCATCCCCCATGTATGATCATCCCTTATATATGATCATCCCTAATATATGATCATCCCCGATGTATGATAATCCCCCAAATATGATAATCCGCCTTGTATGATCATCCTCCATGTTTGATCTCCCCCGTATGTGATCATCCCCATATATGATCATCCCCAATATATGATCACCCCCCATGTATGATCATTCCCCATGTATGATCATCCCCCATGTATGATCATCCCCCATGTAAGATCATCTCCCATGCATGATCATCCTCCATGTATGATCATTTCCCATGTATGATCATCCCCCGGATGCTGCTGTTATCAGCGAACAGTTAACTTGTTCCACCCTAATGTCGTCTGCTGATTAGATTCTGCTAATTTAAGGATTATTTTTCAACATTTTGAATGAAACTTGTATGGAAGATCATTCCAAATTATATGCCCATGGTCAACAGCTTGCTTGGCACGATCTGACAGCAGTGCCTCCAGAGCGGGCCAATACAAGCTGTTGACTCGGTCTATTATCGGGGTGGAATGAGTTACATGTTACAAGAGATGTCATCAGTAATAAAGTTGGGCCCACGAGGGTTACATACTGGTGACAAATATATAAGTAGTTTGGAATAAGTTTCAGAGAGATCTCTCCAAACCAAGCTGCGTTTATCTGAAAAGTAGCCCCTTCGTGTCAGACCCAGTTAAGCGCTTTGTTGATGTCAAGGCATACCATCCTGGCTTTCTCATATAATTTGGGATCATTATATATATTATGAAAAATTTTCATCAGTTGAATAATTGTTGAATCGTTTCACTAAAACCAAAAATTTATAGAAGTCAAAAGATCATGACGCATAAAGTGCTCGTATAAAACATGAATTAAGCGTTCATAAACCATACAAATATTTCAGATTAAACAAATGGGTCGGCAATTGCTCCTAACCAGCTTGTTGTTCTCTTTTAACATACATTACAATATTTTCATGACTCTGGAAAGCATGAAGTACGCAAGGAATAGTTATGCAGTTTGGTAAGAAAGGGACAGATACCTTAAGTGGTGATCTTCAAATTCATATATCCAATACCATTAGGACCCGTTGCGGAACTAGTCCTTAAAGGTCGTAAGATTCCCCAACGGTAATTTCATCAATTTGAAAAAGAGTTTAGACGGGCCTCGGTTCTGCAAAACTCAAGCAATGGCAATGAATTGTCATCATGATATAATTTACATTAGTTGGCTAAATACTTATGGCAATTTCACATTTTTATACATTACTGGAAATAACTATATCATGCTCAAGAAGCGAAGGAGGGATTGGTGAAGCTTGGGGCCAATTGACTTTTACGAAGGTTCCTCCTTTTGGGGTAAATATCATTAAAATCAACTTTATAGCAACATTCGGAAAAGTGCGACTTCATTGAACAACATAGGGCATTAAAAGCTACGTTATGCTTGCGCTTGTAAATGAGTTAAGTCGTTCCAGGTTAGGATAAGTTAACTCTTAGCATTATGTCTAAATAGTCCAAACTTCTAACAGATCACCCTTTGACAGTTTTTATCGTAGAGACATCTAGTTTGCAGTAAAAGAATCTTCACGAAGTGCACAAAAAAAAGATAAAAAAATCAATGCTGGTCTCAGATTATCAAAAAGATATTTAGATTTTGTCAGAATAGAACTCTGAGCCTTCTGGTGAAAATTGAGGTGCCATCCTGTCAACTTCAAAATAATCACACTTCCACAAAAAGTAAAAAAAAATTGTAAAAAATGAGACATGCTTTTTGGAGCAAGTATATGTAGATTATTTTTTCACTAGAATTTTAATACAACAATAAAAAAAATAGTTGCATTTTCTGTGAAAAAAATGGAAAATTATATACTCAGTTTGTCTAAATGCTATATAAACACAAGCCAAGTGACGCAGTTTGCTGTCGTGATGCTTGAAACGTTTTCATGCGGTATCCCCATGTCTAAGTAGCTGTTTTATCTTACATGCGACCGATGGCTTATCTTTCAGTCGGAAGAGATGTCAAGAGAAATCCACCCATAAACATTACCGGTTAGTGATTCAAAGACAGGACGTAGGGAACAGGGTAGACATTTCCTCGTGTATATAATTACTCTGCTTCCGGGCCCAGCAGTCTTATTCTTCCAGATAGGCAGCCAGACTCTAAGATGAACATTATACTTGGGAAGCTGCTATCGAGCTAGGTTACGGACAAAGAGAGAATTTTCAATTGTTTTTATTAAATTTTTTGTTTTTGTTTTTGTTTTTTTGCTTGCTTTTTGTGTTTTGTGTGTTTTCTAAATTTGTTTTTTTAATGTTTTTTATTTCTTTCTGTTTTTCTTTTTGTGTTCTGTGTTTTTTTATTTGTTTTTTATGATTTTTACTTCTTTTTGTTTTTTGGTTTTGTTCTTGTTTTTGTGTTTTGTTTTGTTTTGTTTTTTGTTTTGATTTGTTTGTTACGTTTTTCATTTTTTTTCTAATTTTTGTTTTATTTTTTTAACTGATTATTTTATTTTTTTTTGTTTGTTTTGCTCTTTTTGTTTTCTGTATTTTTATGTTTCTGTTTTTTATTTTTCTTTGCTTTTTGTTTTTCCTTTTTGTTATTTTTCATGTTTTGGTTTTTTTTTTCTTTTTTGGATTTCTTTTTGTGCGGTTTTTCGTTTTTTTGTTTTGTTTTTTTATGTTATTGCTTTTCTCTCTGTCTGTCTCTCTCTCTCTCTCTCTCTCTCTCTCTCTCTCTCTCTCTCTCTCTCTCTCTCTCTCTCTCTCTCTCTCTCTCTCTCTCTCTCTCTCTCTCTCTCTCTCTCTCTCTCTCTCTCTCTCTCTCTCTCTCTCTCTCTCTCTCTCTCTCTCTCTCTCTCTCTCTCTCTCTCTCTCTCTCTCCTTTTTTTTTTGGGGGGGGGGGGGAGCCGTAAAGGGAGTTTACCTGAAATTATCAAACTGCAAACTTTAGCATGAGAAATCTTTAGTAGGTTTTGAGTGAAGGTATGTGCCGGCACTGGATTCGGGTGAATGTCATGTTCAAGTAATATGTATAAAATTGTTAAGATATAAGTTTATAGAATGATTTAAACCATAAGAAAGCAATCATAAGTGAAAAAAGGTGAAAGCACTCACAAAATTAGCATGATGAACAGGAACATGTACCATAATTTTGACAAGACATGTTCGGATATTATAGGTTCCATTGGCTGCTCTGTTGTATGTCTATTTTTAAGATAGACATTTAGAAACGCTAATATGTAATATCCAAGTACAGAGTTTGAGCAAAATATACAATATACGTGAACAAATGATTCACGTTGCATAGTCAAGATTGACACCAATGGCATGATGTTAAGCATAGAGTCATGATGATAGACACATTATGTAGATGCAACAATATAGCAAGTCCTCAGCAATCTACACAGTAAAACAACATGTAACACGGATAATACAAAGAAACAGGAACCCAAACACATATGAAACAAAAGGTAAACAAAAATCAGTAGTGAAGCAAGGATAGTACACTTCTAGTGAACAGATTATTATGTACACTTAAATACACACACACACACACACACACATATATATATATATTTACCGTATTTACAACAGAGGGTAAAGTGGATTATAGATAAGCAAAAGGGAAACCAGTGCCCTATATACTGTATATGTTATTTGTTCCATGTTTGCGAACTACGTTAGGTCACAGAACAAGTCCACATTTTGTTGATTCGACATCCTCAACTTTATACAGTGAGATGAATACTCCTCTTACCGGGAACGGATAACAAGGTCATGACGAGAAGACAAGAAAAAACAAACAAACAAACAAACAAACAAACAAATCGGAATTGATATTCGTTCAAAAAAAGAAAATGATTTTGAAAAGCACGAACTCATTGGGTGCGCATATGCCGACAATAAGTGGACTGAATTACTTGTTCCTTTTGAAGAGTCTCAATTTGTGCAAATAACTTGACCTTTTAAAAGGGAATACATTTACTTTTTAATGTATATATACCGGAGAAATGCCAGGGAGACTTATGCCAGTAGCATTGGCCCAACCCCCATTGTTGCTCATGCTGGGTGGTCACAGATCGGCATGGGTATGTAACACAAAGTAACTTGCCCACTCAAGTGAAAAGCGCGACGAAGGCCTGGTAGCTCAGAATCAAAATTTGCTGTGTCGTAAATTTGAGCAAATATCAGCAGTTATCCGTAAATAAAACCTCGTGTCAAAACCTTGAGAGACTTGCTACTCGAATATGCTAAGCTATTTGTCCAAACATACATTAAAATACACAGCAGATTTCTTAATACGAATGTAAAGATGCACAAGATATCTTGGGTTGATTAGCAGACATATGGTGTGGCTGTATAGCAAAAGGAATACGGAGTCTCCTCTGAAGGTAGATCTGCAGACATATGGTGTTAGTGTATGGCAAAAGGAATACGGAGCCTCATCTGAAGGTAGATCAGCAGACATATGGTGTTACTGTGTGGCAAAAGGAATACGGAGCCTCCTCTGAAGGCAGATCAACAGACATATGGTGTGGCTGTATAGCAAAAGGAATACGGCTTGTGAAGCGTCACTTTCTGGATCTGTCACCTGGAGTAATAAGAGGACCAGGTGTAGGCAGAAAAAAGCCTCAAGGCCAACATGCCAAAGATAATGAAGACGACATTAATGTGAACCAAAATGTTTTATCAGTTGGTTATATCTAGGCAAAATGAACACTAACGCTAACCAGACTGATGCAAATCTGACACAGGATATATGTGTAAATTCTAAACCGGGGGCCACATCCTGTAAAAATATTTTGAATGTTTTGCCAATATCATACTGGCTCTTTATATATGAATGGTAGAGCACTCATACTAGGACGTCAGATGGAATGGTGATGTTAACTATCTATTTATAGTCATACGAGCTGTATGCAAGGGTAGCGGCATTTCACCTTACTTAAAAAAAATATTGATGACATGTTAAAGTCTGTGGGCAGTGAACAGGCTGGCCTTCATCTTGGCAATAATGAACGATGTCATTTTGTCCAGCGCCAACGCCCCTTTTTATTGCCCTCTGTTATTCCATGAGTCAAAATATATTTGTCTATTCTTATGTTTCTTTATTCAATCGTGTAATCATGTATGTGTATAGAATTGTTCATGCATTTTGATGTTACCCAATAATGGGGTCAATAAAACAGTAGTAGTAGTAGTAGTAGTAGTAGTAGTTATTGTAGATGTAGTAGTAGTAGTAGTAGTAGTAGTAGTAGTAGTAGTAGTAGTAGTAGTAGTAGTAGTAGTAGTAGTAGTAGTAGTATTGGTGGTAGTGGTGGTGGTAGTAGTAATAGTGATAGTAATAATAGGACTAGTAGTAGTAATGAACTGCAGAACAAACCCGGTGACTGTGCAGTGGTATACACGGTCATAACACCATTTGAAAGAAAATGACATGCAGTGTCGCATATAATTGTAACATCAATTGGTTGAGGTACATCTTATGCCGTGTTACGGATAAGCATAAGACTTATGAGGTGGAATAACCCAGTTTTCTAGATGGAAAATACACAAATTGGTAAACAAAACATATTATGTCTGTTGTGCAGCATCATGACTCCAAATGGGAAGCAGTATATATTGTGCGGCGCAGTGCCTGATCATAAGACAAGTTGGAGAAAATACATACATGTGTCACCTGCTATAAATGTACCAGAAGATTATGTCGCACGATGGTAAGAGATCATGACTAGTAGCTACTAGCTTATAAAGCTGTGAATGTGCAAATACAACAGGCAAGTCACTACTGTTGCTGAAAGTGATAAAACGAGGAAAAGTGGAAAATTCTCCAGGGGCAGGCTCGTACATTTGGAAAGTATTATGTTTGGTGTGCGTGCAACGGCAATCATACAGTGAAATACTTATAATGTATCAAAATTGCTGAAATGAAATAAGTACATATCACACTTTGTGTCAATGTAGTGGCAATTAAATAATCACCGATGTTATATTTACAGAACACACACACATACACACACACACATGTATATATACAGAACATTGTTATATTAAATCTACTGAAAGATTTAAAGATTAGTCAAGCTCAGTAAAGCTTTCAAACAGGTACTTCCACTTGCAAGTTAAATTTATACAGATCTCGTCGCCAGTTTAAGATATGGACAATCAAATTTTACACACACACACGCCCAATAGCCTCTCCTCCTTCTCCTTTTCACTTTCTGCTGTCTGTAACGTCATGTGTGTGTAACTATATGCTATTTGC
The DNA here is from genome assembly GCA_964020975.1 of Hermodice carunculata. NCBI lineage: Eukaryota > Metazoa > Annelida > Polychaeta > Eunicida > Amphinomidae > Hermodice > Hermodice carunculata. Next base: position 18,989,818 of record OZ026628.1, on the reverse strand, counting down.
TGTACAACATTGTATGTATGTATGTATCATAATTTTATGCACAAGAGGTCTAAATATAGGCATTGTGCCTGTTGACTGATTGTTTTCTCGAATAAACTATGTTTACACCAACCAAATGTATCGAATGTGTATAATTCTGTATATTCATATGGTCAAAATAAAATTGAATCTGCGTCTATATATGAAACTGAATTTATTAATGACCCTCTGGATATACTAGAAGACGCACATGCGCACCTGTATGCCGATGGAACTAGAACTGTCATGAGTGACCGTGGTGTAGATCTCTCGACTGCCAAGTTGAACTTGGTCAATGTAGTCCAACGGCGTTACCAAAACAAATTAAATTCAAATATTTGGGAATATCAGCACATACTTTGCCGAACCCACCCACGTCTTGCAAAAATCCAAACTGGTAATCAATAAGTTCAGAATGATGGTCAAGACACCCACCAAGTCACAAAAGGAAAACTCCTAAGGATCATTTTGTAGTCTACGATAATATTCAAAACTCTTATGATCAAGCTCTTTTAAATACTTTTTTTTCAAATCTAGGCCTTTTTAAATACTTGAGAACTGTCCTTTCTGGACATTACAGCAATATTCGCTTGAACGCACTAGTTTAACCACAGTACGACTATTGTGACTTTATTTTGAGGGGGGGGGGGGCTGCAGCATGGGACTGTTTATAAAGATATTCAGGCGTAAAAGAGAGCCGCCCGTATCCTAACTAATACCTTGTACTTGGACCATTCTGCGCCCCTTTTCAAACAGCTGAAGTGGAATCGTCTTGAGGAAAAATGTTAAGTTTCATAAGTGTGTCTGAACGTACAAATATATCCATGATAAAGCTCACCATTACAAGGTGAGGTTTCGACACAAACTACACGATCATCAAGTCAATCATTACTCTACATCCCTAAACCCCCAATTTGTATGTGTCCTCATTTTTGGCAAATCGGACCCAACCTTTGGGAACAAACTACCGGAGCCACTTCGATCGCAACCTCATTGGAGACTTTTAAAACTAACTACTGGAAGCAGTGGAACACTTGATTTGTTCCTAATCCCATGTGATGTTGCCACCCTAGTGTTAAGCTAGCTCTTCTCTCTGGTATGCTTTTATATTACTTTTGTTTTTTTTTTTCATTTTCCATCGTAGTTTCATGTTTCATCTTATTTGGTTTAAGCTTATTTATTTCTTGAAAAAAAAACAAATGGGGAGCAGGCAACGCGTATATCAACCCTTCTCGTGGGTTCATCTCATTTATTCATTGTATATACTGTACATAGCTCACAGGGCCAAAAGGTAAATTACCCTCGGCGAATTTTCCTAACCCTGTCAAATTGTCTTATCTTATCTGATTGTCTACAATACCTGATGAATGGGAGTGTTCAGCTACCGCGTGTGTGTGCGTGCATTTGTGAATATAAGTGTGTGAGGTTGCGTGCATATATGTTTGCCTTTCCGTGTGTGTGTGTGTGTGTGTGTGTGTGTGTGTGTGTGTAGACGACAGAGAAGTAGTTTTATGCCTAATATTGTTTGCCTGAAACCCTTTTTTCACGTAAAGGATATGTGAATAACTGTCAATTGACGTGGTGAGGATACCAACAGACGTATTAACATTTACATGTCAGTGATCAGTGATTTTTTTTCTCCTTTCTTTGGTTCATTGATTGTAATATTTGTCATATATTCGGTGTAGGTGTCAGAATAGAGCGACGTCTAAGTACCGACAAGTGCAGACAACGGTTTGCGGCGGTAGAAAGCGATCAATAACTACTGCTACGCCTGGTGCGCCATCGGCTACCACAGGCGACCGCCAACTATTGCTAAAGTCCTCGGCTGTTGTCAGTCATGTTGCCGCAAAGTATCACTACCTGCCATCCGGAGACAAAACTTTTGATATTGTTTCGACCTGTACATTGGACATCATATTATTGATAACTGCTATAATTTTGCATGTATTATTAAGTTTTACAACGCAATTTATATTCTTCTGCCATGATGGATCCTGGTTGGCTCAAACGTATTTCATTTCATAGGAAATGTGGATCGGGAAACATGCTGTGAGGCGTTCATAAATCCCTTTCTATGGTTCCATGGTTAAAATGTATGTGAAGGAAACTGGCTTTCTACAGATTAATGACAGTGCAGTACTATGGAAAACACTTTTTAAGATACAAAGTAAAAGAAAGGTGGTATTACAATAATTTATCTGTATAAAATCTGTTTGTTTTTCGAAATAACTTTTGTGCACTATCCAATACCTTTGCATCCCAACCTGCTCCAAATGAAATAATATCTGTGCTTACAATTATCTCTGACTGAAAAAGTGCTAAACTTTCTCTGCGTAATGGGCTATATTTATTGCATTCAGTCCACAAATGGATGATACTTCCCATGAGTATTCCGCAGGCATACCTTGGTAAATCTGCAAACCCATACTGAAACATAAGGTAATTAAGACGACAACAGTCAAGACACCTCCAGGTATGGTGAATGCCATTAAATCTATTTTTCCATAATATTACAGAGGGACATGCTTTTTGGCTATGATTTAGTTCACTCTTCAATACCTTAATTGGTTGGGAGTTATTTGTCTGCTCAGCTAAGTTCGGCATGTGTGAATAGTGGCAGGGGAATGGCGCGAGTCGTTCTCACCAAGTCATGAGTTTTACATTGCCAAGTATGTATGGTATATAAGGTGCATTTGGGCGACATCTCAACTAGCCTACATAATTTTTATGCTACCACGCACACCTTTATGTGGATTGTAGAGCAATACAGGGGTCTCCGTGTCATGTTCCTTATGTCACGTGGTTTCAGAAAATACAAAATTCCCTGCTGAAATAGAAACAAGAATACTCCACCCATATTATCGCTGAAGCGAAAAAGCGAAGGATGCATCTACGTATTGATGCCCTGGCCCAGTAGAGACCAATGTAGTGTTTATCATCTCCAATCAAATCGTTCAAATTTTAGATGGATTATTCTATACGACTCAATCACGGCTTTGGTGTGATAAATCTTCATGAATCAGAAAGCAGCCTATTCGAAATATTGTTGACTGGGACGTTCCTTTGATATGCATTTGCCAATTTCTTTCTAGACAATCTTATTTTCCCCTAGGGCAATATTCCCTCTACACTATAATGGTAACAAGACAGGGATGGTATTAAGCTGATTGAACTGGATTTATTGCCTTGGTTAAAAGACATCTAAATTTCAGAATCTACAATTGGAAAACAGTCACATTGGAACAACGGTAGTCAGCGTGTACCTCCTTGCCGCTCAATGTACATCAATATATATATATATATATATATATATATATATATATATATATATATATATATATATATATATATATATATATATATATATATATATATATATATATATCCATGGTACTCAATGTGTACCAATAGATATATATCCATGGTACTCAATGCGTATCAATAGATATATATCCATGGTACTCAATGTGTATCAATAGGTATATATCCATGGTACTCAATGTGTATCAATAGATATATATCCATGGTACTCAATGTGTATCAATAGATATATATCCATGGTACTCAATGTGTATCAATAGATATATATCTATGGTACTCAATGTGTATCAATAGATATATATCTATGGTAGTCAATTTTTATCGAGTAATTATAGCTGTATCATCCAGAAAAGGTGGAAGATACAGACTGGGTGACGACCCTGTCCATATCACCACAGTGCAAAGGTCAATGTAAGTCCAAAGATATGCCTTATTGATAGTCAATGTGTATCAACAGATATATGCCCTTGATAGTCAATTTGTATCAATAGCTATACTTCTATGGTAGACTTTTTTTATCAGTGAATACACCTAGTTGGTAGTCCATGTTTATTATAAAATAACGGTCATGTGATGAAGGCAATATGACCTTTAGGCTGTCTAAAGTTCCAATATTGCCCCCATCACAAGGCCATAATTGCTTTATTCTGTTGTAACTGTTAACGTTTGAAATGTGAATATGCGTTTTCCACAATCTTCCATTTCTTTTTATCGGACAGAGCAGTGAGTCCTTTTCAGCTGTTATGTACAATTTTTAGATGTCGCCTGCCAAGGCACTATTCTGTGCCTTTACGGATAAAGAGCAGCATAGACCTTAGGCCTGTGATGTGCTGCGCCTCTCGCTAAATCGTACACTAGATCAAAATGTACTGGTGCCGGTAAGATTGCAAAGTTACAGTACACATGGAGAATCAAAGGTACTGGGCAAGAGACACCTGGCGGCAAATATTTATAACACATTTAACAAAAATCAGGCAAATCAACCTGGATCTTATGAAGGACCTGCAGGCAGACTACTTACTGTTTACAGAGTACGTGTCAGTATGTTACTCCACAAAGCCAGGAGAAGACAGACGAAATAGATAAATTCCACACACACAAAGTGAATGTGGAGCGCAACCAAATTGTGCTGGCCTTTTGCATTTTGGGTAATTACGTTACTGTTAGATGGCTATAAATCCACAAAGAGACAAACAATATGTGTGATGAACAATGCTGGTTAACTAGATACGTCCACAGAAAGACTAGCATAATTGGTGCGACATACAAAAGCAGTGAACCAGACAGATCCACGAAGAGATATACAGTAAGAGTGCGAAAGAGAATGGCTGGGGCGCAAATAGATCAATAGAGAGACAAGCAATATGGGAGCACCATACAATGACGGAAACTAGATAGATCCACCGAGAGGTAAACAATATGGGTGCGACTTAAAATGATGGAAACCAGACAGATCCACCAAGAGATAAACAATATGGCTGCGACATACAATAATGGAGACCAGACAGATCCACCAACAGACAAACAATAAGAGAAAAGCATCACCACCTACCCAAGAGATAAACAATATGGCTGCGACATACAATAATGGAGACCAGACAGATCCACCGACAGACAAACAATAAGAGAAAAGCATCACCACTTACAACGTGTTTAAAGGTAAAGAGAAGTCTGAAGAAAGATTGGTCAACTTTGGGGCAGTAGGTGGACCCATTGGCTGTGAGCCCATACTACAGGGACCATGCTTTCCTTTCATCTTCCTGTAAGACCCAGTTCTGATAGGTTTTCATTGGCTGAGCTGTTTCCACTTCCTGGGGTTGATAAGTGGATTGTTCACACTATCCTACCCCAATACAAGTGACTGGCAGACATTGGCCACCTGGTGGCAAACAGGATGAGCGTCCCCTTTAAAAGTATTTTATTGTGGCAAACAATATTTCTATACATCAAATGAGATGCAGCAATTGGGAAAATAGCAGTTTTAATCAATCTTGGAGATAGGGGAACGACATCTATGGACATGGCTACAAATATTGCGGGGTATCCTAGGGCTTTACAGTAAAAACAGTCAATGCTGCAGGGGGAACGTTATTCGTCCATTTTTTGTGAAATCTACTGACCAACACGACATGAACTTAGATCAATGTGTACAGCAAATCATTCAAATACTCCCCGTGACCCTGACTTGTATTATAAGGCCAAGAATATGATACAAATGAAGTCTGCCTCTGCTGTTGTCATTGGCATGTAGCAGCACGGTTGTTGGTAGGCATTTTCCAGCGACGTCATGGAAAATGCCTACCAACAACCGCGCTGTTACATGCCAATGACAACAACAGAGACAGACTTCATTTTTTTATACTTATATACATATAAACATTAATACTTGGATTAAATTTGTCATGAATATTTGTCCGTTAACGTTTTGATAGCCACTGCGAAGGACTTTTTGTTTATCAGTGGGAGGAGCTATGGGTGTGGCCAGCCGCTTGTTACGTAGCAGGCACGTGCCGGGCTGTACATGATGTTACCATCGACTGATGAAAAACAAAATTTGTCTCTATTCTTTCAATGCTAAGAAAAACTCTGAATGTAAATATTAATTTGTAACCCGAGCGCTTAGGCTTTTGAAAAGTATGTGCATAAATGCGTCAAAATGCAAAGTTCCATAAAGAACATATTTTGTATTAGTATCCACGAAACACGCGATGCTGGATATTTCTGCCAATTTTTGGAAAACGTTTTTGCACTTACCGTTACACCAACCAGTCAACTAACAAAGCAAGCAACCATCCGCCCTACCTACCATCTAACCAAACAACTGAACATCATACCAACCAACCAGCCAACAGAACAAGGTATGTACATAGCTGCGTCCAACTGGAAAGTTCTATAAAGAAAATATCGTGTATTCCAATCTCTAAAACACGCAATGTTGAGTCTACCAATTTTGGGGAAATAATATTGTACCTGCTGTTACTCTAACCAACCTACAAAACAACCACCCAACTAGCCTTCCAACCAATGAGACAACCATCCAAACAATCGACCATCCAACCAACAAACCAACCATTCATCCATCCAATCAAACATCCAACCAACCATCCATCCTCCCAACCAAACAAACAACCATCCATCCATCCATCCAACCAACCAACCGACCATCCATCCTGCCAGCCAGCCAGCCATGCAACCAACCAACCAACCAACAACCCAACTCACCAAACAACCAGCCGTCCATGATGTGTGCACCTCAGCTACAATATATATATATATATATATATATATATATATATATATATATATATATATATATATATATATATATATATATATATATATATATAAATATATTTATTTATATATATATATAAATATATATATATATTTGTATATATATATATATATATATATATATATATATATATATATATATATATATATATATATATATATATTACCCCCATTTCTCTTTCTCTTTTCCCTACAAACGTCTAACAGTCTTTGGAGCCCGGCGATGATCAATGGCCATAAGCCGTCAGCCAGCATGTTTGTCACTTTTTCTTAATTTGTTAATTGCTAGAATAGTTCCCTGTCTCCAGCTTCCTTTGCTTCATGGTACAAAACGTCGCATGTTCTGAAAATTAACATGATTAGCACATCCTTGTTCAAATGCGAAAAGAGAGGTTACTGAATGAAGCTAATTAGAGCCCATAATCTATTGACTCAAGTGCTATCTCATTGTTTACGTAATAGCAACTAGGTTGAGTTGCTGGGTGTTTTTTAAGGCTCAGGTCATGTCTAACCCCTGCAGCTAGATCTTGCAAGGATGAATGGAATGTACACGACTCTGTGAAATGGCTTTTAGCCTGGTATCTTTAGCTGAAGGTAGCTAACGAGCCATCGTAGAAAAAAAAATCGACTAAGCACGCAGCCAATCCATCAACCTCAGCAACCCATCAATCATCCATTCATCGAACTTACAAGCTAACCTAACAAACAGCCAGCCGTCAACCAACCATCCAACCAACCAAACAAATAACAAACCATCCAAACTACCGACCGATCAACCAACTATCCAACCATTTCGCTTAAGTGTAAGACCAACCAGTGGGACCTAAGATAGGAGAGTATACATGCCCAACACTTGTCTCTGACTTCACCAAGTCAGGTGAACCATATCTGACAATTTGGCACAAGAGGAAGCAGTTCCAATGTTTAGTTATTTTCTCTTAATTAGAACAAAATACATGAAGCCGCAGTAAACTGCGCCATAGTCTGGTAGTTTCGGATGTCCAGGTTTTTTTTTTTTTTTTTTTTTTTTTTTTTGTAGTGTGTGTGAGTGTGTGTGTGTGTGTGTGTGTGTGTGTGTGTGTGTGTGTGTGTGTTATTTTCTTGGTTATTGTTGTTGTTGGTTTTATCATTATTCATTTGGCGAGCAATGGGATTGGGGGACAATTGCAACGAGCACTGATATTAACCCTCTCCAGTATGCACTCCCACTTACCAATTATTGATGACTACATTGTTGATTCAATCACAATGAGCGCACGGAGATTATAAAATGAGTCACCATGGGTGCAATAAGATTATACATTGAGTCACCATGGGTGCAATAAGATTATACATTGAGTCATATTGAACACAATTGGATTATACACTGAGTCACAATTGGGGCACCGAATAACCGAAATATTGGACTTTCATTTTTGGTGCAATGAAATTATAGACTGAGTCACATTGAACACAAGGCGAGCATAGACTGGGTCCCAATGGGTGCAATCAGAGTGAGTCACTCTGGACAAGAGGATATTATAGACTGGATCACGTTAGATGCAATGTGATTATAGAATGAGTCACGTTGGGCACATTGTAAACAGAGTCATATTGGATGCAGTTAGATAACAGATTGAGTCATATTGGATGCAGTTAGGTAACAGATTGAATCATATTGGATGCAGTTAGATAACAGATTGAGTCATATTGGATGCAGTTAGGTAACAGATTGAATCATATTGGATGCAGTTAGATAACAGATTGAGTCATATTGGATGCAGTTAGATAACAGATTGAGTCATATTGGATGCAGTTAGATAACAGATTGAGTCATATTGGATGCAGTTGGATAACAGATTGAGTCATATTTAATGCAATTGAATTGCAGATTGAGTCACATTAGGCGCATTGAGATTATAAGCTGAGTCACTGTGGGCGCTATAATTTGATAGACTGGGTCACAGTGGGTACAAGGACATTGTATAGTCACTGTGGGCGCTATAATTTGATAGACTGGGTCATATTGGGTACAAAGACATTGTATAGTCACTGTGGGCGCTATAATGTGATAGACTGGGTCACATTGGGTACAAGAGCATTGTATCGTCATTGTGGGCGCTATAATTTGATAGACTGGGTCACATTGGGTACAAGGACATTGTATAGTCACTTTGGGAGCTATAATTTTATAGAATGGATGGGTCACATTGGGTACAAGGACATTGTATAGTCACTGTGGGTGCTATAATTTTATAGAATGGATGGGTCACATTGGGTACAAGAGCATTGTATCGTCATTGTGGGCGCTATAATTTGATAGACTGGGTCACATTGGGTACAAGGACATTGTATAGTCACTTTGGGAGCTATAATTTTATAGAATGGATGGGTCACATTGGGTACAAGGACATTGTATAGTCACTGTGGGTGCTATAATTTTATAGAATGGATGGGTCACATTGGGTACAAGGACATTGTATAGTCACTGTGGGCGCTATAATTTGATAGACTGGGTCACATTGGGTACAAGGATATTGTAGAGTCACTGCGGGCGCTATAATTTGATAGACTGGGTCACAGTGGGTACAAGGACATTGTATAGTCACTGTGGGCCCTATAATTTTATAGACTGGGTCACATTGGGTACTAGGACAATGTATACACACTCACATTGGGTAGTGGGAAAGTTTTACAAATTTTCTTTGAATGCGTGCATACTTTACAGCGTTGGAAGTAGCAGTTGCTCACATACATTGTTTGAGCTCAATATGTTACACAACAAGATGAAGAGCTGGGTTCATCTGCGAAGTCTTGCCTTAAGGGCCCAGCGGGTAAATCGTATAGGGCGCCGTTGTACGAACGTTATTATAGAGACCTGGAGACACGGTAAAATATCAGATTTTGAACCGAAAAATCAATACTCATTAGGACAAAGTGTCTTGCGGCCACATCTCGGCAGAATGGTGGCACCTAACTGCCCAACCCAGTTCCGACTTTTCCCGCAACCAGAATATCAGTATATTTCCTACAGTGTATATGCCTGTCATCGCTGATTGCAAAAAAAAAAAAAAAAAAAAAAAAAAAACATATAAAAATAACTAGTTTAATGAGTCTAGTTATCATAAAAAGCACCGTTCATTCTTCCTGTAGCTTATACATCCACAGAACAACGATCAGCGTCAACAGCTTGCTAGAGCTCTCTGTTGAGCCATTGCATCCACGACATGTCGAACAAAACATGGGACTCATTCTAAAAGCTTGAGTGTATGGTGTGTCCATTATCCAGGCGGATATGACATCGGAATATCACAATTGCACTGATTGGCAAGAGTTTCAATCAAATTGCCATCAGATTCCCGAGATTGGACTGGGTTATCTTTGTTTGTAGGAAGGTATTTTCCCAAAGTAATTACATAACGGCCATTTCCTGAACTCAGCTGTTGCCTCTCTTCCATTACTAATTTAGCATCCTGCAGAATTAACCCTTTCCCCCTCGAATTAAGACTGAGTCAACAGCTTTCCTTGGCATGGGTTGGGCACTAAGTGTCCAACCCATGCCAAGGAAAGCTGATGACCTGGGGCATGTGATCTTGATAAGTCTCACGTACAATTCTCAGTCAAATTGTTTTTCATAACTGTTGAAGTTAGTTTAAAACACTGAAGCAGACGACATTTGACCACCAGCCGGTTTTGGCCGGTTTGAGGGGGAAAGGGTTAAACATCATAAAAGACACATTACTTTTTGCAGCCATTTTTTCCTTTAGAATGAGAAAATGTTGGGGCACCACTCAGTCGCAACAGTGATAGTCGTTCTTTCCCTCTGTCTATCTGTCTTTTTCTTTTTTTAATGTGTGTGTGTGTGTGTGTGTGTGTGTGTGCGTGTGTGTGTGTTTTCGTTACAGTGAAAGTCTTATTTAAATTATTTTATTTACCTGTAGCAGCAGGCTCACCTAATCCCACTTACACCCCTAGACCACACGGGTTACCTAAGATGAGTTACACCCCTAGACCACACGGGTTACCTAAGATGAGTTACACCCCTACACCACACGGGTTACCTAAGATGAGTTACACCCCTCGACCACATGGGTTACCTAAGATGAGTTACACCCCTAGACCACACGGGTTACCTAAGATGAGTTACACCCCTGTAACACATGCGCCACTTAATCTCACTTGCACTCCTGAAGCACAAAGGTTACTTAAAATCAGACCCCCCCCCACCACCACCACCACTGCCAAGACACACACCCCTGTGGCACAGTGGTTACCTAATATCAGTAACAACCCTGTAGCACAAGGGTTACTTAAAATGTCCTCTTCACTGTTACCAAACATAAACGAACTTCTTTACTGCCATATTTTGGACTAGAGTCCACCGCTTCCATCGGCGCATGCGCCGGAGGGCGCAGAGGAGACCTGTTGACCTAACCTACAATGTTCTACGTCACTGTAGACATGATGGCACTGAACTATTACATTTTACATCCCAACAGGCATGCTGGGGCTGAACTATTAGGTTCTACGTCACTACATGCATGCTGGTACTGAACTACTATGTTCTACGTCCCTATACGCATGCTGGTACTGAACTACTATGTTCTACGTCCCTACAGGCATGCTGGTACTGAACTACTATGCACTACGCCCCTACAGGCATGCTGGTACTGAACTACTATGTTCTACGGCACTGCGGGCATGCTGGTATTTGAACATGGCTTTACGAGGAATAAGAATCTAGCACCGTTGGGATCATTCAGAACTATTCGTTTCAAGCAGTTTCACTTTAGTCGCATTTGGAGCTGAAAGAATTTATCAAGGTTAAAATATTGATAAATATGGACGTATTTCCAAGGAACCCTGAAACGCTTGTGAGCTTGGGTTTATAGATATACAAGTATCAGTATGATAAATGTATACAACAAGCTCAGGTAACAGTTGCGTATCTACTCGTCAAGGCAAAACTAACTCGTATAACGTCAAGGGTTGTACATGAAAAATACAAGGTTCAGTGTGTTACAAATTATACTTAACTTGGGTTTTTTATTCAAAAAATTTACTGCTACTACTTGTACATATTCCGCAGGAATTAGCATATTTCGGAACAACTACTAGTTAATTACGAATACGATATGGCGATACAGTTCTATACGTTTGATATGAAACATTAATAATAATGAATGGTTGTAAGGAGCGAAATCGCCAGCACCAGATCCATTCCATATGAGTACAACAAAATGAGGGTTTCAATACATAACCAAGATCAAAGCAGCTTCACACGCAATCTGAAATGGTCAAGAACAATAAATATTACCTAAAAGGTTTGCGATGTTTAAAGGCTTATTATGGCTACATTGTGTAAACGTGATACTTAACAAGGCATTAGCACAACGACAGAACTAGGAATCACAGATTATAAACTGGAAACAACAGCGTCGTTGGGACACAAAAAGGAACAGCAATCTATAAACATACGCTCTCTGCTCGTCAGCAATTTAACCCTTTCCCCCTCAAACCGGCCAAAACCGGCTGGTGGTCAAACGTCGTCTGCTTCAGTGTTTTCAACTAATTTCAACAGTTATGAAAAACAATTTGAACGAGAAATGAACATGAGACTTATCAAGATCACATGCCCCAGGTCAACAGCTTTCCTTGGCATGGGTTGGGCACAACCCATGCCAAGGAAAGCTGTTGACTCAGTCTTAATTCAAGGGGGAAAGGGTTAAAGCATGTAAGTGACGTGTCTCATATTAAGTTTGTAACTTTAATCTACAGTTTACAGCATTTAAGTGAGATCTCTCATGTTAAGGTTGTACATTTATCTACAGTTAAAAGCATGTAAGTGACATCTCTCATATTAAGTTGTACATTTATCTAAAATTTAAACCATGTAAGTCATATCTCTCATATTAAGTTTGTACATTTATCTAAAATTTAAACCATGTAAGTCATGTCTCACATATTAAGTTGTACATTTATCTAAAATTTAAACCATGTAAGTGACATCTCTCATGTCAAGTTGTACATTTATCTAAAATTTAAACCATGTAAGTCATATCTCACATATTAAGTTGTACATTTATCTAAAATTTTAACCATGTGAGTGACATCTCTCATATTAAGTTTGTACATTTATCTAAAATTTAAACCATGTAAGTCATATCTCACATATTAAGTTGTACATTTATCTAAAATTTAAACCATGTAAGTGACATCTCTCATATCAAGTTGTACATTTATCTAAAATTTAAACCATGTGAGTCATATGTCTCATATTAAGTTTGTACATATATCTAAAATTTAAACCATGTAAGTCATATCTCACATATTAAGTTGTACATTTATCTAAAATTTAAATCATGTAAGTGACATCTCTCATATCAAGTTGTACATTTATCTAAAATTTAAACCATGTAAGTCATATCTCACATATTAAGTTGTACATTTATCTAAAATTTAAACCATGTAAGTCATATCTCACATATTAAGTTGTACATTTATCTAAAATTTAAACCATGTAAGTGACATCTCTCATATCAAGTTGTACATTTATCTAAAATTTAAACCATGTAAGTCATATCTTACATATTAAGTTGTACATTTATCTAAAATTTAAACCATGTAAGTCATATCTTACATATTAAGTTGTACATTTATCTAAAATTTAAACCATGTAAGTCATATCTCTCATATTAAGTTTGTACATTTATCTACCGTTCAGACTTCTTCTCTAAATAACACGAAAACAAAAATAACACGGAAACAAAGTGCCAAAAATGCATTTAACCTCAGTTTGATATAAAGGAACACATAAATATAACAACCTAATGGACATCCCCCCCCCGTCACCCGTAATGTACCCATGTAATAGTTTACGTCAGCAGATGAAATTCTATAGAATAGTGGTAACTTTAAAGTTTTTCTTTTCTTTCATGAGGCCGAAACAGTGCTGTAAACAGATATGAAATAAGATGCATTTGATTACTTTTGAGTGAATTATTATTAACCTTCTGAAGGCACTGTGATAACTTTTACAGGGCGCCCCCTGGTGATCATTGGCCAAGGCATACAGATAAAACACGAGCATATCTCAGTTACTGAAGCCCGGACAATTCACTCAATTGTCCAGTTTTTCAACATACTCATACACATACACACACCCCAAAACACTTTTTTCTGATGCTCATAATATGTCCGTTGCATGTACATGTGGCAGAGCAAAAAAAAAAAAAAAAAAAAAAACATGAATGCGTAAACACACAAAAAGAACAAAGACACTACGCCCCCTGGCGGTGAGTAAGACGATACCAAACATGATCATATTATATTTTTAACGTCTTCCTAAAAAGTGGAAATATGCTAGAATAATCAATTATGCATTACCTTGTTGGCCTGATTGTTCAATCAGCAAGTGGCCGAATCTGGCCCACGCCGTCATGCTAACGCCAGTGATTACAGCATGGATTGTGCTGAACACTGCAAATCTTTCATTTAAAATGTGACATAATCGGTGAAACGGGCAATTTTAGTCTGACAGTTTGATTTTCCATCAAATCAAAGCACATCCCGTGTTTTACTTTCGGATCCTTTCACGTGACATCCGGCCAGCCTGGTCCAGCACAAAATGTAGAGAAAGCAGTGTGATACTGGTTACATGTTTCTGACACCTACGTTTAGGCATTTTGTATGAAACTGGGTCCGGTTTTTTGGAACAGGCGTAGGGTATTTTGTATGATATTGGCTCTGTGATTTACACCAGACATTTGGGTGTTTTTAGAGCAGTACGTTTATCGTACTTGTCTTCGCCTTGCCACTCTGCCTGGATGCTTATCCTCGCCTTGCTACTCTGCCTGGATGCTTGTCCTCGCCTTGCCACTCTGCCTGGATGCTTGTTCTCGCCTTGCCACTCTGCTTAGACTCTTGTCCTCGCCTTGCACTCTGCCTTGATGCTTGTCCTCGCCCTGCCACGCTGCCTGGATGCTTGTCCTCGCCTTGCCACTCTGCCTAGACTATTGTCCTCGCCTTGTCACTCTGCCTGGATGCTTGTTCTGACCTTGCCACTCTGCCTGGATGCTTGTCCTCTCCTTGCCCCTCTGCCTGGATGCTTGTCTTCGCCTTGCCACTCTGCCTGGATACTTGTCCTCGCCGTGCCACTCTGCCTGGATGATTGTCCTCGCTTAGCCACTCTAACTGGATACTTGTCCTCGCCTTGACACTCTGCCTGGATGCTTTTCCTCGCCTTGCCTTGAATGTTACATCAGTGGTGAAATGTGCATGTTTAGTTTGCTGAAGGTTTGATTCTTCATTAAATCCAAGCACATCCTGTGTTTTACCAGGGACGTGTTATACATATACACATCCTGTGTTTTACCAGGGACGTGTAATACATATACACATCCTGTGTTTTACCAGGGACGTGTTATACATATACACATCCTGTGTTTTACCAGGGACGTGTTATACATATACACATCCTGTGTTTTACCAGGGACGTGTTATACATATACACATCCTGTGTTTTACCAGGGACGTGTTATACATATACACATCCTGTGTTTTACCGGGGACGTGTTATACATTTACACATCCTGTGTTTTACCAGGGACGTGTTATACATATACACATCCTGTGTTTTACCAGGGACGTGTTATACATATACACATCCTGTGTTTTACCAGGGACGTGTTATACATATACACATCCTGTGTCTTACCAGGGACGTGTTATACATATACACATCCTGTGTCTTACCAGGATCGTGTTATACATATACACATCCTGTGTTTTACCAGGGACGTGTAATACATATACACATCCTGTGTTTTACCAGGGACGTGTTATACATATACACATCCTGTGTTTTACCAGGGACGTGTAATACATATACACATCCTGTGTTTTACCAGGGACGTGTTATACATATACACATCCTGTGTCTTTCCAGGGACGTGTTATACATATACACATCCTGTGTCTTACCAGGGACGTGTTATACATATACACATCCTGTGTCTTACCAGGGACGTGTTATACATATACACGTCCTGTGTCTTACCAGGGACGTGTTATACATATACACGTCCTGTGTCTTACCAGGGACGTGTCATACATATACACGTCCTGTGTTTTACCAGGGACGTGCTATACATATTCACGTCCTGTGTTTTACCAGGGACGTGTTATACATATATACGTCCTGTGTTTTACCAGGGACGTGTTATACATATACACATCCTGTGTCTTACCAGGGACGTGTTATACATTTACACATCCTGTGTCTTACCAGGGACGTGTTTTACATATACACATCCTGTGTCTTACCAGGGACGTGTTATACATATACACATCCTGTGTTTTACCAGGGACGTGTTATACATATACACATCCTGTGTTTTACCAGGGACGTGTTATACATATACACATCCTGTGTCTTACCAGGGACGTGTTATACATATACACATCCTGTGTTTTACCAGGGACGTGTTATACATATACACATCCTGTGTTTTACCAGGGACGTGTTATACATATACACATCCTGTGTTTTACAAGGGACGTGTTATACATATATACGTCCCTAGTTTTACTTTCTGGTCCTTCCACGTTAAATCCGCCCAGCGTGGTCGAGCACAAAATGTAAACAAAGCAGGGTGCGCTTCCCGAACTCGGGTTGAAGCGAACCAAATAAACCCGAGTCCTATGAACTGGTCCATTACGACAACGGCAGTCACCAGTATGCTTATCCCCATTGATCTTATCCCTTAAAGTGCTGATTGATTAACGTTTTCATTGGAACACTTTGCGTGCATTGCACGTAAAGTGTCCGGAGGTAAGCTGTTGATTAAAGCTACCTTTTGCTTCAGACTAGGCTTGCTGGTATTTGAATGAAAGGTATCTTCATGAGGAATTTGAATCTTTTAGCCATTATATGTTTAACGGTAATGAGAAAATAACTACGGTAGTGATTCACACATTAAGGTTTATTTTGCATGAAATTGTATATACTGTGGCTTGGACAGTTTGCCAAGTGTTATCTGGCTTTATGACATCCCCCCCCCCCCCCAAAAAAAAATGGATATTAAATTTTGTTATGCAAAATGAGTTTCACTTTCTGTAAGTGAGCTACATTTACTTTCCAAGTGCTGATTTCAATCACTTTAAATCTCTTCGAGTGCCTTCACGACTGAGTATGAGGTAGTGTTATGAAATGAATAAGATATTGTTTCTTCACTTTGTCCTCTTGTGCATCGCTTCACAGTGAGCACATTTTAAACGATCTGCATGGTCTAAATGATCAACAGAGAGCAGGTTCTCTTGAAAGATGAATGAGGATCGTCCTTTCCAAAACAATGAACTATATACGATAAGAGGGGTTTTGTGGTACAACATTTTGCAATGTGTAACCAAAATATTTTTATAAGTTTTTTTGTTGTGTTTTGGTTTGATTTTGATTTTGTTTGTTTGTTTGTTTGTTTGTTTGTTTTTTTTTGTGTGTGTGTTTATTTGCTTATTTTAAATTATTATTATTCTCTCCATTTTATGTGTAAGACCCCACATACACACAGACAGACACGTCAAAATCTGCACTCTTTATTCATACACGAGACGTACGATAAGCTAACCTATGCTAAGCTCCGTGTTTCTACTATGCAACTTGAATTAAAGGACTGAAGGCTTTTAATATTACCATTTTATCAGGAATGATGGATACCCTAGTACGACGGTCATTTTGCTAAGATACTATATATATATATATATATATATATATATATATATATATATATCTTTTATGTTTGGAACGAGCGGGACTCGAACCTGCAACCTTTGGCACCAGTCGCCTAGCTGAAATGGGAAATATATATATATATATATATATATATATGTATATATATATATATATATATATATATATACATACATATATATACATATATATGCAGCCAATCATATAACTTGTTTACTATTCCGCGCACACTGCTAGTCCCACTTGTAAACGCGCACAGTTGCCTCCAGGCGTTGCTTGTCTATATTTGGAATGCATAGTTAAGCAGCTGTTAATCAATTATCGGTCCCTAGAGAGAGAGCCGATTTCCAAAACATTGAACTCTCGCTCTGGCCAACATACTACCGTTGTTTTATGCTCATCTTCACAAAGCCAGCAATAGCATCAGTGTAAGCGTAATTTGAACTTTAATGGCGATGGCCCCTGCTTTGGGTTTCTGGGATGAAAAGCATATATTTTGATTTTTAAAGTATTTTATTAACCCTTGTTTGTCCGTAAGGGCTCGTGGTTACAATGTACATAAATACAAAGATCATACTGACGTTTAAAAGCAATGTACAAGAATGAACAAATAGTAAAATTGAGTTGACACAACTATAAATTGTTTCGTCTAAAAAATAATCCGTTAGGTAAGGAGCCACACAGATCATACGATCTGGACCTTGCGATGACATAAACAGTGGGACAAGAGATCTATTTGACAAAGAGAGACAACTCGTTATTAAGGTGAGAGCTTCCCGTATGTCATCATATAGATTACAGGAAAGAAGTAAATGAAATCCGTCTTCACTTGCACCATTAAGACAGAAAAGGCAGATAACCTCACTAATAGGCTCTTTCGAATAGGAACCATGCTCAATATGCAATTTATGGTTACTGATCCTACATTGTGTTACACTCCGACGCATCTTGAAACCAGCAACGTTAGAGAGATAGTATTCAGCTTTTTAAGAATGATTGAAAAAGCGATCGAGTTTTGCATCCGACCAATGTTGTACCTTGTGGTCCTGTAGTTTTTAAGAAAAAGAGGTGCTGATATTGGTCATGAAGACGTTCTTTCAACTTTCTCATAACACGTGCTACGTCCAAGAGTGGCCCTTTTGGCTGATTTAGGTTGACCCACATATTAGCAATACCGGTATTATGTATTAGTCTTACTGCTGTAGCCCAAGTGCTGTGGCCTCCATAATTCAAGTAAAAAACATTGTTTTACGGGTATTTTAGAATGTGATCGTCCAAGATGAACATAACGTTTAACCAATGTTTAATAATGCGAATTCTAAGTTCAATCTCTAAAGAGTCTATGCCGAGTGCAGCCAATGCAGCTGAATTTGAAGCTCTTTATATGAGGCCGAGAATAAATGTACAGTCGGTGGTGTTAAACAGGTCACTAGACTGAAGCCTAGTTGACTACAGCAGACATCTCCGGTGCCACATGGAATACAATAATTCACAGGTCAACTGAGACCATTAGTTATGCTTTTAAAGAAAGCATTTTGATTATTTTATTTTTATTTGGGGGGTTGCTATGTCAAGTGTAAATTGGCACCTGTGCCACTATGGATGCTCGCGATGTGGCTGCTTGGACGCGAAGATCTCTCGTGGTGTCCAGTGGGCACCCGAATCTGCCTGCTCCTTCGAGCGTCGGAAGTTCGACAGATACTGTCTCTAGCTGTGATCTTCAAACTGTGTTTTAAGGAACCATTTTACCCCATATTTTTATAAATACACACACACACACACACACACACACACACGTGTGTGTGCATATTTATATAAATATCGGGTAAAATTATATATATATATATAGTATCACCTTGATGTACCTTGCAGCATTTCTTCTTTCGTACAGGTTTTTAAAAAGTATCATCATCATCATCATCATCATCATCATCATCATCATCATCATCATCATCATCATCATCATCATCATCATCATCATCATCATCATCATCATCATCATCATCATCATCATCAACAGTATCATTATTATTTCTATTATTATTATTATTATAATTATTATTATTATTGTTATTATTATTATTATTATTATTATTATTATTATTATTATTATTATTATTATTATTATTATTATTATTATTGGGACGTGAATGAATGGAACGTGGGAATGGTGGTGCCTTCGTATTAGCTGGGCAAGGCCATCGTATACCGTTTTATTAAGTGAATGTGGTCATGGTAATTCCTTGGCATATTGTCTAAATGTGGCCGTGGTAGTTTCGCGTTGTATTAAGTGAAGGTAGTCATTTCCAAACTTCTTTTTTAGTCTTTTTTAATGTATATATATATATATATATATATATATATATACAGAGAGAGAGAGAGAGAGAGAGAGAGAGAGAGAGAGAGAGAAATGAAAATCGATGAGAGGGTACCACAACGTCCACCCAGAACAAGTCTGGTCGGAAATTGAGTGCTGCAATGGATCCTTGCCTGTGGCAACCATCATGATGCAGACTGGCGGGGGCGCCCTATACAATCTGAGTCTCAGCGTCGGTTATGGGCTCAACCATAGTGCCAAGCAATGTTGGCCTGCCTGCCTGCAACCATATTAACAAATCCCTTGATTGCACCAAGAGCCTCAAGAGGTAGCGACCCCTACAGGCTGCCACTCGAGGCTTGCCGTTGCCAACAAAATTCTTTCTTTCAATGACTAAGCTGGCGGCGGATCTCTGTAGTTCCACACTATTGTTCGCAAATTCGATGTGCAATAGAAAATTAAGGAAGGAAAGGGCCTAATAGAGCCTAGTTGGATAGCCGCTGCTACATTTGTGTAATGATTGACGCTTCGGTGATTCTTTAAGAGTGCATGAGCTGTTTGGGAATGTGCACGAAATGTATTAACGAAAAAACACCCAGATCAATTGTTTTGAAAAGGCACGGGTACACATTTTGAAGTTCAGGATCCACACGTTTAGAATTGTTCATAGTGATGACCAACACCCATTTTCCAAGGTTCGCAGTAATTTTAGAATGTATAACCTTCGGCTAGTATGATCAAACTGATTGAGTTGGGACTTTGACACTGTGAAAGTGCCAACACAATTGCCCATTACCCTGGGCTACTCTTGCGACAGTGATATCAAGACAAAAACTGCATACTATGGATTTTATATGTAATAGTGATGTAATGATGATGATGATGATGATGATGATGATGATGATGATGATGATGATGATGATGATGATGATGATGATGATGATGATGATGATATACAGCCGAATTTCCAATTATGACCACCTCCATAACAGACCATTTTTACATTAACACCACTAATTTAAAAACCCATTTTAATGATCCTTATTGAAATTATATACCATAAAGACCACTCCCCTGTTAACACCACACTTTTATATCCACAAGGTGGTCTTAATAGGGATATTTCACTGTACTTTATTTCTAAAAGGAGGATCGAAATGTAGCCATAAGCTAATATTTATTGCTCTCCTCAGGTAATACATATAACATTTCAAGCACGTTACAGTTACAAATTATACACCTAAAAGCAAGAAAGATAGGAGAAATCAAAAGAAGAATGATGGAAATTCAGTGGAAACCATGCCGGGTACTTCATTTGAACCAAACAACATAAGTAACTAAACATTTGAAGGGAGGCAGGAAAAACGTTTAGTGATTTATATGATGCAACATCCACTACTTAAGTGCCGTCCATGTCATCAGCGTTTAAAACCTGGTAATCACCCATAATTTAAGAAATTGTTGGACCTTGTCTCCATTATTAACCAATCGCAAACGTGTGGGGTAGCTAGACTGCCATAGAGTAGGAAATGACCTATCAGTTTTGTTTAAAATGCCAAAGTTGATGTCAAGAAGACTACTTTGTAGGATCTCTAATACACTTGCCATGGTCTGTGTTGCACTCACCATGATCGGAATACACTCGCCATGATCTGTGATATATTCGCCATGATCTGTGATATATTCGCCATGATCTGTGATATATTCGCCATGATCTGTGATACACGCGCCATGAAATCTGATACACTCGTTATGATCTCGATACATTCGCCGTGGTATCTGATACACTTGCCGTGGGTATCTGTCTATATGTGCTGTAAACAGTGCACCACAGATACTGAGGAACTCTTTTGGAGCGAAAACCGCGTGCGCAGGTGAGACTGCCAGACAGACGATATGAATAAAAATGTGAATATAAGGCGCTAAAATATACTCGTGAATGGTTTCATGATAAATTTACTTTTCTGTAGGTAATTTAGCCGGGCAACGAAGGAACCTTCCGAAAATTCAATGGCAAGTCATTCCATAGCCTGATGGTAGAATGTGTAAATGTCCCAAATGAGAAGGTGCCAGTTGCAATGAGCAACAGGTCGTTGATAAAACACAAGTAGTGAGCGGCGGATGTCGTCCTTGGTCTTGGGACTAAATGATGTAGATGCGAAGGGCTAGACTTCCTTAAGACCCTTTCTAAGTTAATTCGTTGTAAAACAAATTTGCGAATGGATATTACAAAAATAAATGAGGGGACGGTCATAGCGTCGAGCTGGAACAAGCCAAGCCACAAAGCGGTCCTGGAAAGGAGTGAAGAAAGGTTTTTCAAGTTCTTGGAATATATATACAAAATTCTACATGAAAAAAGAAGAAAGAAAGACTTGTTAACAAAAAAAAAATGCAAACTATTATCAATCAAACCAGATTTAGCCATGTAAAGAGACAAACTTGGTAATTCTAGTATTGTACACTTTATACAGCAACTTTGATTCATTTTTGGATCATGATCACTGTGAACACTACTGTGCGTGTTTTTGACGTGAGTGTAAACAACAAATCCATGTGATCTGTACAGACATATAGCTGACTGCTGATGGTCTGTTGTATGTCTGGTCCATCACAAATTTGTCCACGTCTGCTGTTATTGCTTTGTATTTGCATTATGTTCAACTTCACCGAGAGGAGGCGCCCACTGTTCAGAGATTTTTAGCTTTAGTGGCGTCTGAGTGCTTAGCTCTGGGAAAAATTCATGATGGACAAACCCAGAATGAGAAGTCACATTGGCGCACTTACGCATAATTGTTTTCACGGTATACATTTGACATTTTATTTTATTTTTCAAGTCTCCTTAATATGTATAAAATTCTATATTCCACAACTTTTGTTTGTGTTTCAGTGGATTCGCATACAGTACAAACTCATGAAGCAAAGTTTGAAATGCCATCTCTACTGATGATAATCTGGAAGATACTGAGCATGTAAACCGTTCAAGTACTTCTAATTATTATAAATCAAATTTCATGACATGCTGCATACTATCTCGGTTGTTCCTTATATCATGGTATTACCGATTTAAAAGTGCGGCTTTTTTTTCTTCTTTTTGTTCTTTTTTGTGACCTATGTCATCACATATACATGGAGATCTTGACCACTTTCCTTGTTGATTTTCTACCCGCAACTTCTGCCTGAATGTTTCATCATACTGTAAATACAGGTACAGTGTAACTCTTATAGCTTGGTGCTGTATCTTGCTGTATTTATATGTTATCTACCAGCTCATATTAACATCAACATTGCGAAATTATTAATCTATATCTTATTTATAAACTCTCATTAACTTCAGCACTGTTCAACATTGCTTATTTAATAATTTGTTGGAAAACAACACTGGGTGGACGATTAAGTCTTAGACGTTCAAGTATTGCAAACCGCTCAAAATAAAATCGGAATGTCTAAATACCTTATAATAGTTCAAGTAACGATCACAGTTTGCTACTTCATTTATATGTTACGGGCCAAACAAAGCTTTTTATTGTCTAAATACGAAAAAACAAATTTTAACCATTTTCGTGACTACTTAAGTCGGTTAATTTGGGATATTTTTTTCTTTCTGATGATCTAAATGCTTGTTGTTCCTCGTGGACTGAAGGCTCTCTACAAGCCGCTAGAGTCTGCATATCCAACAAAGAAGTCACCATTCGTCCTGACGATTTACCTTGGTATACTCCTTCCTTACGCTGTGGGAAGCACAAAGTTATGCAGTCTTATTCGAGAGCAAAAGAAGGTAATAATGGTCCCCATAGTCAAGAATTATGGGCTACTTATAACCGACTGCGTAATCTATATCATGAGCATCCTCGTATAGCTGAAGAACAACATAACAGTCAATTGAGTAATTCCCTAAAAAATCCTAAGAAGAAAAAATAAAGCTTGGTGGAGAACTGTAAAATATTTTATGAACGGAAACCACCGTCAAACTATCCCATCTTTGTTACGTGAAGGGAAACATATTACCGATAATGAATCCAAGGCAAAGCAATTTAACACCTTCTTCTTTAGACAAAAAAAATATTGACACAACAACAGTCCGAATTTCTATTCCTCCTGACCACCCCATAAATACCATTGGAAATGTATACATTTGTGAAAATGAAGTATTAGATATACTCAACAGTCTTGATACAGCTAAAGCCAGTAGTCCTAATGGAGTATGTCCCCGACTTCTGAAAGAAGCCGCCCATGTAATTTGCAAATCACTTACAAAATTGTTTAATATGTTATTAAATCAAAAGTAGTGTCCATCATTCTGGAAAGAAGCCAATGTTACACCTTTGCACAAAAAAGGTGACGATAACTTGTGTAATAATTATCGGCCTGTGTCTTGTCTAAGCTGTACAGGAAAAGTATTTGAGAAAGTAGTTTTTAGACATATGTTCAACTTTTTTCGAGGCAACTTGGTTATTTGAGCCAATCAGTCTGGATTTATTCCTGGTGACTCGACCATCAAGCAGCTATTATCACTATATCATGGATTATGTGTAGTTATTGATCAAGAAAAAGCAGTGAGAATTGTCTTCCTTGATATTAGCAAGGCTTATGACGAGGTTTGGCACAAGGGCCTCTTACATAAATTAGAAAAAAAAGGTATTACTGATAAACATCTGACATGGTTCGAGGATTATCTTCATAATCGTAAACAAAGAGTTGTTCTTTATGGTCAATCTTCTACTTGGGGTATCATTACCACTGGGGTGCCACATGGATCTGTCTTAGGTCCTTTACTATTCTTAATCAACATCAATGGCATTACAAATATAGTTAACTCAAGCATCAAGCTTTCTGCTGATGACACTTCCCTATTTCTTACTATCGATGATACAGCCTACGGTGCAGCTATTATTAACAGCGACCTTGCCTCCTTGGATGAATGGTCCAAGGAGTGGGTTGTATCTTCTTATGCTGTTACCGATGCCATGCTTATATATCTGAAGAGAAACACGATGGACCCCCCCCCCCCCCCCGTTATTTTTTCAAGGACATTAGCTCAAGGAATCTTCCTGAACATAAACACTTAGGACTTACGCTAATATCGGATTTAAAATGGAAATCACCCATTAAGGAAGTTGTGACTAAAGCTTCCAACCAGTTCAACCATAATGAAAACTTTGCAGTATCGTCTTGACCGGGAGACTTTAGAAGTAATTTATCTGTCATTTATTAGACCAATTTTAGAATATGGCGGTGTGGTTTGGGATGGCTGTGCACAGGCTGATCGGATACTTTTAGAAGATGTACAATTGGCTGCGACCCGTACTGTAATGGGCGCTATGAAAAATATCCCTTGCGAGAAAATGTACGAAGAAACTGGGTGGGAGACATTGTCTACACGGAGAGAACGGTCTAAACGAAACATGATGTACAAAATTATTCACAAATTACCCCCCAACTTTTATTTACTGCTCTTTCTAACGTCCCAACTCCGGAGAAAAACCTTCGTTCTAACACTAGGGCATGCTCTAATCAACCCTCTCATGTTGATTTACCTTCCTTTCAGACCAGAACAGCCTTTTTCAATAAATCCCTTTTTCCTTCCGCTGTCACTCTATGGAATGTTCTATCTGTAGAAACTCGAAATTTACCTACGCTTTCGTTGCTTAAGAGATAATTATCTGCTCCTACATCATGTCCCGTTAAATACCCTATTTTTTTTTAAAGTAGGTAAGATATATTTATCCATTTCGCGTTTGCGTATGGGTCGCAGCCAACTGAATGAACTTTTTTTTTCTTTAAATAGGTGTAAAGGAGTCTCCTGCTTGTTCATGTGGAGCAGCTTCTGAAAGTAGTTGGCATTATTTTCTGACTTGTCCTCGATACGTCACTGCTCGAGATACCCTCCATACATCCATTAGCTCTTTGGCACCTTTCAGTGTAAACACAATTTTGTTTGGTAGCGATCTTTGTAGGATTGAAGACAATATTACCCTTTTTGGCAGTACAAGAATTTATTGATAAAAGCAAACGGTTTCAAACTGTAGCAGTAACATGATAGCTCTTCCATGTATTTCATAAGTGTCATAGGTATTTTGTCGGCTATGCCCCCTTCTAGCTGTGCTTGTACAAGTGGTGTCTTTCTTTTCCATGTTTTATCCACGTCGTCGCTCGCCGAGTCCCTCACTCTCGGGAGTCGACTGGCGGCGACTCACTGGAGTTTGTCTTGTAACGTTTTTCCTGTCTTTGTCTTCTTCTCGCAAGAAGGATTAACATAGGGCTATGCCCTTCTTCCCAATTGTATTTCGTTTTAAATAAATAAAATATGTTAAAATCAAATCAAATTTCCACAACTTTTATTTGTGGCTCAATGGGTGTACGTACTGCGGAAACTTATGAATTGAAGTTGGAATGGCACCTGTACCTTTGGTTGTGTTGAAGATACCCAAAGTTTAATTTCCAAATAGTCCTAGCGTGCAACATTTTCAAAACAAATTGACCCCCCTTCATGAAAATGCCAGACTGTATGTGCGGAAGTATGATCATGCCAGTTTGAAGCTTCTACGCATAACAGCCTTTGAATAAAATGTCGGGACAGATTTGCATGTAAAAAAAAAGAGAGAAAGGAAGAAAAAAGAAAGAAAAAAGTATTCACGGGAAAAATTCTGCATTGGTACACAAACATGATAAATTAAAATTATCAATAAATTTCTTCGCTGAAGTTATAAAGAAGAGAGGAATATTCTAAATCATCAGAAGATTGGATGAATGGAGCGTTCGTTTGAATGATTTATAAACTTATTTTTTTTCTCTCTCTCTCTCTCTCTCTCTAGAAAACGTTATGTGTTGTACGTGCATTTGGTTATGTTGTATTGGTAAATGTATCTGTGTGTAATGTGCATATTGTTGCAAAATGTGAATATTGATGTTGATGTAGCAAATAAAGTTCATTTCATTTTATGAAAGGGGAACTAGTTGCAATCCTTAATGGCAAGGAGTCATGAAGCAGCATCAAAGAAACACCGCGGAGGTGTTTGCTACTATGAGGTGTCAAAGGGCCGTTTTGAAATGTGACTTGTTTTGTTTGAAATAGACTGTATGCCAAATAAATCGGATTCTGTCCAGTCTGACTCTCTGCATTCGACCCCCTTACAGTTATAGGAATGTTTCACCGGGCAGACGAAACAAGAGGAGTGCCCAACTCATGCCAAGGGAATTTGTTTACCTGGGGCATGTAATCTTGATAGGGCTCATCTACAATTCTCAGTCGAAATTATTTTTCATTACTGTAGAAATTAGATGAAAACACCGAAGTAGACGACATTTGACCGCCAACTGGTTTGGGGTCGGTTTAGGGGGGAAGGGTTCAAGACGGTTGCACAGGGTAGGCGGAACAAGAAAGGAGCCGGTTACTACAAAGAAATCAGTTTGGGACCAGGATGACGCTCTGCACTCAACCGTTGGTAGCAAAAGGACGATTCCACAGAGCAGACGGAAC
Source organism: Hermodice carunculata (assembly GCA_964020975.1). Taxonomy (NCBI): domain Eukaryota; kingdom Metazoa; phylum Annelida; class Polychaeta; order Eunicida; family Amphinomidae; genus Hermodice; species Hermodice carunculata. The sequence goes on along the minus strand of OZ026628.1, from coordinate 18,962,662 downwards.
GACAATTGTCCCGTTGCCATGCTTCAACAGGCCAGTATTCAGGGGTGATATGTCACGTCATAATTGCCATTGACAAACACAATTCAAAATATCATAAGCCACAAGTCAAACTGAGCCGATGATCTTTTTTATGGACAGCTAAGATGCCCAAAATAAATTCCACTTTCATTAATCCTAGCTCAAAATGTATTTGCGTTAGGATAACAAATCATTTAGGTGTGTAAGCGTCATACTCCAAAGAGTTTTTATGTCCCGTATTTGGGCGTCTGTTATGTTATATGTTGAATAAACAATTGAAGGTTGACCGCAAAGCATGCACCCCAGAAATGACGATTAAGCCACTAGTTTTTTGTGATAAAATCATAATTACACTTGCATCTTAATTTGAAATAAAATGAATTGAAATAAACTGTATTGACTGCATCACAAATAATACAATGTGACATTTTGTCAATGCAAAAACACACATACACACAAATAAAGTACACATAAAGTACAAAGTTGCCTTACATATAGGAGCGTTAAGCACCTTTGTGCGTTAATGCGCATAAAAACTAACTTTTTTAAAAAAAGCTATCAGAACTGCCCTCTAATGGCGATCATGGAACCCCCAAAATTGCAGTGTGATATATCAAATCATTGTCGTCCAGTTTCATGATAAACAGAATTTTTTCTGAGTCCGAAAGGGAAGAAAACAAGGAAAACATTTAAGTAAGTTGTTGAAAAAGGTTATCACGTTGTGTTGAGAGTGCTTTACCAGATATTAACATGTGTTCTCCACTTTCAATTTGTCCACATGTTTCCCATAATCGTTTCTCCTAGGAGGTTTTTGTTGGTCTTTTGTGGCGCCCAGTTTTGATTTTATGATTATAGGCGCTGATCATAAAACGAGTAATGAACCTTTTATACTTTCATAACCGTTCACTAAATGTAAGTTTAGTTCTGGTCCGAACTTATGTTTGAATTTTACATGTCTACTTAATTTCTTATCATCTTTACTATTTTCAAGTATACCTTCGTTCCTTTGATTTCGAAATAGTTTTTGTATTTTTTTTTTTTTTTTTTTTTTTTTTTGAAACGTCTAGTCGGAAAATCGTTTTTCTTGCCACCAACATCCCTACACAAAGTGTCTTTCGTACTTTTTGACATTTCGCTAATAATCATATCTTTACTGGGACATTTTCCGTTTTTTAATTATCCCATATCTGACTTAATTTCACTAATATCGGTGACATAATCTAATTCAGTAAATCCGTGGTGTTCGTGCCTCCCGATCTTCCATTTAACAATATGATAAAAGGAAAATTCGTGGGGTTCGGATCTGTTTGACATGCTACTTGAAAAATGTCTGAACCATAATTCAGGATTTTTTTTTCAGAACAGTTAGCTTTTGATTTCGTAGCCTTTTCAAAGCTCACTGAGCAGGTTTCAGACCTGTTTTGGATCTTTCTCTTTAACTTCAAGTAATTTTTGTATAATTTTGCGTTTAAATTGTTTTTGATTAGGTTTGAATAGTTTCTGAATTTCTTTCCATGTAGAATAATAGACTTTGCGTAATTCATAATTTATCGGATTTTTTACTCATTTGTTTAGCGAAATGACATATCCCCCACCCCCAAAAATGAATGAATAAATAAATAAATAAATAAATAAATAAATAAATAAATAAATAAATAAATAAATAAATAAAAAAGTAAATAAATAATGATGCTGCGATTTTTTATATTTGGTTTAGTGTTTCTGTTACTGTTACGGTGCCTAACTTTTGAATGTTATCAGAACTCAACAAAGAATGACAACAATTATATACCTTTAACAATAACAATATATTAATAATCAAAATCTGTACAAAGCAGTTACAATTACCTCCACTGGTATTTCAACAGTCAAACAGTCTTATGTAAATCCTAATCCTTGTTGAGATTATCCACTGGTACTGTCCCACAGTTGCAAGTTCTGTGACAGGTGCGAAATAATGTGGTACAAATCCCGCAAAGGTACAGTTTGGGTCCAATGTGGTACTGAAAGATGTGGTGCTGATCCAATCCCACAGCGGTACAGATTGGTTTTAATGTGGTACAATATAACAGTCCACTCAAAGTGTAAATGGGAAGCACCAAATATACAAGTCCACTTAAGGCGCTGTCCACACTTCTCAGCTACAGTGTAAACAATGGCTCATAGTCCCAATGGCTTGATGACAATACACAGCTACTGTCAGATCCTTCAGAATTATCTCTTCCTCTCTGTTCTCTCCTGTTTTCCTGTCTCAGTCAGGGAAAATCTGGTTTATATGGACACAGAGAAATATCACCACTGTTCCAGTGTTTTCCAATTAGTCACACATCACAGTGCAGTTTGAAATCTGCCTTGAACAACTCACATGAATGTGGGTCAGCATTCTAGCTGATTCCACCTGTTTACACATTACATGTGAGTCACTCACAAACAAGTCATCTAGCACAGTATCCATTGAACTAATTGACCCAGCACACATTGAATGGATACAGTGATCTGTCGAAATGAAAACAAACAGCCACACACATTTTCATAACTGTTACCAATCCTCAAAGTTTGACATTTCAATTTTCACGTTGATTTCCAAGATGTTAATTTTCTTCATTTCATAAAAAAAAAGAATTAAGCAAAGTTTTGAAAATCGCTGAATAAATTTTGCAGTTCAGACATTAAAGAATCAAAAGCCGTTAACTGGATTAAATTTCGTCCATCTGTTTTCCTGAAAAAAACATTCTCAGGTGGTGTGATATTCCTGTTACCCTTTCTGAGAAAACAACCTGCAAAAGCCTTTGGTGTTCATCATTTGCCTCTGAAACAATACCGTTTCCTCAAGTTGAGCTGACATTTGTTCAAAACGTAGTAAACATCGTCCCTTAGCATTTGGTGAGGTTGTCAATCAATTATTAGCCAGTCACGTTGAAAAAAGAGCCTTTGGAGTATGGAAAGCATTATTCATCGATTTGTCAAACAGCGACATTGACAATCTGATTTCAAATCATGAGGTTATGGAGGCGGCCCATTGGGCCCCATGACTCAAGCCTGACAACAAAAGTTGTGTTGCCTTGCTTCGATGGGGTGACCTACGGATGCTCGAGGTCAGTGGATAGTTGTCGGGTTTGGACTTCCACCCCCTACCTCTTCATCCTGATTTTAGGGATAGTGTTTCATTGTATTTACTCCTATCTGTGTACTTTATGTAGTTGGCATGTTAGACTTATCTGTACGCTTTATTAGTTAGCTTGTCAGTATTCAGTTATTTTCTCAATGAGTTTTGTCTTTCCAAGCTAAGTTTTGTATCGCTATTTTGTGTGTTTTCTCTTACGTTCCCATTTATAATTATCTTGATGTGTTAATTTGTACTTTTATTTCCTCATCTTTGGATTTCGATAAAATATTTCTATGTACACGTGTGGGTATTGTTGATTTAAGTGTCATTTTTTTTCCACGCCTGTCTTTGGTGTGCAGGACCACTGGGGTAATCCATCGCAGCACGGCCTTTGGAGGGACATCGTCTGATGATTCCCCCTCCTGGTGAACATTTAAAATCTTCGTCCATTAAACGCAAATCAAACAAGATAACTATAAAGGAAACCACTAAGGCTATGATATGTAAGCATGTTTGCATCTTTTCCGTGCCCACAAACATACTTTTGGCATACTGCCTGATTTTGCGGTGCCGCCTTGATACCACTCTCCTTTTGCCATGAGCTGTTGCCACCTGTAGCCAAGTGACAGACTGTTAAGTATGATTAACGGGTGGCATTGTTCCGCTTGGCGGCTGAAAACCGAAAGAATGACACATGGACGTTCAGATGTCCACATGCCTGTGTCTTTTTGGCGTTTTTCTCATATTTTTTCCATAATCAAAAGCGTGAAATTTTGAAAGCTTATAGAAAAGACATTCATCTTGTAAAAAACGTTAAGATCTCACCCATGCAAATGTTTTTGGTGTCTTTCCTGTCCTTAACTAGTGTTCCCTGAAAGAAAGCTTTTATTTCCCGTGGTGCTTTCCTGTGTTGGCAACTGGGGCTGCGGCGTGGACTAGTCCAAATCTCCAATAGATGGTATGCTCGCGGCACAGCGCATGCGCCAAATTTTTGACGCGCGGTGCATTGCGGGCTTATTTGTAGTATGGGAGCGGTTATGGCGATACCTGTGTTGACTATGAAATTATACAGGTACCCATGAGAAGTTTAATTTGTTATTTGGCTGTGTGCTTTAAAAATTATTCCTGGGGCAAACAACGTAAATTTTATCCCTTGCCAACAAATAAAAACTGGCAATGGATAAGAAGAACATCCTGCCCTGGAAAGGACTGAAAATTGTGTATATTCGTGCTCATGATCGCCTGACATTCCAGGACTGAAAATTGTGTAAGATAGATAGATGGATAGATAGATAGATAGATAGATAGATAGATAGATAGATATAGATAGATAGATAGATATAGATAGATAGATAGATAGATAGATAGATAGATAGATAGATAGATAGATAGATAGATAGATATAGATAGATAGATAGATAGATAGATAGATAGATAGATAGATAGCTAGCTAGCTAGCTAGCTAGCTAGCTAGCTAGCTAGATAGATAGATAGATAGATAGATAGATAGATAGATAGATAGATAGATAGATAGATAGATAGATAGATAGATATTTAGACATGCAGGTTAATATATGAACGAGTGAAAGAAAGAAAGAAAGGAAGAAAGAAAGAAAGAAAGAAAGAAAGAAAGAAAGAAAGAAAGAAAGAAAGAAAGAAAGAAAGAAAGAGAGAAAGAGAAAGAAAAAAGAAAGATAACGCTCCTTAAAATAACAAAATTTCCCTCCTTTATTACTAATTTTTCAAAGATAAGACCATGTAGTTTTGAGCAAAGTTGCTCCAAAACTAAGGTATTCTTCTAGAAACTTTTATTTGGGAATAATCCCGAGTCAGACATGAATTAGGAAATGTTCAACTTTCATTACGCAATGTCATACATGATAACAGGGACGTGTTCATCTATAGCAGAAATTAATCAGATTGACAAGGTGAGATTTTGCTCTTCCACCTTTCAATTGCAGCTCGACAACCCATGTTATTAGTAATCTAGAAGTACTGTTGGGCAATCCTGTATAAATACATATGTTTAAACCTATGCGGTGAGTTTTCTTAATCATTGGCGAAAAACCGGGCAAAAGATTCCATTTCTGACATTCCACTAAAATATTCATTTTAACATTTAAAACTACAGCTTTGTTTACCATCCGCTCCTCAACTAACAACCCGTGTGTTGTTTCTTGGCGTGTTGTTTTCACAAGTATTATTTTTAAGCAAGCAGTATTTGTGCTAATCTCGTAAACTCTTTCATAGCTTAAGCACCGGGTGATTAATTTTATGCAAACATCGTTAACACAAAGAAAGGCAAAGTACTTAACACGTACTAATGGTTTCAGAAAGCACACTTTGAAGATCTAGGATCCAAATTCCATATCGCTAACACGTTGTTTTCCCATTTTAATTCGGTATTTTTAAGGTAATTGTGTGATATATAAAGAATCACTGAAATATCATACATGTACACTGCAAAAATGTGCAACACGCTTAAGGAAGCGTTGGTAAACCTAATTTGGACTGCAAACAGCACTTTTTTTTTAGAATTCGGAAGATTAGGATGTCATCTGTAATGTGATCAAAAATCGAATGTGACCAGAAATCGAGTTTAAAAAAAGTCTACTTTTATGCGAAACTTGAGCTCAAAAATGTTCCAAGTTTCAACCCTTCACCCACGCCTTTGTTATGGTATGCAAAAAGCCTTGTCAATCAGACTTAGCACCGTGACGTATACAGGTCAAACCCGCTGAATTCGAGTGAACAGGAGAAGACCAACATGTCGGTATCAACGTTACAGCAAGTGCGACAAACGCACAACAATCGCACGGGCAATACAACATGGGGAAAGCTGAAAAAGATAAGCGAAGCACCCATAAGGCTGTTATTTATGATGGAGTGGATGTTGTTACTAGCAAAGGAAGGGTCACAGAAGAAATGAGTGACTTTGGCTTCTGATCGTAATGTCGTAAGCAGCAAGTTGGTCTTGCGATTAAATTGAGGCAAGGTTTGAATTGACTAATACCAATTTATCGGCAAAATGGCTATACATGGTAACTTTTCTGTGTGAAATTTTGTCATAATTAATTTGACGAAAAAAACAAAAACAAAACAAACTTGCAGGCACCAGACTTTCGTTCCGATCTGAACTTTTTCGATGGCGCAATACAAGTAACCATGGAAGCCCCTATTATCACTCGGCACCTCCCTGCACTTGGAAACCCTGTGCCGACGGACCAGGCAACTGGAAAATGTAAAGAATTTGGTGTTTTAATGCTACAAAGTCATACATTTCATGCAGGCTTGTTGAATTGCGTGAGTAAGTGTCACGTAAACTGCAGCCGTTGGAACCTATACCTTCCGCTGTACCTACGAGTACGAATCAAGACGGAGACCTGAGCTAGTAATGGCAATGCTGACCGGTAATGGAGTGTGGTTTTAGGTGTATTTCGATACATGTATGTGTTGTAAGCAAACTTATGTGGTGATCCATAATCAAGAGTCCTCAGTAAACAATTTGTGTGATTTTTGCAGGTACAATGTAGAGGTGTTTTTCAACCAGCGGTCATGTCGATCACCGCCATGAAAATGAAGAGCAAGACCCACAAACAAATACGGTGGTTGCACTACTGTTTGTAGGCGTAAATAAGCTGAAGGTACGATTTTCCTTTTTCAGACAACTACTCAGTAATAACATACAAGTATCAATATCGTCCAGTGCCAGTGAGAGGAAAAGACAAAGACAGAGACATGTGTTTCAGCTTCAATACACAGCCAAAAATTTATTATTATTATTATATTCTTGTAATTTGCCTAATGGGTTTCAAATTTGAAATAATAGATTCATTACAAATTTTCATTGTTTTATTATGACAACGTCCTTATAATATTTCAGTATCTTTACATATATTATAAGATTTCAATATCTTTACATATATGCAATTTAAAAGGCCTGGTATTCATGTCAACATCCCTGATCGTGGGATTGAAGAAATTATGCAACAAGTCAATGCAGGCACTTTTAGGATTTTTAAATTTTATGCATGCACATGAAAAAAAAATCAATAATATAATTCTTTATTCATTATTTGTTTGATGACTTGCATAATTTATTTAATGACAATGTACTCATAATATTTCATTATCTTTATATATGTACCCAGGTATTCATGTCAAATTTTCTAATCATGGGATTGGAAAAAAGTATGCAACAATCAGTCCTGGCACAATTTTATGCTTTTTAGTTTTTACACAATGCATGCGAAATAAATTAATTATATAATTCATTGTGCATTTTCAGGATTAGGAAACAGGACCTGCACAGTGCCAATTCACCTTTCCGCCATGTGTCCTTGCGCTGATAAGAACCAAGCTACCCAACCAAGTCAAAGGGGAAATCTGGCCGTGAACATACGAGGTTTCCAAAGAAGAGTTTTGTCGTGCCATTATGACTGTTTAGAAAATGGACATGTCAAATATGGACTACTGGTGTAGACAAAGCTTGATGAGGCTTTTGGCTGAAGTTTATTGCTTGTGGATTGGTAGAAAATTTCGAACACTTGCAACTCAGCTGAAGGAGATGGACAGGTGAAAGCAGATAAATGAGTGTTGTATTTATTGTCAATAAACTTGTTTTTTGTATGAAATTAAAAATCTTCTTGCTATATCCTTGCATTTATCAGATTCTATATCAAAATTGTCATAACACTTTACCACAAATTTTACATGAAGAAAGCCTACAAACAGTTTGGTGAAAAGGGGAAAATAGCATATCTGGACAGTTTTGTTGTGGTGCCAAAACTTAGGCCTACATTGAAATTTTATTATTGACCCTCATATACAGTTCTTTGAAAAAAAAATGTAATTATCAAATGGATTGTAACCGATGATTGGTACGGAACTACTTGTACAATATACCATATTGTTCCTAACTGGCCTTTTCGGCATAGATATCCGCCCAAGAGATGGGCTCGTATAGGCGTTGCTTGCTCCCCAATCGTACATATATTTTGAGAAATAAAATAGTTTAAACCAAGAGAAACACACACTCACTCACACACACACACACACACACACACACACATAAATCCAGAGTGTTTGCAGGAGCAAAATGTGTCTTGCTTGTTCGTTTGTATATGTCTGTCTAACCTCTTGATTACCAAATGGATGTCTCAACGCAAGTATACGTTCCTTATTTGAAGAGAAACTGTTGAAGTATGTGCAAGTAGTCCTCAGTATCATTATGCCTTTTATTTGACAGTAAATGCACTAAAAATGACATTTTCGCTATGTTCAATATGCCCACGAGTTTGCGGTTTCCCCTCATTGAAAGACCGTTGAAACCCGCCCCCAACCACATGGATGCAGGCTCTCTTATGTTCATTTTGTCCAGGAATTATTTCTCACTGAAAGACAGACCTTTGCGTCAAAGGAAAATCACGCTTCTTAAAGTACGATCGAAACGCACCAGTTAACTCGGAAAAAAGGAGAAAAAGAAAGGAAAAATAAAAAACTACCCATAAGCGAAAGAAAAAGATGAGAAAGTAGGGATGCATGCAAACAAAAAACACCACTGTGAATTGATGATATTTGCTCAAGCCTCACAGACATCATTGACTTTAACTTATTTCCCCCCCTTAAAGACTTGATTTTTTTCACATTGTTTTTGGATAATCGATAGTTTCTATACTACACCCTCAGAAACCAAATATATGTACATTTGTTCGACCATATTAGGGAAAAAACTCGCTAAGCAACGAGTGAAACTTATCACGGCGAGCTATCTAATATCGATGCAGCCCGCAGACTGATCTCAGCAGCGTACTACAATTAATCCCAGAATGCAATTTACCAACATGGCGCTAATTTATTTAAAATGGCGACCGTGCATACGATCTATTCTCATCTGAACCCATGTTCCACATAAAGCAATCAAGCGGGTTAAAAGGCAATGACCCATCATTTCGATGCACAAAACAACAGCCTTGAAAGCAGACTATTCCGCGACATTGACGCTCCTTGAGCAGCAAGTGCCTTCTGTTTGCTTGGATTGTGCACGCTTCAACACTTACCTGTAACGCATGCTGTCTTTCACTTCCACGCTGACGTTCACTTTGTATGAAGTTGTTTCCCCTAGAATTGGCATTTGAGTCAACATCTTTCCTTGGCATGTGATCTTGATAGGCTTCATCTACAATTCTCAGTCAAAATTGTTTTTCGTTACTGTTGAAATTATTTGAAAACACGGAAGCAGACACAAACGACATTTGTGTGAGAAAATCTATGTCTATGTTTTTAAATCCTCGCGAACAGATGATGCATTATCAGTGGCCTTGACTGTTAAATGCTGCAAAAATACCTGATTTATTTGTCCAGTGTATTTCCGGAAGGCGGCATTATTCACCAAAGGCTAATGCATTGAAAATAATGTGTAAATGCAAGGAAGTTAAATCTGTAAATGGGCACGAAGCTATAAATGGAAAGATGGGGAAATTCATTAAGAAATATCTGCTTCTGGTCACGACGCATTTTTTTTTATGAAAAATGTTGGTTCACAATTTATTTTAATTTTGCTCTCTCTCTCTCTCTCTCTCTCTCTCTCCCTCTCTCTCTCTCTCTCTCTCTCTCTCTCTCTCTCTCTCTCTCTCTCTCTCTCTCTCTCTCTCTCTCTCTCTCTCTCTCTCCCTTTCATTAGGTTTAACATACTTTATTCATTCCATTGCCCTTAGAAACAATTAATTGGAAAACATGCCTCAAAACAGGTAATGAACTAAATTTGAAAATGAAAATTGACCTACACCTATGAAAAGTTGTTTTATGATAAAAGGGGGGATGTGTTCTTACTAGAGCATGTACCCTTATTGGATTGAATGCAGTCATTAAAGTCTAATACCAACTTTAAAGCATAAGAGGCCAGGTAAGAAAACGCTTTAAGCCTGACATTTTCTTAGTGTTGCAGATTCACTTCCGGCCCTGAATCGTTGTCTACAACTTTCCCCCGCCATTTAAGAAAGAAAGCAATTTCTGGACAAAATTATTTAAAAAAAAATAGT
>OZ026628.1:18842498-18947498 GCA_964020975.1 Hermodice carunculata | reverse complement strand
TATATATATATATATATATATATATATATATATATATATATATATATATATATATATATATATATATATATATATATATATACATATATATACATACATACATATACATACATACATATACATACATACATATACATATATATATATATATATATATATATATATATATATATATATATATATATATATATATATACATATATATATATACTATGAAACCCAATATAAGTGTTTCTCTATTGACAAGAACTGTACCCCTATATTCAAAATAATTTACTTGCCCAGATATATATTTATTTCTCGGCATTAGATGGCATGCTTACAGCATAGTTCATACAATAACCTTATCAAACTGTATATTTCTATCTATATTCAAGAGGAGTTAATGTTATTTCCATCTGTTACATTCTGATAATAGCCACCAGTGTTCTGACTTGGCCATGATTTGATAGGTTTTTCCTCTATGTATTCTGCCTGGAATCTTTCATGAAATTTAATATTTCTTGCTGAATTTTGTTTCAAAAGCGTTTGTATTTGTTACAATCGCTCTGTAATTTTTTTTTAATAAATCTTCGCCATTATTATGTGGCCTTATAAGATACATACTCTGGGAGAGCACCAAGGATTAAGCCAAGTCTTCATTCTAGACCCGTGTAAAAGGAGGTAACTGTGTGGGGAGAAGAAATGGAAAAATTGTCTTCTAATAGAATTCTTGCAGTGGCGACGTATTGATAAGTGTATATTGATTACAAATCTATTCCCGATATACTTCATGAACGTTTGTAATAGTATAATCATTTCAAGATATTATTTGCCTCCCCTTTTTCTGAATTCAACTGCCCCTTTGACCTTTTCCTGTTACATTAAATCGTGTGGTGATCACTCAGACAAAGGGGCATAACTCTTGACTGGCAGAATTTATTCCTATTGTATGACGAGATGTGATTACGACTAGAGACAGATATGCTTGGACATCAACAGGTTATTGTGTAATTTGTATATGAAAGCCACTCTACAGATCAATGTATCTTCAAAAGAAAATGTCCTTGTGGGGCTGAAAATGTATTAAGAGATTCTACGATTCACAGGAACAAAAGTGTGGGTGATCAAGTAACGGGCCACTCGGCTTAGAAGAAGAGTTACACTTGGTTTAAAACGGTCTGAATCTAGTGTGATTTGAATCTGATGTATGATAATCATCCTGTCAAGATTGTGTTTAGTCCAAAAATGTGTTACCCTATGTGTCTTTGTATACTGATTTAAACACATGCTTGCATAAATTTGATATACGTAGTCTTTTGTATGCAAGGATAATATACAGTTGCGACTGAAAGTAACTTAACCAAAATTTGCGCGCACTCGCAGATTGCTCGCACTTTGCTCACACTTTGCTCGGGCTCGCACCCCCGGGTTGCTCGCAGTTGTTTTCTGATCTACCCGCACCCTTGCTCGCAAGCACCCTCACGCTCACCCGGGAGTTTCATGTGCTCGCGGGTACTGATTAACCCGCGGGCACACTGGAAAGACCAGCAGGACAAGCCTTTTATATACATACTATATTTCAGTCTTTAAACTTATTCATTATCTAACTGGAAATGTACTCCCCCCCCCCCCAGCACATCTCAGCAAGTCAGCCCCCTCCCCCCAAAAAAGAATGATAGTGGCTAGTATCCGTCTATAGATACCCACATGTAGATATAGGCTTATTTGAGTATGTCTTTTTCCGTTTGCCACATTATTATTTCTACACATATGTTAGGCCTGCATGTGACCCACGGGGAAGTAAATGTCACACCCAAGTCGATTTTATTTTGCTGAACATTCGAGAGAAGAGTAACTATTGAATATGAATGGAGTAATTTACATGCTAATTGTTGAAAGAAATGCACTGCTAATAATTGATTTGACTCATGTGTGTTTATTTTGGAAAGGAGTTAAATTTGAGAACAATTTAGGAACCACGATGCAGACGTTTCGTAGCTACAAGATGCCCCCGCATATTTTGCTCTGTTATCACCAGGTCCATGGGTCTATGAAAAACTGTAAATATTCCATGTACTTGTGAATAAAATCAAACCAGATTGTTCTAACGTTAGATCTACAAGTGATCGATTCGCACTCAGTTGTGATAAGCTGGGCTAGCTGGGATGTATCAACGCCTTCAAAATTTGAAGCCAAACCGGGAAATAAGACTGCAATCGCTACAGATTTTGACCATGTTCTTATAAATTTACATTACAATTCAATAGCCGTTTTTTTTTACAATATTTTAGCCAAATCAAACAAACACGAGCATTTGGCTTAAGGCACCAGTGATTCCTGGCTGGTAAATTCGATAACGAGACAAGTCCCCCCCCCCCTCCCAGACGTTGGGATAAACTTGAAGAATGTGGATTTCTGGAATTTTTTGGACCCCATGATTGCATGTGTCCAGTCTCTAATGCTGCATACATGTTTATGTAAATGTGAGTTTTTGTTTTTGCACTGTTGGCATTCATAGGAACCGATGAATATTTTTTTCACCCAGACCTCATTACTATGTACTTAAAATGCAAGTCACTTCAATATGGGGGATCACGACTAACTACCATCCCCCACCCCCACCCCCACCCCAAAAAAAACTTATGCAACCACCCTACCCCCGTCTACCAATTAGCCCCAGACTCCATTGTTATTGGAAGCTGGTCAGTGTGGTCAGCAGATTTTCATTACCCAGGGGCTGTGGGCACGCATGGAGCATTGGAGGCAGCATCACTTTGGTCCGCCAGGTTGCATCTCGGCAATAACCATGAAGCGGGTATCGCAAAATGGCAGTGCGTATGGCAGTCATGAAGTACTCGAGATAAGGAAATTAGCTCAATTAGACGGCAATCAAGCCGTGTTCTGCACTAGACTTACTGATCGATTGATTGATTCAAACATTCATATTTCTTTAGTTAATGGGGGTGGGGGAGGTGGGTTGTAACCACCGGACATGTTGTATCATCTCAAGTGTCAAGAAAAATTTATATTAACTGCGCAGAAACAAACTTTGTTTCCATGAACATACCACTTTTCCCTTTTTTTTTTTTTTTTTTTTTAGTTTGAGCGTGGAGCGTCACAGGAGCAACCGGTTAACACTACAAGATGGACACTATGTCACGCAAAACGGCCCAGAATGGGAAGGACTAACTACCACCAAAAAACAAAAAACAAAAAGCAAAACAAAACAAACAAACAAACAAACAAAAACAAAAAAAAACAAACACACAAACCACAAAATAGTACCTTTTCAGTATCAATGAAGCAAATTTGATTGTCTTGCATCCAAAATTGTTCAAATTCCAACTGAAGCACTGATGACATGAACCATCACATGCCCAGACCGGTGTATAGGTATATATGTTAAATTAATTTCACGGCAACCCCTCTCGAAAGTTTAATGTACTTTTCCACTCATGGCAGTTTCGAATTTAGAGTGAAGTCAGGTGACGAAGGAAAGCCCAAATTTGCCATTGTGCACAACGTATATTATATATTCATGATTTTCGTAATATTATGATCTCTTTGCATGTTGGCGCGCAAGTGGTAACTGAAATTAGCCTCAAACTCCATTGTTATTGGCAGCTGGTCAGTGTGGTAAGCAGAATTTCATTCGTCCGCCAGGTTGCATCTCGGCAATAACCATGAAGCGGGTATCGCAAAATAGCAGTGCGTATGGCAGTCATGAAGTACTTGAGATAAGAAAATTAGCTCAATTAGACGGCAATCAAGTAGTGTACTGCACTGGACTTACTGATTGATTGATCATACATTCATATTTCTTTATTTAATGGGGGCGGTGGAGGGGGGTTGTAACCACCAGACAGGTTGTATCATCTCAAGAGGGTGGGAAAGGGGTTTCCCGTACTGGCGCACTGGAAGCCCTCTTATTTTACGTACTTCGTACTATCCAAAATTTGGAAAGATTTTTATTTTCCGAACTACGTACTCTACAAAAATAATTACCTGTACCAGCGTACTGAAATCCCCCTTTACCCCCTTTCTCTCAAGTGTCAATTAACTGCGCAGAAACAAACTTTGTTTCCATGAGCAGACCAGTTTTCCTTTTTTTTTTGAGCGTGGACTGCCACAAGAGCAATCGGTTAACACAGCAAGATGATCACTATGTCACGCCACGGAGCCCAGAATGGGAAGGAGAGAGAACTTTGAAATTGGCAAAACTTGTTGCATCTGTACTTATTACGTTCCTTTGTTTCAAAGTCCACATTCAAAGTGACATAAAATACACTTGTTTTGACAAAATCAATATAATCCTAGTCTTTATAAACATATTATTTTTCAGCACCTCCTTCACATGGAGATTTTGCGTCACCCGTATAGATTGGGCCTGACTTCAAGGAAATGGGTTTTCTTTATTACTTACCTATAATACTTATTCAAATATAAATATTTGGCGCATGAAAATATTGACTTGCTCCTTTCAATTTCAACAGGACAAGTTAAAAAAAAGTATAATACTACAAGTACAATGACATTTTCATTTTGATGTACATGGCAAGGAAGATCGCAACAGTTTACTTTTGTGACGATATGCACGACTTCACATAACCGCGGCATAAAACAGATACACAAAGGAGCCAAACTACCTTTTTCCTATGTACTTTAATAGCTTTGATCGTCTTCATGATTGACCATGAATGGTACATGCATGGCGATTAAGATATTAATTTGATCGTTTTAAAAAATCGATCACCACCTGGTTGTAAAAGATATGCTAATCGGGAGGATCTCCATTAAAAAAATGGACACAGGGTAGTTTTATAAAGGTACATCATTTCTTATTGCACTGAAACCTCATTATAACGACACTCGGATATCCGACATATTCTGACACCGGAAAATGTTCCTGAAGGTTATGGACAAGCCAACTGATCAAAAACAATTTCGCGGATGTTTTTAATTTGAGACCCTATCAGGCAATTACGCGGAGATTACTTGGAGAAAAACACCCCTAAATTATAAATTTCCCCCACCGCGAAGTTGCTCTAAATTGACCCCCTTTCTCCCAACTTAACTGGAACGATCATGCGTACCCGTAGTATCCCCGAGTTAGGGGGCAGGGCGGCATCGCTGTTGAGCAAGATTGTAGGCGCTCTGCTCATGGAGGTATTGCTGTTAATTTAATACTTCCATGCTGTACTGTAACGGGGAAAAACACTCTGGAGGAGCCACAGTCTATCTACAGAGGCAACAACAGATGCAAACTGAAAACAGCAGTTATTTTAAACTACATTGTATATCTCAAGATGTTGGTTTCTTCCCCTTTGTTAATAATAGCAAGGGATAGGCAATTCCACAGTGATGCTCGACCAGAACGAGCCACATTCGAGGTTGCCTGCCTGCGAAGTCATTCAGCCGGCGAAGTACCTGCATTACAGTGTGAATGTTAAAGCCCGTCATTAATGTGTCAGGAAGTACAAGGAGGGGTTTGCTTAGTTTTTCCTTAAAAATGACGCTTTTAATTTTGGGCCATTATTATATGCAAACATTACTTGGGGTATTTCTATAGCAGACGGTGACTGAGCTTGCCTCCTTAGCTGATTCATGCCATTTTTATCTGCTACTGGACCCAGTCACCAGTCCAAGGCGCTTGGTCTTCCAGGCAGGTTGTCTGTGAAGCAGGCTTTCTACCTCCAGGAAAATTTATCTGTACATAAACATCAGCACATAAAAAAGTCTGCTTTTCAGGCAACCAAGTAGGCAGTGATTGTACAAACTTGAAAGAGCCGATAGTGCCTTATCAAGGTTTCATGCATTTAGCACACCTTGGGCACCGATCCGTGAAGATAAAGCTACAGCATCAACAGGGTATCGGCGCCGACCTGCTTGTACATGCAGATAGGAACGGTGTCCCAATGTAATCCAAGATCTGAAGTGGCAGAATTCCACTTACATGCGAGTAGTGGATCTAGAATGTAAACTTAACAGACTTGAAATTAACATTAAACAAATTCTTTTCCCCGCTCATCTTTATCCTTGCATTTTTCAAACTTCAGTACTTTTTATAACTAGCGTGACAAAGAAATAGCCGATGTTGCCTCCCAAATTATATTTTCTCCCCCTGGGGTAACACAGAGCTTGATCTGCTCCATACAATTTTTATCAGTTCAGCACTGTATCGCTGAAACTAGACAGTTTTTATTCTGATCCTTCCAGTTCCTAATTAAGCCTATACCCACCCCCCGGTGGGGGGGGGGGGGCGGGGGTGTAATCAAACGTAAATTGGATAGGTGGTGATGTTATTTAATTATTTTCTCTCATTTTTCTGGTCATTAGTCGACACTATGTCATTATTTTGTTCTCAAGTTATTTACTGATTGATTATCCTGTTAACAATCTGTGTTGATACATTCATTTGTGTAACATACGCTTATGTAATTTTGTGAAGTCCCTTGCATGTTGTACATATTCTTTTTTGTCGCTCCCTGTCTGGCGAATCCATTGTATTAGTCAACTTTTTGTACAGTGGGGCTATCCAGAATGAACAAAAATGTTTAAATCAAACGAAATCAAAAAAGAAAGAACGATGCTATTTTCACCGTACGGTGAGGATAGCGTTTGGTCTATTTTCACCGTGCGGTGAGAATAGCGTTCGGAGGGAGTTTTGTCTATTCTCACCGTAGGGTGAGGATAGGGTTTGGTCTATTTTCACCGTATGGCGGTGATGGTACGGTTTGGTATATTTTCACGGTGAGGATAGAGGCGGCTCTATTTTGACCATCTGGAAATTGAAATTCAGAGCCTTTTCGCAAATTTATGGTTATCGCTTGTTGCATAGAACTGAGGCAAATTAAGATTGTGTCGCCTGACCCCCGGCGGGCCGTACCGTGGAACACCGGGAGCGAGAGATTATGGTCGGGCCAGTATCTCCCTTTCAGTCACCACCTATGGTCATCGCATATGGGTGTGTAAACATGTGCGTAAGCTTGTTTGCATGCATCTGTGTACACGTATTGTTCAATTGTTGTATCAAGTCTATATTGGTATTTGTAGTCAAATTTATATCATGCACGGTCATCTCATAGTCATATTATCATGATTTTTTTGTCCTGTGAGTCTTGTATATATTATTGCACGTCTCCGTCTCTGTGGAACCCCTAAATTAGACAATGTTTGTACTATTGGGCTATCCAGTGTAAGTAAATACGTTTAAACTAACACTAAAATCAAGGAGGGTAGGAGGCCACTCTCCTTGCTAAAATATACCTCCTGGGGATACACATGTAAGTATGTGTGTGTGTGTGTGTGCGTGTGTGCGTGTGTGTGTGTGTGTGTGTGTGTGTAGGTTTGTAACACCCTACGATTGGGGACACATTTCTGTTCTTTCCAAAACTAACTGGGGCTATTTTTCAACCGAGGACTTCCCCACTTCTCTACTATTCTGCATATGAAAGAAGTCACACATATCTGTTATTTAAACACCATGTTATAATGGCCCCACTTGGATAATGAGGATTGCCCCTGTTGTGCGGAAAAGAACATTGGTTTGTGTCTTTGGTTGAACAGTAAAGAATGGGAAGTCCCCAGTTAAAAGTGTGTGTCCCCAGTTGTAGTGTGTGTCCCCACTTGATGATGTTCCCAGTTATGTCTTACGAGGTGAAAAACGATGTATCCCCACTAGTGACACGCCACAAGTGTGTGTGTGTGTGTGATACGATACGATAAGTTTGTGGTGTACAGGCCCCGGGCCAATACAACAAAAAAAAGGAAGAAAAACAAGAACAAAAACAAACAAGAAAAACAAAAAAAACAAAAAAAAAAAAAACAAAAAAAAAAAAAAAAAAAAAAACAAGAGGAAAAAAGGCACAGCACATGCTCCGTCAAGATTTTGCAATGTTACTTTTTTATGCCTTTCATTGACTGTGGTCAACATTGCTCCTGTATATATAGTCTTGTAAAATAAATGTATAAAGTGTTGATACTTGTGTGTCATTTATAAAATAAGACGTGTCAACATATTAAATTGCAAGTAAATAATGTAATCAGTTGGAAAATTCAGAGATGTATACTCGGATTACATAACAGTAATGTGTGTGTGTGTGTGTGTGTGTGTGTGTGTGTGTGTGTGTGAAAGTGAGACATCTGCTGCTCATACTTATCTGAGTTTAAGAGAGAAGCAAATGTTGGCTTCAATGAAATGAAAAAAAAATGAAAAAGTGAGTAACGTTCCTCATCATACTCATTATATCTCCCAAATGAGAGAAATATATAATTGTACATGTACATGTACATGTACGTACAAACTGTATAATATCATGCAGGTATATAGATGTTGTCAACTTCATCTTGGCGCAGCTGGGCTTGCGGGCCAAACGGACACGCATTGATGCTCGGGGGCAACTCATGCCCGCACCCGCACCCGCCCGCTCGGGCACCCGCATTAACACACGGACTCAATCTGTAAATAACCCGCGGGTTGCTCGGGGGCAATTGCTGGCCGTGCTCGCAAATTGCTCGCGGGTTGCTCGCGCGCAGGGGTTAAGTTACTTTCAGTCGCAACTGTATATATATATATATATATATATATATATATATGTATGTATATGAAACATGTGTTGAAATCAGAATGACTTACCACTCTATATGTCCAATCAGCAGCAAAGAAAGCTAAGATTAGGCTGTGTTTTGGACAGTTTTGTAAAAGTAAGGCAACAATCCAAATAAACTCCCTGTTTGCAACAGTGAGGCAACAATCACAACGAACTACCTGTTTGTAAAAGTAAGGCACCAATCACAATGAACTTCCTGTTTGTAAAAGTAAGGCACCAATTACAACGATCTTCCTGTTTGTAAAAGTAAAGTGCCAATCACAATGAACTTCCTGTTTGTAAAAGTAAGGCACCAATTACAACGAGCTTCCTGTTTGTAAAAGTAAGGCACCAATCACAATAAACTTCCTGTTTGTTAAAGTAAGGCAACGATCCCAATGAACTTCCCGTCCGGTTTGCTGACCTGTTTCTTGCTTATGACTTCAAGCATAATATCGTTACTCTTTAAATGCCAAACTTTGAACTGCTATTCACAATGCGCTCAATGCGCGCTGAGAAATGCTGCTGATCTAGGGTATTCTCTCTGGAACTATGGACATCCTGGTACCTTGATGAAAGCTCCTTTTACTTAGAATAAGAATCTGGCGTCCTAATGATAATTCAGACTAGTTTGACTTAAGGGCATTGGCACTGAAAAAGTTAATTCATATTTTATCACCGTGAGACCAATTATTCCTGGTCGTTACGTAATTAAAATTTCAATCATGTCCATGCAAATTTGTTTTAACCCTGTCTCTTTTATATATATCATTACCTAAAATTTGTCTAAAGTTTCAACTTAAATACATAATATATTGTAGCAATCTGCCATACCTTCAATTTTAACATTTATTGCATTCAAACACAAAATGTTAGCTTCAGAATTTGGCGTCATTATGAAACACAGGTGTCCTGGACTCGGGAATTAACTGGGGTTAATAAAATGTCCCTTTGCTAAAATCGATGGTATCTTTCTGTACAGAAATTCCTATGATACTATTCATTTCTTCACAACAATTGCAAAACAAAGAAGACCATTGAAAAAGATGAACCATATTTACATCCTTTCGTGTTTTCCATCTTACTGCCAGTTCCATTGACTTGTTTTTGAAAAGTAAATTTATCAAACATTCATATATATATATATATATATATATGTGTATATATATATATATATATATATATATATATATATATATATATACATATATATTTATATATATGTATATATATATTGTGATGAAATGGGATAATCGTATACTAATTAATTAAACATGATACATGGTTACAGTGTAATTCTGCAATTAAATCTGTATATAGATGGCAGCACCTACTGGACAGGGTATTTTGTTAGTTCTTGGGGTTCTCTGTAGAGGGCAGATAGTTACAGCACTGTTCACAATATAAGTGATGTTTCAGTGGCACAATTGTAAATTCTCTTATTAGAAATATTGTGGGTAAGATGCAAGAACACCCAAAGCAGAATTATGGTCCAGATGTTTGTAATAAAATGTGATCCCTTGTTCTTATATGTCTGCCTTCTAGAAATATGTTTTAACGATTTTGTATGTCCATGTGTAAATGGGTGGCACTTTACATTATAAGCATCTGAGTTAATGATCTCTCCCGATCCTCCCATGCTGGGGTGTCAAGTCCAGACTCCCTTGAAAGGGTTGAAGACAAGTATATCTTGCAAGGAGGATCCAGCAGAAGAGACCAGAGGACTGAAGGTAATTATTATTACTGAGTGTTTGCAGAAGTAGGCTGTCTGGACACCTGGGCCCATTAACCACTGATCAGGGTGGTACTTGTAAGCTGTAGCCATTGGAGTGCAGGTGGCATGCCATGGACAGATAAGTGGTCTGTCAGGAAGCTGGTCACTGACCACAGGAGGTGATTGGGTGACAGCCAAGGGTGAGAGCTGCCGGAATTGAAGTCCAGCCACTCAGGGAAAGGGTGGCACTCCAGAGGCAGACCAGTGGAGGTCTGTCCAGCTTTCAGCCACTCAGGAAAGGGTGGCAATCCAGAGGCAGACCAGTGGAGGTCTGTCCAGCTTTCAGCCACTTAGGTAAGGGTGGCACTCCCCAGGCAGGCCAGTGAAGGTCTGTCCCGCTTTCAGCCACTCAGGAAAGGGTGACATTCCACAAATAGACCAGGAGAGGTTTATTTGGAGTGCAGCCACTCAGACAAGGGTGGCATCCTATTGGTATGCTACAGATGGCTTATCCAGATTCGAGTCACTGGGAATAGGTAGACCAGGGAAGGTTTACTTATGGTTAAGCCCTTGCCATCCCAGTGTATATAGGAGTCAGGAGATCAGAGTTCTGCCTGTATTAACAGCTTATAATAATTAACAGGTTATAATAGGACATATGTTGAAACACCAGACATAAATGTAGTATTTGTTCAAAAGAGGTAACATAACATTATATCCAGGGTAGTGTGTACAGCTTTGCACATGGTATGTGATTTCAGTACAGTCACAAAATTGGTGTTACTAAATGGTGAACATTCAGGTAACCAGTAGTCTCTAGTAGTTATATCCCCAATTTCATGAGTCCCTAATTTAGTGTGAGGTTTACCTCCAATAAAAGGATATATGTTTCAATTTGCCTTTTCATGGTTGTATGTTGAAGATTTTCAGATATCAAGACATTGCACCCAAATGTAACACTCACGCTACCATACCTGTTTATATATATATATATATATATATATATATATATATATATATATATATATATGTATATATATATATGTGTGTGTGTGTGTGTGTGTGTGTGTGTGTGTGTGTGTGTGTGTATAAACAATAACAGACAAAATTAAAAAAGAAGTGAGCAAGCAAACAAACTAACAAAACATCGAATTTATTTAAGCTGACACATCTTAATGGCGTAAGAATATGGGGACATAAGCAAGTTTGTCTTCTCAAATATATCATTTGAGCATTGCTTCACACATTCATTTTTTTTCTGATTCATAAGAAGAGAAAAAATATATTTTAAAAAATAACGAGCTGACATTTCTTACTTTTTTCTTATTCAATATCTTGACATCAAACACCTACGGCCAAAGTATTATGGAATTAAGCAGCTTAGAGAATAAATCCCATTAAAGTTGCTGCTACACTTAAGTACGCTGTGATACTATTATTGTAAGTGAACAAGCAAGTTTTGTGTCCATAAATGTTTTGTGCTGCAGCTCAATTATCTTACAGTATCTTCAACAAGGGAATTAGTTTGATCTTTAATTATGCCCCATGTTTAAGTTGCAAATTATACAGTCATCTACTAACGACACACATTTGCTCTGGCCGTTTCTCAACAGTAGCCACGAGGATCTGTTCCAAAGTTTTCATGTGAAATCAAAGGGATAAATTGAATCCGTTTGAAATAACATTTGATGAAGACAGTGCACCTTTTTATGTAAAAATATAATAAACTAAACAAAACAAAAACAAAACAAACAAAAAAAAGCAAAACAAAAAAGAAAACAAAAAAAAACAAAAAAACAAACAAAACAAAACAAAAAAAACAAAAAACAAAAAAAAAAAAACAAAAACAAAAAAAAAAAAACAAACAAAAAAAAAAAAAAAAAAACAAAAAAAAAAAAAAAAAGAAAAAAAAAACTTTGTATAAGTCAAATGTAAGTTACCTCCAGTATTTGCAATGCTAGCAATACACTCCTGACGCTGATCATCTCCAGATATAGCCGCGCGCAATTTACTGAAATGTATGCTGTGTGTTTTCTTCACCTATGTTGAACGCATAGTGCCTATTGAGTAACTGGGGCCAAACAAAAGCAGCCAATGAGAAGAAACTTTCATTAATTATCAATTGTTCGTTGTTACTTGTCTTACAATTATAATACATAGTACAAACAAGTGACAGGTTTAAACTGATTGCGGCGATACCAGTGCTATCGTCTGCCAAGGGCTAAGGCTCACTCTGACCATGGCAAATAATTGAGATAAGGAACATGATTATTCATCATTAATTTGTTGTCATTTGACCGATGCCTGTACATACTGTGCAACGTGGTCAGGTTTAAACGGTTTACCACGATTCTAGTGTCATCCACTTTACATGCACAGCCTGTCTCCGCTTCCCAATGGCATACATAAGATGACAGAAGGTCAAAGACGGGTGATTATATTAAAGTTCCTGCACATTGCCTATTATTGCCCTGGGCAAACTGAAACAGTAATATCCATAGTGCACAACGCTAATGCAGATGTGTAGGCCAACTAATTTCATCAATCCTTAAGCTAGAGAAACAGATAGACAGCCCTAAGACGTTAAAATATCACTCACATACTATCGGGCCGCACATAATACCATTTCTTCCTTGCATTATTTCTATGACTATTTAAGTGTGAATCCAACTATGTATATGTACATTTCCAAACAAAACGAAAAACAAAAACAAAACAAAAAAAAAAAACAACAACAACAAAAAAAAAAAAAAATAAAATAAAAACAAAAAACAAAAAACAAAAACTATAAAACAAAAAAAAAAAAAAAGACTTACGCTGGAAGCTAAACAGAAGACAAGTAAAAAGTATTTCTGCTTAGGAGGATACTGTAGACATAATTACTTGGGGTTTGCAATAAATGTCTTTTCACCACATTTTATTGCATGAAGAAAGTATCATGTGTATGAATGTTACTACATACTCATATAACTCAGTTAAATATTCATATAAAGCTATGTTTACAAATCTAGACTATCGTTATCATTGAAATTACTTTCTCTACTATATAACAATATGAGATCAATGTGCAAACACTTTTGGCAGTTCAACAAGCACCATGAATATCGAACGACCATAGCAATCAAGAAAATACGATCCTACAAGGCCTACGTGCTTGTGTGTTTTGCGTTGGAAGAGTGGAAAAAACGTCATAATTGAAATTGGTCATCAATCAGTGTGAAATGAATAGCGAATGTGTAAATACGGTAATGTCAAACATAATCATCCGTTTTATGTTTTAAAAGTATGGAACATGACCCACTAGGAAAATATCCTGTGACAAGTTAGATAATACAGCCATTTCGTTACATTTAACTTGATTTGACGAGACGTCTAATAGATAGAGAAACAAGGCTAGTAGTTACAATATTTCAAAAATTACAAGGAAATACAAAGAGCAGTAGCATCCGGGTTTTGGTTGGGCCTTTTGTTGATAAATTACCCTGATCGTGCGCGAACAGCGGGAAATACATGGACATCTCTGCTCGTCATCAACATGGCCTACACAATGACAAATACTTTCACACACACACACACACACACACACTGTTCTTCATTAGGTATTTGAATTACTAGACTAGCTCCTCAGATTATGCAGTATTCTTGCTATACTATATTTACGGTGATATTGGGTACAGTTTTTTAATATAAATAATTCAAAATTAAGATATTGACTCAACAATTGTGAGAGGTTTTTTTTCACGTGACAGATAAACGTTAACATTTGGCATATAAAAAATATATTCTCATATTATATGTATGACAGTAACACAAATTGTAGTAAATTAATGAATTCAATTGATATGAGCATACCAACACATTCAAATGAAATTACACATGGAAGTCACCTAAGGGAAATCATTTTTTACTGTCTCCTGAGTGTCCATGTCATTTAAGTAAAACAGTTCTTTTGGGGGGCACAACATGCATGATCGTGTTCTTGTATTAGCTTTACCTTGGATAGTAAAGGTAAAGTAAGACGCACATAGTGCCCAATCCATGCAAAGAAAAGTTGTTAACTCAGTGTCATTCAAGGGGGGAAGTTTAAATACTTCCCAGCGCAAACCAGTGGACAATGTCCGCTATGGGTAAATGACGTTTGGTTGGCTTATGTCTATGAAGTCTCGTAAATGACGTCTGGTTGACTCGGGTAAATGACGTCTGGTTGGCTTATGTAAATGACGTCTCTATAGGACGTCTTGTTGGCTCATAGCTTTACTTTTGTACTTTAATAAAAACTCTGGAATGAATATTTGTCTGAAGACCAATCATAATCTCATCTCATTGTCAAAAGGTTTTTCTGCACCGCCCTGCATGCTGAGAGCTGACGGCGACCGAAAACAGTGTTAACTTCGTCTTACAATATGGCTCTCTCAGACTGAAGTAAGGACAGACGTAGCACAACTTTATATAACAAGTATCTTGTCTTTATTTATTTGGAAATTGATAATGAAATGGAAACACATATTAAGATATAAAGATAAACACAAACTGAAAACAATGCTCTGGGCTTTGTTCTCCGACTCATAGTTATGGTGGAGGTAGAGTGTGTTTTTAATGTTCCAGATTCATAAATATCACAAAAACGATGTAGGCCTACTTTACTCTTTTGCTGTAAACTTAGGTGACTGACAAGTCGGGAGAACTAAAAGGTGATAGGCCTAACAGGTCTCTTTTCATTTTTGGCAGAAGTAATGAAATTTGTGTTTTTGGTGGTAAGGCCTATACATTTTGGAAATTAACTAGTGTCTGCAGTCAATGATGAATATTTCTTAGGTTGAGAGGACCGGTTTAAAACCACCAGTTGCCTTTTATGGGTGACTGCCTGTCTCAAGTCAGGAGTGAAGTTTGTTTCTTCACATTGGTATTAATAAAAGAAATGTTGATGCTTTGGCAAGTCTGGAATCTCTTTGCTGTCATTGTTGGGTTTGGAATTAATGAATATGGATCATGTTTTTCTGTAACATTATATATTCTTGAAAAGTACAAATATGTACATATATATATATATATATATATATATATATATATATATACATATATATATATATATATATATATATATACATATATAATATATATATACACACATATATATAAACATATTTATAAATGTATATGTATATATACATACATACATACATACATGTGGGGAAATAATACTGTGTATTCTGCTTTCATTTTACTTCCAGTGGCTAAAATTATAATATTCGTCCTTGCTGTCTACTGCGCAGTAGAATGTGGAGCTTAAATGTTGACTAATTATTATTTATGTTTTATCATAAATTTGTTGCAGAAATGGATGGCACAAGGGTAGTTTTATATGTAACCACAAAATAGTTGTGGTGCTAAACAATTTCTTATTGTGTCACCATAAAATGTCTGTGGTGTTGTAATGGTGACCAAGCAACAAATGAACAGCCGGTTCAGTACTGCATGGTACAAATGCCTGTCAACCTCATCATACTATAAACTCAATTGGAATGAAAGTCAGATGCAGACACTTGTATTTTTACTTCTGCTACACACTATCACGCAAAAATGTTTAATTTTACACGATCATTCTTCAAAGTGCTAAAACTTTAAATTGTCACCGTAATTAAGCATACTGTGAATATAATTTGACAGTAAGTGAGAAGCCTCGCTTTAACTCATTCCGTATTATGGTGACAGGCAGTGCCAGAACCACAGACGCAAGACTATTGGCATGTTGGTACTTGAATGAAAGCTCTTTTCATGAAGAATTTAAATATTCACTTGTTTTCTAAAATCTGGGTAAATATACAGAAAAAATCAGGGACTGGTATAGAATGTGTGAAGGCAAAAATCTCTGCTCCAATGGCCGTATTCAAAAAGAATTTAATCTGATCCTAACGTTAATCCCAACCCTAAAATCATTGTGGTTTGGGCCCTAAACTACTTCATCCTTTGCTCAACATTTGTAATAAATCTTCAAGGATTAGCCAATACAAGCTCGTGGCTACAATAAGAACTTGAGGATTTACAGGATCATTTTATTGTATCATCTTAGTTTGATCTTGTATTTAACCTTTTGACACGGGATTAAAATCTAGATTTAATCAATATTGATTAAGTAAAATGAAGTCTTTAATTCTAAAGTTCATACTACAGTGGAGAACATAGATTAATAATCCTGCAAATTTAGATTAAACAATAGGCCACCCAATCAGCAGTTCACGGCCCAAAGGCAAATTGACTTTGATTTAAGGATTAAATTCAAGATGAGATTAAACTCTTTGTGAATACAGCCCTAGGTAAGTTACCTTACATCATTATAAGTTTATTGCAAAATGGATAGTAAAATACTTGGTTTGTTACAGATATGGAAGACATAGCAGAGTGGCTCTGAGTAAAGATAAGAGCCCTTACCAATAAATGACATGTTTGTGTGAGAAGCATCTATACTATGGGTCTATACTTTAACCTTTATAATATTAGGTGTGTTAATTACCGGGGCCACTAATTATCTTATGCAATTCCTGGTACCAGCAAATCTTGATCATGCCACAAAATTCTTAATTCTGATTTCTTGTGAGATGTTCATGAGTTCATGCAGCTGGTTGAATAGATAAATTGCCAATGAAATATCCTGGAAATTGGTTGTTTATTAATTTGTAGAAGCATTTTAACTGCTGGTGAGATCTCTGTTTTTACATTTTCATTTTAAAGGGTTCTGTATGTGCGAGATAGTTACTATGACTTATTATTCTAGTCTCTTTCTTCTCCAGGGAGGAAATCCTGCAGTTTTTGTGAATGGATTCAATTTGAGATATTTGTCTTGAGATATACCTAGAAAATTAAATTCAATGACACATACAATTTGTACGTTGTCTCTTACCATTCCTGGCATTGTTACATAACTTTCAGGAATAAAAAAATCACAAACTTTGTTATCTCCATATTTAAATGTAGTTCATTTAGTTTCATCAAGTCACCTATTTTCAGCATTTATTTGTTAATGTTTGAGAAAACATTTTCAGTAAGATCAGAGTTGTCAAATATTTATAATGTACTGTGAGGATTGTGTCATATGCATATACTTTGGGATGAAATAGGTTTGATACTTTAGATAGATCATTAATATAAAATATGAAAAACAGAAGGCCCAGGATCGATCCTTGGCGCATCCCGGTTTTGATTTCTGTTAGGATTGACATCTTCAATACTGTTTTCTATTTGTAAAGTGATTTTTAAGCAGATGCACATAATATTTAAGTGTATTATATAACATTTCGTGATCAAGTGCTTGAAGCTCTTTGGATGGATCATTAAGACACATATTGGAAAATCCCTGTTATCAATAAGGACCAGTAATCTATCCAATAATTCTAAACATGCGAGTTCTGTTGAGTGCAATTCCCTCAAACCATACTCATAATTGAAGTATAATTTATTTTCTTTGAAGTTTTCATGAAGTTGCTTAAACATTACTTTCTCAAAAACTTTTGAAAAGGTAGGTATAATGGAAATAGGTCTCTGGTTTAAAAAATCCACTTGCATCGCCTTTGTCATAAACTTGAGTAACTTTAGCAATTTTAGTGAATTACTAAAATGCCTGTTACAAAAGATTGATTTATAATGACTGACAAAGAAGTAGTTATTACGGGTTTTATTCATTCGAATAAATTAGTTCAGATCCCGTAATGACCACAGCTGCCTTTAGTTTTAAAACTCAATACTCTTCATCGATTTTAAACGAATCTATATGTAAAAACTATATTAGTTTTCCTTTGTTAGATTATTATTTCTTCGTAGAATATCATTATATGTATTTACCTGTGGAAAATACGATAAATTTATGTCGAACTGTATGGGATTCGAACCCACTACCTTCGGCACACTCGCCTAGCCAAATGTAAAGTCCAACACGCTGACCTCCAGGCCATTGGGACAACCCCTAAAACGGTTGACCAAGGACCCAGGGTGATGTTATAGTAGGTGTGGCTTGTACATTGACACGGTAGGGCACCTCCACAAACCAACAATTTATGAAATACAGCTATAATATAATTTCGAAGTCGGAGCAATGGCCCACAGCACTTCGAAACTAGTAGAGTATTATCAAGTGAAAAATACGATAAATTTATGTCGACCTGTATGGGATTCGAACCCACTACCTTCAGCACACCCGCCTAGCCAAATGTATTATCAAGTGAAAAATACGATAAACTAATGTCGACCTATATGGGATTCAAACCCACTACCTTCGGCACACTCGCCTAGCCAAATGTATTATCAAGTGAAACATACGATAAATTCATGTCGACCTGTATGGGATTCGAACCCATTACCTTCTGCACACTCGCCTAAATTCCAACACGCTGACCTCTAGGCCATTGGGAAAACCCCTAAAAAGGTTGACCAAGGACCCAGGGTGATGTTATAGCAGGTGTGGCTTGTACATTGACACGGTAGGGCACTTCCACAGACCAACAATTTATGAAATACACCTCTAATATAATTTTGAAGTTGGAGCAATGGCCCACAGCACTTCGAAACCAATAGAGTATTACCAAGTGAAAAATACGATAAATTTATGTCAACCTGTGTGGGATTCGAACCCACTACCTTCGGCACACTCGCCTAGCCAAAAATAAGGTCCAACACACTGACCTCTAGGCCATCGGGACAACCCCCAAAAATGTTGACCAAGGACCCAGGGTGATGTTATAGCGGGTGTGGCTTGTACATTGCAACGGTACGGCACTTCCACAGACCAACAATTTATGAAATACACCTCTAATATAATTTCGAAGTTGGAGCAATGGCCCACAGCACTTCGAAACCAATAGAGTATTATCAAGTGGAAAAAATACTATAAATTTATTTCAACCTGTGTGGGATTCGAACCCACTACCTTCGGCACACTCGCCTAGCCAAATGTAAAGTCCAACACGCTGACCTCTAGGCCATCGGGACAACCCCTAAAAAGTTTGACCAATGACCCAGGGTGATGTTATAGCAGGTGTGGCTTGCACATTGACACGGTAGGGCACTTCCACAGACAGGCAATTTATGAAATACACCTCTAATATAATTTCGAAGTCGGAGCAATGGCCCACAGCACTTCGAAACCAATAGAGTGTTATCAAGTGAAAAGTACGATAAATTTATGTCGACCTGTATGGGATTCGAACCCACTACCTTTAGCACACTCGCCTAGCCAAATGTATTATCAAGCGAAAAATACGATAAATTCATGTCAACCTGTATGGGATTGGAACCCACTACCTTCGGCACACTCGCCTAGCCAAATGTATTATCAAGCGAAAAATACGATAAATTCATGTCAACCTGTATGGGATTGGAACCCACTACCTTCGGCACACTCGCCTAGCCAAATGTATTATCAAGTGAAACATACGATAAATTCATGTCGACCCACTACCTTCGGCACACTTGCCTAGCCAAATGTAAAGTCCAACATGCTGACCTCTAGGCCATCGGGACAACCCCTAAAAAGGTTGACCAAGTACCCAGGGTGATGTTATAGCAGGTGTGGCTTGTACATTGACACGGTAGGGCACTTCCACAGACCAACAATTTATGAAATACACCTCTAATATAATTTCGAAGTCGGAGCAATGGCCCACAGCACTTCGAAACCAATAGAGTGTTATCAAGTGAAAAGTACGATAAATTTATGTCGACCTGTATGGGATTCGAACCCACTACCTTCAGCACACTCGCCTAGCCAAATGTATTATCAAGTGAAACATACGATATATTCATGTCGACCTGTATGGGATTCGAACCCATTACCTTCGGCACACTCGCCTAAGGCCCACCACGCTGACCTCTAGGCCATCGGGACAACCCCTAAAAAGGTTGACCAAGGACCGAGGGTGATGTTATAGCAGGTGTGGCTTGTACATTGACACGGTAGGGCACTTCCACAGACCAACAATTTATGAAATACACCTCTAATATAATTTTGAAGTTGGAGCAATGGCCCACAGCACTTCGAAACCAATAGAGTATTACCAAGTGAAAAATACGATAAATTTATGTCAACCTGTGTGGGATTCGAACCCACTACCTTCGGCACACTCGCCTAGCAAAATGTAAAGTTCAACACGCTGACCTCTAGGCCATCGGGACAACCCCTAAAAAGGTTGACCAAGGACCCAGGGTGATGTTATAGCAGGTGTGGCTTGTACATTGACACGGTAGAGCACTTCCACAGAGAGACAATTCATGAAATACACCTCTTACATAATTTCGAAGTCGGGGCAATGGCCCACAGCACTTCGAAACCAATAGAGTATTATCAAGTGAAAAATACGATAAATTTATGTCGACCTGTATGGGATTCGAACCCACTACCTTCGGCACACTCGCCTAGCCAAATGTATTATCAAGTGAAAAATACGATAAATTCATGTCGACCTATATGGGATTCGAACCCACTACCTTCGGCACACTCGCCTAGCCAAATGTATTATCAAGTGAAAAATATGATAAATTCATGTCGACCTGTATGGGATTCGAACCCACTAACTTTTATCGCCTTAATAACCTGTATCATGACAGAAAAATCACAGCGTTTTGGAATGTACTGAAAACACATCGACGGAAGCGTGTGAATTCATCTCTTAAGGCAAATGAGATTGCTAATTATTACAGCAATATTATGTGTGACAATAATGACCTAACCAGCGCACAACAGGAGATACATGATAATGTAGAATTATACCATGCCAGTGACAGTGACAGCACTGTTTCTCCCATCACTGCAGATGCAGTTAGTGATATCACTGACTCGATGAAGCGGAATACGTCACCTGGCTGTGATGGAGTTTCACCTGAGCATTTATTTTATGGCAAATCTGAGATTTTATGCAATCATTTGGCTACATTTTACAACATGATAATAGATTACAATGTGATACCGACGATTTTACGTTTGGGTGTAATTGTACCCATACTGAAAAAAAAAACCTTCTTTGAACCCTCACACTGTGAACAACTATAGACCAATTACAATCAGCTCTGTACACGCCAAAATAATAGAACAGTGTTTACTTCCATCAGCTGAAGTGTCGGATAATCAATTCGGATTTCGAGAAGGATACGGTACCTCCATGGCCTGTGCAATGGTCAATGAACTTGTTTCCTATTTTAAGGCTGAACAGTCACCTGTATTTTTATGCTCGCTCGACGCTGAACGATGTTTTGACTCTGTTTGGCATGCAGGATTATTTTTTAAACTGAAAAAATTTTTACCGTTTGGCCATTGGAAATGTTTATATACCTGGTACAAAAACCTATTGGGTGTTGTAAAATGGAATAGTTCGCACAGTAGTATCTTCAGTATCACAAGAGGTACCCGACAAGGAAGTTGTTTGTCGCCGCTATTCTTCAATATATTTTTAGATGGTTTACTGGAAAAACTCAATAGAACAGAACTTGGACTACGTTTTAACACAGAATGTATTGGTTCTCTGGCCTATGCAGACGATGTTACCCTGCTTAGTGCCACGGGACCCGACCTTCAAGCACAAATCAACATTTGCACGGAATATGCAGATACCTGGAGATTTTCGTTTGGCTTGAAAAAATCCAAATGTATGGTGGTTGGTGGCAGTGTGTTTAATACGCTTCCAACTTGGAATCTAAAGGGCCTTCCCATAGAAACAGTCACACCGCTAGAAATCCTCGGTACAGTATTTGACGCCTCCTGGTCCAGTAAGAGCCACGTGAAAAACCGTATGCAGAACTGTCGTCGCATTTATTATGGTCTTAATAACGTAGGAATGCATTACCCGGGTCTCCATACCGATGTTAAAATGTACCTTTGGAAAACTGTGTGCTTACCTGTTCTTACTTACGGTGCTGATTGCCTTAGTCGTCCGGAGCACGAAATACGAGATTTGGACTCTTTGCAAGCTACTCTCATTAAACAGTCGTTGGGACTAAGCAAACGTTCGCACCATAGTAATCTGTTACATGCTCTAAACTTGCCTCTTGTTCACACTGTAATTAAGCAACGAACTGTCTCTCTGTTTTACAAAATATTCAAGACTATCTCACCACTACGTAATTTGATTTTGCTTCAACTTGCCAACTTTATTTTACACGGTACCCTATACCCTGGATCCTTAATTGCGCGCATCGTATCATTTAACGTATCTCCTCTGTCCATAGCCTTCGGTGACACTTGTCCTAGACTTTTTAGTGGTTGCTCCGCGGACACTACTACCCCTGATGGACTGGTGGACTCGCTCAAATTTTTAATTTATTCTGATAATTATTTTAAGCCATGGTCCGCGGAGCACATTCTCACCGGCCTCCTCACCAGAGCTTTTTAATTTAATTTGAATTCATATGCTTGGCCGCTTTTATGTACATATGTACATTTTACTTTCTCCCAAGTGGAGGTTTTAATAAAAATTATTATTATTATTATTAACTTCGGCACACTCGCCTAGCCAAATGTATTATCAAGTAAAATACGATAAATTCATGTCAACCTGTATGGGATTCGAACCCACAACTTCGGCACACTCGCCTAGCCAAATGTATTATCAAGCGAAACATACGATAAATTCATGTCGACCTGTATGGGATTCGAACCCACTACCTTCGGCACACTCGCCTAGCCAAATGTAAAGTCCAACACGCTGACCTCCAGGCCATCGGGACAACCCATAAAGTTGACCAAGGACCCAGGGTGATGTTATAGCAGGTGTGGCTTGTACATTGACATGGTAGGGCACTTCCACAGACGGACAATTTATGAAATACACCTCTAATATAATTTCGAAGTTGGAGCAATGGCCCACAGCACTTCGAAACCAATAGAGTATTATCAAGTGAAAAATACGATAAATTTATGTCGACCTGTGTGGGATTCGAACCCACTACCTTCGGCACACTCGCCTAGCCAAATGTAAAGTGCAACACGCTGACCTGTAGGCCATCGGGACAACCCCTAAAAAGGTTGACCAAGGACCCAGGGTGATGTCATTGCAGGGGTGGCTTGTACATTGACACGGTAGGGCACTTCCACAGACCAACAATTTATGAAATACACCTATAATATAATTTCGAAGTCGGAGCAATGGCCCACAGCACTTCGAAACCAATAGAGTATTATCAAGTGAAAAATACGATAAATTTATGTCGACCTGTATGGGATTCGAACCCACTACCTTCGGCACACTCGTGTAGCCAAATGCTGGAAAGTCGTTGAAGTTTTTAACTGCTGATATAGTTGATCCATGTGGTCGATAGAAATGGTGATTCATCTAGTTATCAAATCTCAATTTTTGTGTGGTTGTGTCGATTGAACTTTACATTTTTTATAGGAAAGATGCTTCCTAATGCTTTTTACAGACCTCTTCCACAATGTTAAAATTTTTAGGTCAAAGACCTTTGCAAATGGTGAGGAAATGAGGTAAGGTAAATGGTGTGAACTAAAACTTTTTAGTACACATGAATTAGCAGACTTGTCAATATTAGAATTTTTTCGTAGAAAGTTATGTATTGAAGAGCTTGGATGTTCAACAAATTTAGCAGGCAAAGCTATTTGGGAAAAGAACCTAAATGCTGTGGTATCAGGGTATCTATCAGGGATATAAATGAGGAACAGAAGAGGACCCAAAATAGAACCTTGGGGGACACCTGCGGTTATTTCTAGTGTTGGGGTTTTAATGTTATTAATTTCGACAAATTGAGATCTATTACTTAAGTAGCTATTGAACCACTGAAGTTCTACATTTGAAATTCCATAGCATTCAAGTTTTTTAGAAGCATTTTATGATCTATAGTATCGAATGCCTTAGAAAGGTCTAAGAAGAATGTAATTGGCAGTTTCTTTTTCTCAAGGTTGACATGTATCCTGTGTATTAGTTCCAAAACAGCAGTTCATGTTGAGTGATTCTTTCTAAACCCACACTGATTATTGTAATGAAAGCTATTATATGTGACATTTTCGAATAAATACATATGGACAATTTGTTCAAATACTTTAGAGATGGACGGAATGAGAGATATGGGGCTATAACTATTGGAGTCATGTTGATAATATTTTATATATATATCGGGATTACCTTTTTCTCCTTATATATGATTTATGCTGTCAATGTCAAACTTGGAAAGAACATGCTATGTGTTAAATCTGATAAAAGACGATAATAGGAAAGGTCGTTTTCATATTTTAATGACATATAAACATAGATAGTATAATAGACATACATCATAATGATATCATACCGTACATCAAATTGGTCGCAGTTATGCATAATCACACAATAATATTTTACACAAAATCTAATGTACTGTATGGCGTGAATGTGTTTTGCCAGCTTGGAGCTTAATTGGGCATATTTGGCCCCAATAACACATATTTTTAAATAACATAAAATAAAAGGAAATACTAAATAGGCAATTGGGTGGGTAAGGGGGCGACGAAGACAGAACTGCACAAGGCGACACACAAGATGGGACTGGCGCACCTGAGCAGAGAACCAAATTTCCTAGCGAAGAAATTTTGCATAACAAAGCTTGTCTCGTGCATACTCCCCAAACGAATAATTAAAACCCGAGCCTCTCAATAAACAAGTGAGCAACGTCTTGGAGCAGATCTAACTTCCATTACCTAAGTAATGATCCATCAAACATACTCAATTTTCGGAACAATATACTTTTACCTGGTTACTAATCTAGGTTTACATCCAGTGACTATAATATGAACAAAACTACATCCTTTATTCTATAGCTGTGTGTTCTTCCAACTTGCAAGTAGAAGCGTTTCTCTGCAACAGCAATGATTAGGACAAGGTCTATAGTTTAGAATGTTATTCAATATATATATATATATATTGAATATGTATGTATATATATATATATATATATATATATATATATATATATATATATATATATATATATATATATATATATATATTGAATATGTATGTATATATATATATATATATATATATATATATATATATATATATAAACAAGAAAGTTAGGTATATGTATGTATATATATATATATATATATATATATATATATATATATATATATATATATATATATATATATATATATATATATATATATATAAACAAGAAAGTTAGGATCGCAGATACAAATGACCTTGTCCAAAATTTTATACAGGCTTTCTCTAATAGCATTCATCAATTTTATATAGCTCTTTAAGACCTATTATTCCAAGGTTTAACCAGAATCAATAGATATTTGTTCTTAGTTTATCTGAACACGCATTTTCACTTGATATTTGTGAAATGCTTGCACACCAACAACAATATACATTGTATTGGTACAAATGCCACATTGAGAATTTCAGTATGGTAAATATAAAGGAGCATTAGCTTTTACAAGTAGTCAAACAACTACAAGAAAGGTTTGTAATCATTGACATTGATAAGGCAGATCAAATTTTAGGATTATCAGCAAAAAAATGTTATATAGATATTTTTAAAAATAAATTTGGCATCAACAATATTTTAGAAGATAATTCCTCGATTTCACTTTTGTTCTGGGTAACCAAATTCCATATAAACCATTTAGAATATAGATTCATAGCTGGTGTTTCAAATCAAACAACAAAACAACTCCCACGGCACTTAGTAAGTGCCTTTGTTTCGAAGCCATAGGATCATAATTTGTTTCCCGCATGGAATATGAATATGGAATTCTTTAGACATTGTCAAGAAATGTAGTTGCCCATGTTTTATAAAGAATAGGGCGTTTAAATTTGAGATGATGTTTGTGCACTATGTTAGATACCTATTTTGTATAAGTACCAAATTCTGATACAGTGTATTTAGAAGAAAAATAACCATTATACTTGAAAATATGGCAGGTAAGAAAATATACTACTTAACGAAGGAAATATCAGAATTGATATCTTATAGCTTTAAGACATTGAAAATACTTAAAAATTGCTTTCCGATCTAAAAATTTGAAAGTCTGCACTTGTGTATACACAACATGTAATGCAATGTGATTCGAGCATACACACCTGCGAGTATGGGTTGGGCTGTTTACAAAAAAAAAAAAAAAAAAAAACCGAGACAGCTCCATTTTACTCCTACCAGGTGAGCACAGGGGGAAATATATGCAAGCCTGCCATGTCCCCTGATGTCTAGCCAAAAGAGCATATATGGGATGTTCTAGGCAGAGCTCATAATCATTGACCACATGCAGTCAGGATTCAGATAGAGCAGGTGGCTGTTTTATGGAAAGAATGGGCCAGGATGCCACATATACAGGTGAAGAAACTGACCACCAGTATGGGACGATAATGTCAAGCTGGTATGCAAAATAGGGATGGCCACACAAGTTACTGAACATGCTTTTGTCTGGTGTCTTGTCATTTTCCCATTTTTGAAAATGAACCTTCATACCCTCATTGCTGTATGGCTCCATGAGAATGTCAAATGCAGAATCATGGATGTTAACCACTTTCATTGACATTTCAGTCATCATCAGTTGTGTTACCTTTTAGTACCAGTGGGATGTGTGCTGAAAAAAGTAACAGAAAAATAATATTCCTCACTTTTTTGTAGTAAATATTGATAAGTGCAGTGACGAAGAGAGCCTAGTATATGCGACTCATCACGAATTCATTGGTGAGAAATCAACAAGAGCTATGTTTTCTGAAATGATGACTGTATGTTAAGATTCAGATTCAAGATTCAAAACAGTTTATCCGACATATGGTTACAGTTTGTATATGTTATTATTGACAAAACATAAAATTACAGTTCAACAGTAAGTACATAACAGGTAGTGATAAAATGATATGTCAGGATTACTCCAATTAAGGATTTATGCAATCTGCTATCATTGGGGCCACCTAATATAATTCAAACTGAAAGTACACCACATCAAATAATGTCAAGACTCAAAGTAAAAATTAGTGAGTGCTACTTTTGTGGATTAAACATGGTCAAAAATCTGATTAATCAGTTGTTGCATACGTAACAATTTCGAATTACACAGATTTCAGAGTACTAATTACAGAAGTACGAATATATGTGTTTAGAGAAACCATCATATGAGTGTGTGTGAATTTTCTTTTTGATACAGGGTGGCGTTTTGCTAAGTAAAGCTGGGACATTGTATCGAATACGATTTTTCAGTAGAGTTTCTAGCTAGAATTGATTGACAGGGAACATTACGGAATGTGGTCGTGTAAGGATGTACAACAGGCTCAGTGGTGAAGATATTTGTAAAGTATTGGGGCAACTCGGAGTTACAATATCTGAAATAGAATTTCAGAGTTCTGGCTTGCATGATATCATTAATCTAATATATTTAGTTCTTTAAATAAAGGTTCGGCGTGAGCTAGGAAATTGGCAGAACACATGTGATGAATGGGTCGTTTTTGAAACAAAAAGATGCAATCAGATGAAAAGTCCCAAGCAAGTAAACAGTAGTTGATGTGAGGTAAGAAGAGTAAATTATAGATTTGCATCAGTTGCGGACAGGGAAGAAAATTGTGAAGTCTACTTAATATGCCAGTGAGTTTTGACAGTTTATAGTGTGGGGGCATATGGAGTCCCGTGGACTTTTGATGAAAATTTTATGAAACCTACTCAGAAATGTTAAATACATTTGAAATAACAGAAAAAACATGTTGGCACTTTGCCAACCTGTTAGATTCAAAATGGCTACCATTTTTCAAAATGGCTGCCAAATTTCTAATTTTTGTTCAATTACAGGTCACTTGGTTTAGAAATATTTTATTAATCAAATACAATATAAACATCTTCACACTGTAATAACAACAATTGGGAAGGAGGGCTATGCCCTATATGAATCCCTCTTGTAGAGAAAGGACGCTTGGAACAGGACGACACATGACGCACAGCAATTACACAATCACTTAGAATGATCAAATGTGCGTAGATGATCAATAACAACACATGGCAGGAATAAGTGATCATGTAAGAGACACAAAAGAAGATGACAGATACAGGGACAGGACAGATAGCGGGCTAAGAACTGTCTCTACTAAGCATATATTTGATCGAAATTAAGATTCGAACCCACAGGCAAAAAAAAAAGCAAGTTGCATTGCCGATTATATATAAATTTTCCTTGTCAAAATTAAGTTAATCATATTCTAGATTTATGTGATGGCATCAAATTGAAATCTAAGCGTGTCCTCAATATAGTCATGTACACAGAGGAATATTGTTTTATTATTTTCAACATTACAAACAGCAGAACCCAGAAGTAGGGTTTCAAGTGTAAATGGAGCAAGGTTTATGATAGACGAATGTAATTTATTACGAGGCACAATTATCGGGGACACGAGAAGAAAAAATGCCAGACGTCCTCTATACCAGTTCCACAGATACAGTCAGGTAAATCTTTTACACCAATCTGAAATAAGTGTTGGTTCAGTTGGCTGCGACCCATCCTCAGACGAGCATGTAGAACAGCGAGTTTTCTTTTACCTACATAATAAAGTGAGGGATGTTTGACTGGGCGGACAGTTTGATGCTCTAGTTTACTTTTAAATTGTGATAAGGAAGAAGAATTTCGAGTCGCAAGAGGAAGAAGGTTCCAGAGCCGTGTAGCGGAAGGGAAAAAGGACTTATTGAAAAGATCTGTACGGGCTCTAAAGTGTAGTAGGTCAGACCGTCTGCGAGTAAAATAATTGAACGTCATATCAGGAGTTGGAAAGTGTAGAAAAATATTTCGTAAATAATTTGGTACTAAATTATGAACAATTTTATACATCTGAATCAATTTAAATTTCTCACGCCTTTTAGAAAGTAGCTCCCAGCCAGTCTCTTCATAAAGTTTTACTGTAGGAGTAGTTTTCATTGCCCCGGTGACAACCCGAGCTGCAGCCAACTGAACATTTTCCAAACCATTTTCATCGCCTTGTGTACTGCCGTCCCACACGACACTAGCGTACTCAAGTATGGGTCGCACATAAGATATATATATATAATCTCGAGTGTCTTTCGGTCCAAGGTATATTGAAAAGATTTCATAATATTTAACTGCTTAGTTGCTTTTATTACAATATTATTTATATGTTCGTTCCATTTGAGATCAGATTTATAATGTTAGGCCCAAATGTTTATGGCTTTTGACATCAGTCAACTGCTGTCCTAGGAATACAAGTGGTGGATGGTTTGTTGACTGTTGCTTCCGAGTAATAATCGTGGCGTCGGTTTTAGATGCATTAAAAGCCACTAGCCAATCTTCAGACCATCTAGCGATAGAAGAGAGATCATGATTTAAAGAGGTAGCCGCTGTAATGGGGTGGTCAACAGTAAGAAATAGAGAAGTGTCATCAGCAAAAAGCTTGATTTCTGATCGGACTATATCAACAATATCATTAATGAATATCAAGAAAAGAAGGGGTCCAAGAACTGAGCCTTGGGGGACTCCAGCATTGATTGTCCCCCATTTCGAACTTTGACCGTTAACAACTACACGTTGTTTACGATTAGAAAGATATTTTTTGAACCACAAGAGAATATTTCCATTGACACCACTTTTTTCTAATTTATAAAGTAAACCTTGGTGCCAAACTTTGTCGAACGCCTTGCTTATATCTAAAAAAATTATTCTGACTTCTTTCTGTAAATCAACGGCTAAGCACAATTCATGGTACAGTGATAATAACTGATTTACAGTAGAATCACCACGCATGAAACCAGACTGATTTCGTATGTTTATGACATAACTTGATGTCACGAAGGCCACCTACCGGACCAGGGTTTACATGAATGTCTCCTGCAAGTAAGATTAGGATTGGACAGACGACGAGCAAGTAGAAGTCCATACCGGTAAGTTTCCTACTAACTAAGGAATAATGAACATAAATTACCAACAGAGTCTTCCGATACTTGGCAGTATAGCAGGTAACAAAAAAGTTAGCCAACCATATATAAAACAGTAAATACAGTAAAAGAATAATAGTAGGGTCGGGTATGAAATAGAGATATGCATTGTCAGGGACGACTGTACACAAGGTTGGTAAGTACCAAGTATTACGTATCAATTGCAATGTAGTAACATAGTATAATTTGTACATATAACAGATAAGAAATTTCATAAAGAAAACTTGACGCAGCCATATAGCATCAACACATAAAAAATATGCA
Organism: Hermodice carunculata; assembly: GCA_964020975.1. Classification (NCBI taxonomy): domain Eukaryota; kingdom Metazoa; phylum Annelida; class Polychaeta; order Eunicida; family Amphinomidae; genus Hermodice; species Hermodice carunculata. Next base: position 18,917,042 of record OZ026628.1, on the reverse strand, counting down.
AGAGCGCATCGTACAAATATAGTATATCTCTCAAAAATAGGAAAGTCAATAGTCAAAGTGATATCAAAATTGGTAGACACACTGCAGTCGTGTGCCCATAGAGCAAGGCAATATAGACATATAATCATTGGGATATAAATACTAATGGCCCCAACACTTAAACGCACAAAGTACACACAAAACACAGATAACAAATGCAACAGTGATTTAGTAGCGTAACTTGTGAATAATACCAATATTCTCCAGACGAGAGACACAAGTCTCATGCTGGAATAAAAAAGATGAAGTGCTCCCATGGGAGAGCCGAAATAGTGCGTATAGATAACTATAATTGCGGTCGAAATGATATTCATAATGCAGGGAAAGTCAGGCACGCCGCCTACGCTGAGGCAGGTATCAGCGACAGCAGTCGTTCCCACTGAGGCGACGGGCATGAGGACATTCCACGTGCCCCTCGCCCAAGCACGAAATAGCGCCGTAATTGCCCCCAAAAAACATTTGTAATTCCTGAATAATATTTTAGGGAAAAACAACATCTGCAGCAAACATCGTATCAGATGTATATAGAATATGTAATTCTCAAAAACAGGAGGAGTCCGTATTCTGTGACAAGGTTTGATAGCCCAATCATGAATTACATAATAATTACATAATAAAGTTAAAAATATTGATAATGTATGACCAGGTAGCATAAATGAACCATGGCATGAATAAATGAATATATCGAATATATATGGAAGGACCATGGCATACGAATATATCCATAATGAGTCAGTGTCTCGTGTAATTTCATATTATAGGCTAGTGTGAACAGACATAAATAAATTGTTCTGCAGTAATCGAATGCCCTCACAAGAAGATATATGAAATTGTTGCATAATATAATAGACTACAGTGACAAAGTATGAATGCAGGGAAAGTCAGGCATGCCACCTGCACCCGGACAGGTAACAGTGACAGCGGTCGTTCCCACTGAGGCGAGGGGCATGAGTACATTCCACGTGCCCCTCGCCCCAGCACGAAATAGTGCCATAACTGCCGAAAAATATTGGTAATTTCGGAATAATATTTTAGGGGAAAACAACATCTGCAACAAACATCGTGTCGGATGAATATAGATTAAGATTATGCAATGCCCAAATCAGGATGACCCCATAAGAAATGACAAGGTTTGGTCACCTAATCATGAATTGCATAACAGTTAAAAATATTGATAATGCATGACCAGGTACCTGGTAGCATGAATGAACGGTGGAATGAATGAATGAATAGGACTATAACGAATATTATTATATAGATGAACCATGGCATACGAATATAACCATAATGAGTCAGTGTCTCGTGAAATTTCATAATAGTGTATCTCATGGCTTCCCCAGTTATGGGGTTTTTAGTAAAGTCTTATTATTACTAATAGTGTAAAAATGCAGAAGTAAATTGTTCTGCAGTAATCCAGTGCCTTCACAAGAAAATATAAATTATAATTGTTGCAACAAGTAGTGCAAACTACAATGGCAAGGTATGGGTAGTAATAAATCAGTGTAGGTATGGAGCTACAAACTCCATGGTGTTGCAGAGTCAACAATATTTATAATAATGATGCCACGTGTAAAATACAAGTTGGATAATGATTTCGCAGTGTCGCATAAACAGGTCCATAGCGATGGATACTCTTTATCGGTTGTGTGCTTTTCGCATGTAGAAAGAATATATCTATAGTGGTAAGCATCCAATAACACTGATATCAAATATTATATATGCACTGTAATCCACCACATGAAGACGGCTGGTGCAGGCAAATTACACCAGATAGCTGCTCCAGTGATGTGATGGAAGTTACTGACTGAAGTGATCTTTGAATATAGTGAAGATCACCAAAGTGAAGTTATAGGCCAATTAGTCACTAGTGTTTGACTGTGTACTTGCAAGCCTGGACGCTCTTGTCTCCATGTGCGCAGCAGCAGGGGGAGCAGGATCAGGGACTTCATATTGGAGAAGGTCGGACGGTCGGGATATGAGGTGCCTGCGGTCTTGGAGGTCTTTGATCCAAATTTTCCCATCAAAAGTCCATGTATCTTTGACAATTTTGCGTTTTTTTTAGTTGCCTTGCAGTGAACGCCATGGAAGATCTTTTCTTGGTCAGGTCCTCGTTAATGAAAAAGTGACTACCCCCTTTGTAGTTAAGTATCAAAGTATCAAATCTTTAGATCAAAAGAATGTAAACCGAACCGAGATGAATGACTTTATTTTGAAACAATATTATGACACCAGTATATTACTACAATAAAGGGCATCATCACCTCCCTTACCAAGTTCATACCTGTGTGACTGGGGGGACCTATTTTAAATTATTATCATTTTCACCTTCATCATTGTCACTCTCATATTGTGGGTTTACATTGGAACAGTATTATGAAACAAGTGTACTGCTAAAATAAATGGCATCATCACCTCCATTATATAGTTCATATTTGTATGATTTGGATAATTATTTTAACTATCATCATTCTCATCTTCATCAGTCACTCTCATATTGTGAGTTAACATTTAAACAATATTATGTATGACACATTAAAGTGTATTGCTACAATAAATGACATCATCACCTCCATTACCCAATTCATATTTGTATGATTAGGATAACTATTATAAATATCATCGTTCTCATCTTCATCATTGTCACACTCCTATTGTGTGTAAACATTGAAACAACATTATGACACATTAAACTATATTGTTACATTAAATGACATCGTCATCTCCATTACCAAGTGCATACTTGTGTGGTTAGGATAGCTATTTTAACTATCATCGTTCTCATCTTCATCACTGTCACTCTCATATTGTGAGTAGTGGTGTCCAGCTGGTGACTGTCCTGCACAGTGGAAGCTGGTCGTATCTGGTGATATATAGTGGCAGTCTGCCATAGCAGTTGGCTTGTTCATTTGGACGATGAAGATGAAAGCATACAATCATAATTCCAGAGTCATCAATATGATTTTGGTACTTCATCCAAAATCTATAATTTATGCCAGTTGAGCCACAGGCAAGAAGTCCGCCAAGATCAAACTGTAGTACACAAGTGATATGTGAACTGTTCTACATGTGCTGTACATGGCAATGATCAGCTAGTAGGATAAGCTGAGATTCACCTTGCATTATTATTAGGTGGGATGAATGTACTGGGTTAAGGGTGGGGGGAAACCTTATGACCAAATTTAGTAAATTTCATTTTGTAAACACATGAGTTCTGACTACGAAAGTTTCCATTTTGTTAGATACTGCCCAGATTTGATATTTTACTAGTGGTTACCTGGGTGTTTAACCCACTCTGGCTGCAAATAGGCTAATAGAGTAGGTATGTTTTTACATTCGGCACATAAAGTGCTGGAGGGTATTGTCACCCCCTACATCGTCAGTCCATCGGTTCATCCGTCTTGTCAATGTTACCTTGATATTTCAAAAAATATTCACCATAGTTGTACCAAATTTTTATCGGAGATGCAACTTGTAATGGACCAGTTTGCTGTTGAAAACTAGCATCCTCTCATTATTTTTAAACTTTCAATCAAACTTTTTAAGAATTTATGTCAAGGTCGTCTGAGGGGCGCACAAGGGGACGATGTTACCATATTATCTCCAAAAATATTCACCACAGCTTTACTAAACATTTATCACAGAAGAACTTTACGATGGACCACGTTCCTATCGAAAACAGGCTTCTTCTTATTATTTTTTAACTTTTATGAAACTTTTAAAGTATTTATTTGAAGACTGTCTGAGTGGCGTCAACCCTGACGATGCCACCGCGATATCTCAAACAATTTTGATTGCACCTTTACCAAATTTTTGTCAGAGATGCATCGTCTGATGGACCAGGTTCCTATTAAAAACTAGCATCCTCTTGGTATTTATAAACTTTGTATGAAACTTTGCAGTATTTATTTCAAGGCCGTCTGAGTGGCGCACAAGGAGACGATGTTAACATAAACTCTCAAAAAGGATCTATCGCAGCTTAATCAAATTTTCATCAGAGATTGCTACAACTAATGATAAATTGAATATTCAAAGAAAAAAATGATGGTGTTACAAGTAGGTTTGGGGAGAGAAGAAAATTAATGTATGTTTAGTTCTATAGTTGAATTTTTAATCATTGACCGAGAGCGTGAAATGAATCAAGGCAAATTCAGATATTGTACAAAACCAGTGTATTTATGAACATTATAATTTTCTGTTGTCAATAAAAAAAAAAGCAAAAAAAAAAAAAAAAAAAAAACAAGCAAATTTCATCAGAGATACACATTATAAAGGAATATGTTCCTTTTGAAAACCAGCTTCGTGTCTTATTTTGAAACTTGTTATTAAACTTTCGAAGTATTTTCTGACACTCGCTGATCATGATTCAGATTCATATTCAGATTCTTTTATTCCACAATAAATTCAATACATTTCAATTGTTACCTAATAATGACCGAAATATATATATATACAAATGCAAAAAAAAAAAAAGGAGAAATAGTACATTATTACCACAGAGAAGGGATTGTCTTCTTTTGAAACTTGTTATTAAACTTTTGAAGTATTTTCTGACTCACTCTGATCATGATTCAGATTCATATTCAGATTCTTTTATTCCACAATAAATTCAATACATTTCAATTGTTACCTAATAATGACAGTTTATATACATACAAATGCAAAAAAAAAAAAAAAAAAAAAAAAAGGAGAAATAGTACATTATTACCACAGAGAAGGGATAGTCAGGATGACCCAGCTAGGATGAAAACATCCGCTCTCGCATGGTCCACTTAAATAAATTTACTTCGTAAGTTAACACCTTGCTTCAGAACAAAGCACCACATTTGTGTTAGGACAGTTGAACTGACTGAGACAAAGATAACATAATTACATACAAATATACTTTATGAATCCTCATTACAAACAAAGCAATTTGGAATAGTACAGTTTTCAGAGTATTGGTCTGTGTAGATTCTTTTAACATATTGAGAGAGAGAGAGAGAGAGAAGTGGATAATGTTACCACAATATTTCAAGAAAGATTCTTCACAGCTTCATCAAATTTCTGTGCAGTTTCATCGTATTATGACTCCTGAAAAGTCTCAAAAAAACACACACAAAAAAAAAACAAAAAAAAAAAAAAAAAAAAAAGCAAAAAAAAAAAAAAAAACAAATAAGAAAAAAAGCAGAATTGGGGAAAAAAGTTGTGGGCGCCGAGGGTAATCCTTATCGGAACGCTATTTTCTTATTATGAGGTGGGCACTAAACACCTCTTACGTGCTTTGAAAAGCTGTAAATTCATGGGGCATGCTTTCTCTGTTCAGCTCTCATCTATAAGTGTTATTCAAAATGTTTTCTCTGGACAAAAGTTTATTGAATACATGGAAAGAGATGACTTTCTATATAGGTCGCCACTTTTATGCCAATGAGAGGATTAAACCCCACAAATAATGGGGCTAATCAAGAATATCTAGAGGCCTTGCTACAGTCATTGTGCAATAAAGCCTTTGCAAATAAATGTGCTTGGATTATGGCAAGAATATGTTCAGTCTTTCAATATAAATGAAGACCCTGCAAATAATCTAAAAGCACTTGAGACAGTTTTTCTCCAAGCAGTTAGCTCATGCAGATCCACCAATCAGCATGCCAGCACCATGCATTAGTCCTGGACCACCACATTAGCTACGATACAGGGAAACATTCTGTCAGCACACCAATACTACCATACAGACCTGCACAATACATTCAAACAACGGGTAAGTGATAACAGGGAACAATGTTTCGAACTGATGATCTTGGATCAGATGAGCAAAAAGTATTGATCTAGAATAAAAGGGTCATGAGAGATATAGTTAAATATCAACAAGTTTTGATGCATAGATTATATGCATGCATTTTTTAGCATATCAGCCAGCTTAAAATTTGGTTGGTAACAACTAGTGTTAAGTTTCAAGATTGAAAATCATGACACAATGTTGCTACATGGTTCATGAAACAATGCTCTTACATGGTTGGAGTATGATATATAACTCATAGATAATGTTAGTTGGAGAATAGTGGTTTTTCATGTAAAATGACATAGTGGCTTGTGGAGAGTGGGGGGGGGGGGGAGTGGCAGTGGGGTAGCCATTTTGAGGAAATTGTGGCTATCTTGAATTGTGATAACTACAGTGCTATACATACCCTCATTGATGCCAGTAACAACCAACATAAAGGCCAAATTTCTTAGCAACTATTTTAACGCTAAACATTTAAGAAATATGGAAAATAGATAATTTTTTTCAGATATTTTAAATTTTGATGCTTAATAATATTCAGGTTTAAGGTAAAAGACATGAATAATGTTCCTGGATGACAAAAGGTTAAAATGTGATTCTTAGATCTATTGAATCGATCATTTCGGACACATTATGTAACATAAAATATCATTATGCTTGGAATTTGGTGGCCATTTTGGAAAATGGAGGCCATTTTGAATCTAACAGGTTGGCAAAGTGCTAATATGGTTTTGCATGTTCTTTAGGGTATAAATAACATTTCTAAATAGGTGGCATAAAATCTTCATCAAAATCCCATGGGACTTAAAATCATGATATATGATCCCACACTATTAGTTGAAATTTTAGAGATATGACAGTTCCAATTGAGATTCTCATTAATTGTTAATCCTAAAAATTCAAATACGGTTGTCCTCCCTATGTGAGTGTTTAAGATTTGAAGATTTATCTCAAAGTTTAATTTTCGCTGGGAGGAAATGAAAAATTAGAAATGTTATCTTACAAACGTTTACAGAAAATTTGTTTGCAGAGAGCCAGTCATGTACTTTTTTCATTTCATGGTTTATGGTATAAGAAAAACACTGTTGTGATTATCTGTATCATCAGTGTTAGAGACACATAGAGAGTTTATTAAAGTGGTGTCGTCCACGTAACGTATGGATTCGAATTTAGGGGAAGCCAAACATAAATTATTAACGTAGATAATGAATTAAAGTGGTCCAAGAATTGAGCCTTGAGGTACGCCGGTATGAATGGGTAATGTTTTAGAACATATATCATCAAACTGAACATATTGCAATCTGTCGCTTAAATAACTTTTAAACCATTGTAATGCTGTACCATTGACCCCGTAGTAATTCAATTTGTGGAGAAGAATGTTGTGATCTAGCGTGTCAAACGCTTTTGATAAATCGAGGAAAATGCTCACAAGTATTTCACCGGAGTCAAGTAAATTAAAAATTATGTCTATAAATTCCAGCGCAGCAGTCTCAGTGGAATGTAGTTAAAACCATGCTGACTTCTGTAAAACAGATCGTGAGAAGTGAAGTATGAATAAAGCTGCTGATAAACAGCCTTTTCTATGATTTTAGAGAACGTGGGAAGGAGAGATATTGGTCTCTAATTATTAAGTGGGGATTTGTTGTCTTTTTTGAAGACAGGCAGGACTTACGCGATCTTAAGTTTGCCTGGGAAAATTCCAGTGTTGAGTGATTGATTCACGATTAAAGCAGAGGAGTCGGAAATAATAACATTTATGCTCTTGAGTAATTTCATGGAGAGATTTTCGTGCCCAGCGCTTGACTTGGGTTTGAAGTTATTAATGATCGTTGAGATATCTTCGGCAGACACATTAGAAAGAGAAAAAAATGCAACGAACTGTTGAGTGAGATAAATAGAGAAATGTGGTAGGCTTACAGAGTTGATTTTGGCAGCTAATGTGGGACCAATATTTGTGAAGAAAGTACTGAAACGCTCAGCGATTTCAACTTTACTAGTAATTTTTATGTTATCAACTTTAAAGAAGAGGAGGAAATCTCTTTTGTTTTTCTTTCAATTAAGAATCGATCGGATTACATCCCATGTTTTCTTTGCATCGCCTTTAAAGCGGTTAAACTGACCATGGTAGAAATGTTGCTTCAGTTCTCAGATGTTTTGATCAAGAATTTTGTTATATGCTTTGAGGTTCAATTTAAGATCAATATATTCTACGGTATCTTGATTAGTGCATTTTAGTTGTTTATACAGGGTATCGCGATAAATAATTGATCTAAGTACACCATTAGTCATCCACGGCGTACGTTTGTGCTTATGTTTGTTAAATTTGATAGTTTTAGTTGGCAAATGTTCCGTCTTAGCGCTACATATGATATTTTCTAATTTAAATTTGGGTTTTGATTGATGTCAAGGCTAAGTTTTCCCAGGATATTGGTGTTGCTTAGTTCCTGTATGAAATTTTGCACTGATAGTTCGTCTTTGGTCTGAATACTGATGAATTTTGGTGGACCATGAAGATCCAATTTTTGGTCTAAGCATGTGAAATATGAGAGATTGTCGGATAGGTTCGTAAAAACTATGCCAGATATACCTGTCTTTTTACAGTGGGAGAAATTACAAAAAAATGTCATCTATCAAAGTTGCTCTCCGCTCCGAAAATCTTGCAGGTAAGGTTAATTTTGGCACAAATCCGTTATTGTATATAACGTCTTGGAATTCCGAATAGTGATCTCTTGTGTGAATTTTTAATAGATGTATATTAAAGTCGCCTAAAATCATTTTATCGGAACGCTCATGTGATAGAGCTACAAGATCGGAGCCAAGTCGTTAATAAATTGTTGAATATCATCATTTCTATCACGCGGCGGTCTATAAATGTTACACAAGGTAATCTTTTGTTTGAGTTCGTCTCCGAAAAGGTCGATAAACTGACCTTCCCAGTTTGCCGTTGAGGAATAAAAGTCTCGAGTGTTGTATTGAAAGTTCTTATGTTGGTACATTAATAGGCCTCCATGTGAACTACATGTAGCTTTCAGCGGAATAGATGTGTAATTTTCGAGTTCAAACAAAGATTCGTCAGGGTTATTGCCTTCTAGCCAGGTTTTCTGACGACAAATTGCACTAAATACAACATTAGTTATAGCTAACTCGTCAATTATACCTTTAAGTTTGTCAAATTTGGCATTGAGACATTGTATATTAATACCTAGTACAGATAAATATTCAGTAAATGATTTAAGAAAATCTGCCACATTCGTGGGGTCAACATATGGGGAATCAGATACTAAAGAAATTACATTATCAAGATCTTCAGGGTTTTGTAACAATTCGTTCAGATTGTTCCTATTCACGCCACCAAAGTTTTTTTTTAGAATGTCACGGACTGATGAACTTACGATCGTAATATAGCAGGTGTGTCAAATATGTCGATTACACGAAGCAAAGTACTCATATGATGGTATACGAAAGAGATATAAGGTTTGAGTTCAGAAACGTCAAAAAGTAACTGAAATCCACCAGTGAAGTTGTCACAATGAAACTGTGAGCAATCAGAATTGAGTAAAAGTACAAACAAAAAAGGTGCAGTATATACAAAGGTACACATTTCACACTGGGTGGTTGAAAAGCAAAAAATCACATCACTAAGTATTTTTATACATAAAATTATCTAATAGAATTGAGACCAAAAAGACTTCATCACTAGATATATATATAAATATGTATATGTAACAATCCCACAGACTTGATAACTTAGAGGTAGCGAGTAAAGTAGCATTAATGCACGGCCAGTCTGGCTTGGACTGTCGCGGCACCTGACATGAACACGTTTCATTATTGTAAATGACGGTTGAACAATTAGAGCAAAGCAGGTTTTGCAAAACCTTGAGGGTTGCTGAATAGAAGATGCTGCGAAGGCAGACTGGAGAAAGCAATGCTTGGCGCAACACGCTCAGATCTGTTTCTAATGTAGAAGGGTAAATTTTAATATCAAATATCGCCCACCTTTCCGAAAATATTGTGAACCAAAGCGCCATTGTTACAATTTAGAGCAGCATAGTGAAACCGGCAGGCTTGAAATTATACGTATGTAACAGAGGCAGTCTACACAACTAAGTGCAGGTTTAGTAAAATACAATCGTTTTTGTTTAATTGTAAAATGCTCAGAAATGTACATGAGAAGTTCATACACACATAAGAATTAGACAAAGTTGAAAACGCTGACTAGACATCACCGCTGTATGTATAATCTGTTCAAGTAATACCCGTACAGTTGAGAGACAAATTGCTGGAGAAAAAATCTGACAATCTCACACCATTATCCGCTTTGGAATATGCGTTTAATATATATATTTATATATACAGTGAAATTTGTCTAAAGGGACCACCTACAGGACCTGTGGAAATGATCCTTTGTGACAGGTTGTCCTTCATGGCAGGTACAATGGAACTATGAAAATATGTTAACGGGGATGTGGAGACTGCTCCTTGAGCTCTGGAGCTCCCTTAGCACAGGTGCGCTCATAGACAGGTTCTTATATATATATATATATAAGAAACCGGGTATGAGCGCACCTGTGCTTTTCATCCCTAAGCGCAGGAGTAGCTGTTGCCTGGTAGATCAATACAGACATGTCCATGTGAGCTTGCAGGTGGTAATTTATAAAAATGATGAAGGTAAAATGTTATATCAATTCGATAGGGATATACCTAGAGTATGCTTCTCGGAAGAGATTGTTTCGATCTTGAATGGATTTTCTAGTTCATTTTGTTGTTAAAATTACTTATCTGAAACTACCTACCCAGTTAGATTGAAGTGGTCTAGGAATACCATGGTCAGTTTTTTTCAAGAAGTGACAGTACAAGTTTAAGCACCAAAAGTTAAGTATTCTTCTTCAGAAACATCACTAAGAATATTCTGAGCCTCAATGGAAGTGTGACTTGTGGGGGGGGGGGGGGGGGAGGGGAGTACACAATGGGGATAACTGGGTGGTGAAACTTACTCTATCCATGATTTGTCAAGAAGTTTTCTCTTAAGATACATATCTGTACAGGCATACATTTATGCTGATTACCATGTCTATCAGGAACGTAACCAAATATTTAGATGATCAGGTGTGGATATACCTTGGATGGCTCTACATGAAAATTTCCTTTTTTTCCAAAGTTGCACTTTTTAATGATTTTTTGAGCTTGTAACGCATTTTCCTGTTTACTTTTTTAGGGAAATCTTGTAAAACATCTTCTCTGAAACCATCCAGCCAATTTCTTTAAAATCACACAGGGACACTTTTAAAGGCCATTACACCTTATGTTGTTGTACCGAGAGAGCTTCGATTATTTGTCCTTTTTATTATTTCACATGTCCTTTAATTTTCATGCGCTTTTAATTTTCTTTTCTTCTACTGCCAAATCAAAAGTTGCATCCTTAGAAACATATTTGGAATGTACGTGGTCCTGGGCTGTACCAAATGTGTTAGTGCAGGATGGGGTTGTCATTTCAAACATTTTAACAAATTATCACCATTCTGAAGAATTGATAAAGGGTATGTTCACAGTAGCAACAGTGATAATGGTTTGAGATAAAAAGAGAATACTCTATCTTTCTGAAGGTCACAGAACACCCCAGTCGGTTCAAGTAAGGTCAGCTAAGCAAAGAACTATCAGAGTCCTGTGCTTTATATATGCGACCCTTTGTAAACTGCCTTTGACCACAAGGAAAACCAAAGCTCCATCAATGTCTCTTTCTTTTCAAGTTTGTTTTACATATTTTGGTTGAACATGAAAAATGAGAGCACTCAATACTTATGTCATCCTCTCTACCTTTAGGTACAACAATGACAATTCAATTCCATATGGATAGTGAGTAAATATGGATCTATAAGATTGTGAGAATAGTTTGATGGTTAAAGTACTCTAGCTTGTAGAAGCAAGAATTTAATTTCCGTCATGTAAATGTATGTCGAATGTGGATGTAAAACTGATAGTCAGATGAATTGGTGAAGTTCTTGAAATTAAAAAAAAAAATGTTCAGAGGGTGCAAAAAACTTGAGCATTTCTTTTTTTTTCTGTCATAGGTCTTGAGAACCAGTTTCAAACCACCACTTGCCTGTTACAGAGTACTGCCAGTTTGAAATCAAGAGTGAGGTCTATTCATTCTCATTGGTATTGAACGCTGAGTATTGGTGTTTTGGTAAATGTTTAAGTGCGCCCTTGCAGTACCTGATGTTGCTCTCATTGTTGGGTTTGAATTTATAAATGTGAGTCAGATATTTCCGGACTACGTAATGACCAAATGACACCCAGCTTGCATTATATGTAGTCTAAGTTGAATAGAGGTTGAAATATATTTTATGGTGAAATAGAAAATGTTTGGCAGGTGCTCAATTGCACACAGCCCAAGCATATCAATCTCTATTTTCAAGTGTCCCCTATAAACACATAATAGCATTGTAACAACGTGTTGCTTCTGTAGTGAAGGTTGGCAGTGTGCTACATATACATGCTGTCACAGGGCACCATTTATTGCACTCTTTAAATCTTTAAAATGAATCTATACTAACCCTGCATTATCATTAGAACGGCTCTTGAGAGTGGTGTAAACAAGGTCATATGATAATGAATTAAGAGAAAACTAAATTGCACCATTTTGGCTGCCCTTAAGGTTGAAATGGACTGGATGTTCTGAGAACCTCAATGGAGTATGCGTGCAAATGCATGTGTAGCATTGAGACACACTAGAAACAAATATATTAAGGCAGAAGTGCTGCCCCATACTGTTACGTTAGAGAGACTGCATGCATGATGGTAGTCTGCGTTAGTTCGCAATTGATGAACCAAACAATCATTTCCCTCATGTATAAGAAGTAAATGGAGTTCTTTCTGTACATAACTTTTACTAAGACATAAGACTCGCTTGTATATAAAGCATTATGATAATTGTTGTGTAAATTCCGTGTAAGACTGGAGTCCCAGAAGATTAACAGCACTTAATTTCAGTTGGCCGCAATAGAAACTCTGATCATAAGTGTGATAAATTTTGTTAATTCCAAAGCATGGCAAACTGTGTATGATTTCTGTAACACAGGGGAGGAGAAACATAGTGACTTCTGATCATGCCCACTGTAGACTACGATCTGCAGATATTCATTGCTTAAAACCAAAGTGTTAACATAGGCAGTAATATGGGCGATATGGTATATGGTAAAAAATGACCTCAAAATACAGTTGAACATTTTTCGTTCGTTTTTAAAGCCAGACTGTTTTAATGTCAACAAGCTGTATCTTTATTAATGTGTGAATATATAGCACAGGATATATATATTTACTTCAATACTGCTTTGGCCCGAACAAACTGAAACTAGTTGCATGTATAAGATGTTGTAATGCTGGGCCAAATGTTTCATACTTGCAAACGACAGTCTGCAGATATCTAATGCTAAGCACCAAAGTGTATATATGCCTTTGTAGTGCTGGGCCGAATATGTCAGACTCGCAAAAAACACAATTTGGCTAATGCAGTTAACTTTTTATATATATCTAGAGGCATAATTGTACTCTTCAAATGGAGGAACCGCAAGGAAAATAAAAGTTATTTTATGTTTGTAATATGTTTTCCTGTATTACTACAGATATCAGCAAGACCCATGATGTAATCTTCATTCAGAACGCCATTATCTTCATTGCTTCTTCATTCAGGTTCAGCGATTTTAGCGCCAAATCTATATGCATGTCTTCTAGTAGAACTGTTGTCACATTTTTCATTATTGCCGCTCAACAAAGGCATTGGTACTGTGTATAGCCTGAATACAAAGTACAAACACACCAAATAGTACAGAAAAACATGATCCATATTCATTAATTCCAAACCCAACAATGACAGCAAAGAGATTCCAGACTTGCCAAAACATCAACAAAGAACTCAATAAGTATACATTGCAGTTTAATAACTTATTTTATTAACACCATGTATGTGCTGAACGCAATGAATGAGGGAAAACACAGATCTCACCGTATATATATTTCTCTCTCTCTATCTCTCTCTCTCTCGCTCTCTCTCTATATATAGATAGATAGATAAATAGATAGATAGATAGATAGATATATTCTCTCTATATATAGAGAGAGAGACAGACAGACAGACAAACAGACAGAGAGAGAAATAGATGTGAAAATCAGGTCACACTTTACGCACCGACCTTGGCAATGACAATCAAAATAAGTACATTCTGCTTAGTTTTACATCTTTCACATACCGGTGATCATTGGCTTTCTCCATTCGCAGCTTGCAATACTGGGAGTATTGTGGTTTAAAAGAGAATGTTGATTGTGTAGATGTAAATGCTGTATGTTTTTGTTTGAGGCACCAATCATAAAAACCGCTTGAAGTTGATTGTGATTATGCATGCATCTTCATGCATTGGGTCCAGTATGTAGTCTAGTACAACAGTAAGCTTAAATCAAGAAATTTTACCACAACAAACGTAGTCTTGGCTAGATGAAAAATGATCCCATTCAATCCGTTGTATGGACGTATTCACGTATTTGAATTATCTAACTAAGTAAGCACAGAATGCAAATACCCTATCGCATAAACTGAAATATGTTGATTGATACATTGTTACAATTCATTGTTGATGTTGCAAGGTCAGATGCATTGCCTTGGTAAATGTTTCTTCTTCCCATTGCCAGTAGCCTCCCATTTGCTGATGCTGTGGCAGCTCCTAGCCGTCTTGTGAGAGTTTGAGACCTCCAGCCAGTAGAGCCGTTAAAATGGGAATAGCGGCGGGAAACGCCTGGGACTGCAGGGAGTGACCATAAGGTGCAGCATCAGTATTCTGCATTAGGGCTAGAATACCCAATGCCATCACAACCAAACACATCACCCACATGCGCATTGCTAACGTCAAACTGTAAGAAAAAAAAAAAAATTTCGATTGAGTTATATTCAATTACATCTTTGGGTAAATCGGTTTTTACCCTATACATCTCTTCCCTCAACTTTGTTTTGTATTTTATTTAAGTTTTTAACTTTGTTTTCTCATTACAGTTCTTTTTTCCTCAAGCCTTGTATTGTGCATTAGGAGAAGAAAGCGGACAATTCGCAGAAAAAACAAAAAAACAAACAAAAAGCCAAAACAAAGCACAAAAAAAACAAAACAAAACAAAACAAAAACAATAACAAAGAAAAGAACAAAAAAAAAAGAAACAACCCAAGAAAAACAATTCAAAAAAAAAAAAAAAAAAAAAAGAAACAAACAAGAAAAAAAGCAAAAAAACAAAAAACAAAAAAAAATCAACAAAAAAAAAAAAAAAAAAAAAAAAAAAACCCCAAAAAAAAACAAACAAACAAACAAACAAAAAACAAAAAAAAAGCCACAAACTGAAAATCCCATATGTGCTTGCTTGATAAATGAACATGTGAATGGAGGAAGATATCATATCCATGTCGGTTTTCTTCACCAGAAAATGGACATCAGCTTTTAATATAAAAGCTAACAGTTACAGTTCATAACCCAGGTATTTTGCATATGTGCATGCTATGGCCATTTTTGCCATTTCCATTGCGCCATGGGATTATTTATTTAGTAAAAAATCTTGGGAACACGTTGAAACCCAAAGGTTTTTCCGTCGATATTCATTTTTTATTGCTAATTCCAACTTCAGCTCTGTTTGCAAAAGAACGTTTCTTCTATTTTCAGCAAAGAATCTATTGAACATTTCGTTAAAGAGAAATAGGAGCAGAAAAGAGAAGACGTAGAAGAAGAAATAGAAGAAAAGGAAAGAAGAACTTCGGTATGTTTTTCCTAAAAGAGAGCAACGGGCCAAAATTAAATTGTTCCTGTGTTTTAACTGACAAATATGTGAATAATAAAAAGAAACAAAAACAAAAATAAAACAAAACAAAAAAAAAAAAAAAACAAAAACAAACAAACAAAAAAACAAAAAAAAAAAAAAACAAAAAAAAAAAAAAAACAAAAAAAAAAAAAAACTTCACACCAATCTCACTTATACAAAGTAGATAGTGGCAATCAACATTTTACTCAAAAGTTGTGATATTTTGACATGGATATGTTGGATATAAAATACAAAGGCCCTTAAAAGGAAATATTTCAATGGTAACCTTAATGTAAAAACCATTAACATTACAACGTTTTTATATATAAACAGGTCGTGCGTATTATTTAACCCTTTAGCTACTACATGTATGCTAACTGGATCTCAACATCATTAACCTTATTTGTGGTGCACTTTAAAGTTCTGTACCTGTAATTTGAAATGCTAACTAATCAAGAATTCAAGTTTTCCATACAATACTAAGTTTTTGAATGTAAATTGGACTATTTTTTGGAATATATTTCCCTTAAATTTTTTAATAAATTTGGTTCTCGTCTCTATATGGTTCCTTTTCCTGATTACACGAGAGACAGAAGAAAGTAGTGTACACGGCGTTGTAGTAAAATATAGCAATGTGTGTGTATAGAAACCGTCCTACATCACTTTAAAAACACGAAATGTCCTTATCTTGCATTAATATACTTGTGTGTATTTACATCTTACAACGTTTTTCAGTAGCTTTTCAGTAGCTTATGACTCTCGTATATTTTACACATTTTAAGTATATATATGTATATGTATATGTATATATATATATATATATATACATATACATATATATATATATACATATATATACATATATATATATATATATATATATATATATATATATATATATATATATATATATATATATATATATATATATATATATATATATATATATATATATATATATATAAACAAAGAGTATCAAAAGTACCATAATTCTAAATACATATTTGATTAATTGCTTGGAGTAAATTTGTCTCATAGGCGGTATTCCAAAGCATAATACTCTGAATCATTCTATATAAAAACAATATGTTTATCTTCACAATTCACATGATACTTTTTACCAAAAAGAAGGAAAAGAAATGCGTGCATCTTTACATACCTTGCTTATCTTATCTAAGAAAAACACCTCCAATTAATAGATTGAAGAAAATCTTTCAATCCTGGTCTCCTGGTTGTCCGAAGGTACCTGGCGAGCGGAAATGGTGAGTAAGGCCACTTCACGCTACTTTTATAGGTTCTTACCTAATGTATGGAATCATATGAAGATTTTGGATGCTGGTATTGTTATTCTGGCGTATATTCTTATACAGGAATGTCAATGTGCAGGTATTTGTGATAATTATTCAAACCCACCACAATGGCATTTTTTCAGCAGTGCACGTATTAAAAAATACTTGTATGTAGGGCATTCCCTGTCATCCACACAAATGAATCCATGGTGTCATCATTTTGCATACAAATGATTTAGTCGCTATTTTTCATGTTGTGTATATAAAGTGAGTTTGTGTCCTTAAAGGGAGGAAAGTGAGGGGAAACATTCAAGAACAGCTAAGAAATAGACAAGACCTATATTGATGTCAGCTGCACTGATACCAAGAGCCATGAAGGAGCCTTTTTAACTGCAATACTTATGTATTTTTTGGTTTGTTGCAAAAAAACACACACACACACACACACGCACACACACACACGGACACACACACAAGACTTCTTATTTCACCAACAAGAACACTATTTTTCTACAGCTTTGGCTATGTACGTTACATGCAGATCTTCCCATCTGCATATTAACAGTGTGAAACTCATTATGACTAAGCTAAGACATGATTTTATAAAGCAAAATAATGACCACAAAATCTGTGATTAATGTAGGAGAACTTATAAGCATTGACTATAGCAAAAACTGTTATGTGATATATCTTCCAGGAATTTCAAAATAGATATGTGGTGAATATAGTGGTATTTAACTATCAAATTATTTTTCACTTGCTCCAAAAAATTACGATGATAATTACTTAAGATCCCATCAAAATATGACAAACAAACCCCCAAAATCAAGGTGCCAGCCAGATCCCCTTGCTGTGGTTCACCTCGATCTCTTTGTTGCAGCAAGACTAAAAATGAGACATTAAGGCTGATACCTCATCAGAGGAGTATGAGTTACTTTAATGATGGGACAAGTTCCAAAATGATGACTTATGACAGTTTTGAAAAATAAAAAAATGTGCATTTTTGTTCGGTACATTGGGTGTATACAGCACAGCATTGGATTGTTTGAGCGCCAAACAAGGGTCGCTTCATGGCATACACACTGCTTAAAGCCAGTTTAATACTGAATTCAGACATCTGATCAATTTAACAACATAGCAATACTTTGCTGCATTTCTCTGTCATATGCGTGCAGATCCCAAGTGCCAGATTTTATGGAGCCGATTTCCTAGTTCTTTGCTAGTGTTTAAATGGGATGTCAGAACAAAATTACTATTTTTATTAATTTCAGGACTATAAATTTAATTCTCTGTCGGAAAAGATTTTTTAACCATCTTCAATAAAATAAAAAGATCTTTCCCAAATCATGTGTTTGTGTGGGTTATTTTGTGTGTGTGTGTGTGTGTGTGTGTGTGTGTGTGTGTGTGTGTGTTTGTTTGTTTTTGTTTGTTTGTTTTCTTTTTATCTATTTTGTTTTTGTTTTTTGTCTTTTGTTTTTGTTTTTGTTTGTTTTTTGTTTTTTTTTTTTTTTGCAACAAACCAAAAAATATAAGTACTGCAGTTAAAAAGGCTCCTTCATGGCTCTTGGTATCAGTGCAGCTGACATCAATATAGGTCTTGTCTATTTTTTAGCTGTTCTTGAATGTTTCCCTCACCTTCCTCCCTTTAAGGACACATTCTCACTTTATATACACAACATGAAGAATAGCGACTAAATCATTTGTATGCAAAATGATGACACCATGGATTCATTTGTGTGGATGACAAGGAATGCCCTACATACAAGTATATCTTAATATGTGCGCTGCTGAAAAAATGCCATTGTGGTGGGTTTGAACAATTATCACAAATACCTGCACATTGACATTCCTGTATAAGAATATACGCCAGAATAACAATACGAGCATCCACAATCTTCATATGATTCCATACATTACGTAAGGACCTATAAAAGTAGCGTGAAGTGGCCTTACTCACCATTTCCGCTCGCCAGGTACCTTCGGACAACCAGGAGACCAGGATTGAAAGATTTTCTTCAATCTATTAATTGGAGGTGTTTTTCTTAGATAAGATAAGCAAGGTATGTAAAGATGCACGCATTTCTTTTCCTTCTTTTTGGTAAAAAGTATCATGTGAATTGTGAAGATAAACATATTGTTTTTATATAGAATGATTCAGAGTATTATGCTTTGGAATCCCGCCTATGAGACAAATTTACTCCAAGCAATTAATCAAATATGTATTTAGAATTATGGTACTTTTGATACTTTTTGTTTATATATATATATATATATATATATATATATATATATATATATATATATATATGTGTGTATACATATATGTATATATATATACATATACATATACATATATATACTTAAAATGTATAAAATATACGAGAGTCATAAGCTACTGAAAAGCTACTGAAAAACGTTGTAAGATGTAAATACACACAAGAATATTAATGCAAGATAAGGACATTTCGTGTTTTTAAAGTGATGTAGGACGGTTTCTATACAACACATTGCTATATTTTACTACAACGCCGTGTACACTACTTTCTTCTGTCTCTCGTGTAATTAGGAAAAGGAACCATATAGAGACGAGAACCAAATTTATTCAAAAATTTAAGGGAAATATATTCCAAAAAATAGCCCAATTTACATTCAAAAACTTAGTATTGTATGGAAAACTTGAATTCTTGATTAGTTAGCATTTCAAATTACAGGTACAGAACTTTAAAGTGCACCACAAATAAGGTTAATGATGTTGAGATCCAGTTAGCATACATGTAGTAGCTAAAGGGTTAAATAATACGCACGACCTGTTTATATATAAAAACTTTGTAATGTTAATGGTTTTTACATTTAGGTTACCATTGAAATATTTCCTTTTAAGGGCCTTTGTATTTTATATCCAACATATCCATGTCAAAATATCATAACTTTTGAGTAAAATGTTGATTGCCACTATCTACTTTGTATAAGTGAGATAGGTGTGAAGTTTTTATTTTGTTTTTTGTTTGTTTGTTTGTTTTTTTTTTTTTTGTGGATTTTTTTTTTTTTTTTTTTTTTTTTTTTGTTTTGTTTTTGTTTTGTTTTATTTTTGTTTTTTTATTATTCACATATTTGTCAGTTAAAACACAGGAACAATTTAATTTTGGCCCGTTGCTCTCTTTTAGGAAAAACATACCGAAGTTCTTCTTCTTTCCTTTTCTTCTATTTCTTCTTCTACGTCTTCTCTTTTCTGCTCCTCCTTCTCTTTAACGAAATGTTCAATAGATTCTTTGCTGAAAATAGAAGAAACGTTCTTTTGCAAACAGAGCTGAAGTTGGAATTAGCAATAAAAAATGAATATCGACGGAAAAACCTTTGGGTTTCAACGTGTTCCCAAGATTTTTTACTGAATAAATAATCCCATGGCGCAATGGAAATGGCAAAAATGGCCATAGCATGCACATATGCAAAATACCTGGGTTATGAACTGTAACTGTTAGCTTTTATATTAAAAGCTGATGTCCATTTTCTGGTGAAGAAAACCGACATGGATATGATATCTTCCTCCATTCACATGTCCATTTATCAAGCAAGCACATATGGGATTTTCAGTTTGTGGCTTTTTTTTGTTTTTTGTTTGTTTGTTTGTTTGTTTGTTTTTTTTTTTTTTTTTGGAATTGTTTTTTTTTTGCTTTGTTGATTTTTTTTTTTTTTTTTTTTTTTTTTGGTTTGTTTCTTTTTTTTGAATTGTTTTTCTTGGGTTGTTTCTTTTTTTTGTTCTTTTCTTTGTTATTGTTTTTGTTTTGTTTTGTTTTGTTTTTTGTGTTTTGTTTTGGCTTTTTGTTTGTTTGTTTGTTTTTTCTTCGAATTGTCCGCTTTCTTCTCCTAATGCACAATACAAGGCTTGAGGAAAAAAGAACTCAAATGAGAAAACAAAGTTAAAAACTTAAATAAAATACAAAACAAAGTTGACGGAAGAGATGTATAGGGTAAAAACCGATTTACCCAAAGATGTAATTGAATATAACTCAATCGAAATTTTTTTTTTTCTTACAGTTTGACGTTAGCAATGCGCATGTGGGTGATGTGTTTGGTTGTGATGGCATTGGGTATTCTAGCCCTAATGCAGAATACTGATGCTGCACCTTATGGTCACTCCCTGCAGTCCCAGGCGTTTCCCGCTGCTATTCCCATTATGACAGCTCTACTGGCTGGAGGTCTCAAACTCTCACAAGACGGCTAGGAGCTGCCACAGCATCAGCAAATGGGAGGCTACTGGCAATGGGAAGAAGAAACATTTACCAAGGCAATGCATCTGACCTTGCAACATCAACAATGAATTGTAACAATGTATCAATCAACATATTTCAGTTTATGCGATAGGGTATTTGCATTCTGTGCTTACTTAGTTAGATAATTCAAATACGTGAATACGTCCATACAACGGATTGAATGGGATCATTTTTCATCTAGCCAAGACTACATCTGTTGTGGTAAAATTTCTTGATTTAAGCCTACTGTTGTACTAGAAAGCCAATGATCACTTGTATGTGAAAGACGTAAAACTAAGCAGAATGCACTTATTTTGATTGTTATTGCCAAGGTCGGTGCGTAAAGTGTGACCTGATTTTCACATCTATTTCTCTCTCTGTCTGTCTGTCTGTCTGTCTCTCTCTCTATATATATAGAGAGAGAGAATCTATCTATCTATCTATCTATTTATCTATCTATCTATATATGTATATATATATATAGAGAGAGAGATAGAGAGAGAGAAATATATATACGGTGAGATCTGTGTTTTCCCTCATTCATTGCGTTCAGCACATACATGGTGTTAATAAAATAAGTTATTAAACTGCAATGTATACTTATTGAGTTCTTTGTTGATGTTTTGGCAAGTCTGGAATCTCTTGTCATTGTTGGGTTTGGAATTAATGAATATGGATCATATTTTTCTGTACTATTTGGTGTGTTTGTACTTTGTATTCAGGCTGTACACAGTACCAATGCCTTTGTTGAGTGGCAATAATGAAAAATGTGACAACAGTTCTACTAGAAGACATGCATATAGATTTGGCGCTAAAATCGCTGAACCTGAATGAAGAAGCAATGAAGATAATGGCGTTCTGAATGAAGATTACATCATGGGTCTTGCTGATATCTGTAGTAATACAGGAAAACATATTGCAAACATAAAATAACTTTTATTTTCCTTGCGGTTCCTCCATTTGAAGAGTACAATTATGCCTCTAGATAAATATAAAAAGTTAACTGCATTAGCCAAACTGTGTTTTTTGCGAGTCTGACATATTCGGCCCAGCACTACAAAGGCATATATACACTTTCGTGCTTAGCATTAGATATCTGCAGACTGTCGTTTGCAAGTATGAAACATTTGGCCCAGCATTACAACATCTTATACATGCAACTAGTTTCAGTTTGTTCGGGCCAAAGCAGTATTGAAGTAAACATATATATCTTGTGCTATATATTCACACATTAATAAAGATACAGCTTGTTGACATTAAAACAGTCTGGCTTTAAAAACGAACGAAAAATGTTCAACTGTATTTTGAGGTCATTTTTTACCATATACCATATCGCCCATATTACTGCCTATGTTTACACTTTGGTTTTAAGCAATGAATATCTGCAGATCGTAGTCTACAGTGGGCATGATCAGAAGTCACTATGTTTCTCCTCCCCTGTGTAACAGAAATCATACACAGTTTGCCATGCTTTGGAATTAACAAAATTTATCACACTTATGATCAGAGTTTCTATTGCGGCCAACTGAAATTAAGTGCTGTTAATCTTCTGGGACTCCAGTCTTACACGCAATTTACACAACAATTATCATAATGCTTTATATACAAGCGAGTCTTATGTCTTAGTAAAAGTTATGTACAGAAAGAACTCCATTTACTTCTTATACATGAGGGAAATGATTGTTTGGTTCATCAATTGCGAACTAACGCAGACTACCATCATGCATAAAAGCGATTTTCAGAATCAAGAAAAGTCTCTCTAACGTAACAGTATGGGGCAGCACTTCTGCCTTAATATATTTGTTTCTAGTGTGTCTCAATGCTACACATGCATTTGCACGCATACTCCATTGAGGTTCTCAGAACATCCGGTCCATTTCAACCTTAAGGGCAGCCAAAATGGTGCAATTTAGTTTTCTCTTAATTCATTATCATATGACCTTGTTTACACCACTCTCGAGAGCCGTTCTAATGATAATGCATGATTAGTATAGATTCATTTTAAAGATTTAAAGAGTGCAATAAATGGTGCCCTGTGACAGCCTGTATATGTAGCACACTGCCAACCTTCACTACAGAAGCAACACGTTGTTATAATGCTATTATGTGTTTATAGGGGACACTTGAAAATAGAGATTGATATGCTTGGGCTGTGTGCAATTGAGCACCTGCCAAACATTTTCTATTTCACCATAAAATATATTTCAACCTCTATTCAACTAAGACTATATATAATGCAAGCTGGGTGTCATTTGGTCATTACGTAGTCCAGAAATATCTGACTCACATTTATAAATTCAAACCCAACAATGAGAGCAACATCAGGTAGTGCAAGGGCGCACTTAAACATTTACCAAAACACCAATACTCAGCGTTCAATACCAATGAGAATGTATAGACCTCACTCTTGATTTCAAACTGGCAGTACTCCGTAACAGGCAAGTGGTGGTTTGAAACTGGTTTTCAAGACCTATGACAGAAAAAAAAGAAATGCTCAAGTTTTTTGCACCCTCTGAACATTTTTTTTTTAATTTCAAGAACTTCACGAATTCATCTGACTATCAGTTTTATATCCACATTCAACATACATTTACATGACGGAAATTAAATTCTTGCTTCTATAAGCTAGAGTACTTTAACCATCAAACTATTCTCACAATCTTATAGATCCATATTTACTCACTATCCATATGGAATTGAATTGTCATTGTTGTACCTATAGGTAGAGAGGATGACATAAGTATTGAGTGCTCTCTTTTTTTCTGTTCAACCAAAATATGTAAAACAAACTTGAAAAGAAAGAGACATTGATGGAGCTTGGGTTTTCCTTGTGGTCAAAGGCAGTTTACAAAGAGTCGCATATATAAAGCACAGGACTCTGATAGTTCTTTGCTTAGCTGACCTTACCTGAACCGACTGGGGTGTTCTGTGACCTTCAGAAAGATAGAGTATTCTCTTTTTATCTCAAACCATTATCACTGTTGCTACTGTGAACATACCCTTTATCAATTCTTCAGAATGGTGATAATTTGTTAAAATGTTTGAAATGACAACCCCATCCTGCACTAACACATTTGGTACAGCCCAGGACCACGTACATTCCAAATATGTTTCTAAGGATGCAACTTTTGATTTGGCAGTAGAAGAAAAGAAAATTAAAAGCGCATGAAAATTAAAGGACATGTGAAATATTAAAAAGGACAAATAATCGAAGCTCTCTCGGTACAACAACATAAGGTGTAATGGCCTTTAAAAGTGTCCCTGTGTGATTTTAAAGAAATTGGCTGGATGGTTTCAGAGAAGATGTTTTACAAGATTTCCCTAAAAAAGTAAACAGGAAAATGCGTTACAAGCTCAAAAAATCATTAAAAAGTGCAACTTTGGAAAAAAAGGAAATTTTCATGTAGAGCCATCCAAGGTATATCCACACCTGATCATCTAAACATTTGGTTACGTTCCTGATAGACATGGTAATCAGCATAAATGTATGCCTGTACAGATATGTATCTTAAGAGAAAACTTCTTGACAAATCATGGATAGAGTAAGTTTCACCACCCAGTTATCCCCATTGTGTACTCCCCTCCCCCCCCCCCCCACAAGTTACACTTCCGTTGAGGCTCAGAATATTCTTAGTGATGTTTCTGAAGAAGAATACTGAACTTTTGGTGCTTAAACTTGTACTGTCACTTCTTGAAAAAAACTGACCATAGTATTCCTAGATCACTTCAATCTAACTGGGTAGGTAGTTTCAGATAAGTAATTTTAACAACAAAATGAACTAGAAAATTCATTCAAGATCGAAACAATCTCTTCCGAGAAGCATACTCTAGGTATATCCCTATCGAATTGATATAATATTCTACCTTCATCATTTTTATAAATTACCACCTGCAAGCTCACATGGACATGTCTGTATTGATCTACCAGGCAACAGCTACTCCTGCGCTTAGGGATGAAAAGCACTGGTGCGCTCATACCCGGTTTCTTATATATATATATATATATATATATATATATATATATATATATATATATATATATATATATATATATATATGTATATATATATATATATATATATATGTATATATATATATATATATATATATATATATATATATATACCCGGTTTCTTATATATATATATATATATATATATATATATATATATATATAAGAACCTGTCTATGAGCGCACCTGTGCTAAGGGAGCTCCAGAGCCAAGGACAACCTGTCACAAAGGATCATTTCCACAGGTCCTGTAGGTGGTCCTTTTAGACAAATTTCACTGTATATATAAATATATATATTAAACGCATATTCCAAAGCGGTCAATGGTGTGAGATTGTCAGACTTTTTTTCCAGCAATTTGTCTCTCAACTGTACGGGTATTACTTGAACAGATTATACATACAGCGGTGATGTCTAGTCAGCGTTTTCAACTTTGTCTAATTCTTATGTGTGTATGAACTTCTCATGTACATTTCTGAGCATTTTGCAATTAAACAAAAACGATTGTATTTTACTAAACCTGCACTTAGTTGTGTAGACTGCCTCTGTTACATACGTATAATTTCAAGCCTGCCGGTTTCACTATGCTGCTCTAAATTGTAACAATGGCGCTTTGGTTCACAATATTTTCGGAAAGGTGGGCGATATTTGATATTAAAATTTACCCTTCTACATTAGAAACAGATCTGAGCGTGTTGCGCCAAGCATTGCTTTCTCCAGTCTGCCTTCGCAGCATCTTCTATTCAGCAACCCTCAAGGTTTTGCAAAACCTGCTTTGCTCTAATTGTTCAACCGTCATTTACAATAATGAAACGTGTTCATGTCAGGTGCCGCGACAGTCCAAGCCAGACTGGCCGTGCATTAATGCTACTTTACTCGCTACCTCTAAGTTATCAAGTCTGTGGGATTGTTACATATACATTTTTATATATATATCTAGTGATGAAGTCTTTTTGGTCTCAATTCTATTAGATAATTTTATGTATAAAAATATTTAGTGATGTGATTTTTTGCTTTTCAACCACCCAGTGTGAAATGTGTACCTTTGTATATACTGCACCTTTTTTGTTTGTACTTTTACTCAATTCTGATTGCTCACAGTTTCATTGTGACAACTTCACTGGTGCATTTCAGTTACTTTTTGACGTTTCTGAACTCAAACCTTACATCTCTTTCGTATACCATCATATGAGTAATTTGCTTCGTATAATCGACATATTTGACACACCTGCTATATTACGATCGTAAGTTCATCAGTCCGTGACATTCAAAAAAAAACTTTGGTGGCGTGAATAGGAACAATCTGAACGAATTGTTACAAAACCCTGAAGATCTTGATAATGTAATTTCTTTAGTATCTGATTCCCCATATGTTGACCCCACGAATGTGGCAGATTTTCTTAAATCATTTACTGAATATTTATCTGTACTAGGTATTAATATACAATGTCTCAATGCCAAATTTGACAAACTCAAAGGTATAATTGACGAGTTAGCTATAACTAATGTTGTATTTAGTGCAATTTGTCGTCAGAAAACCTGGCTAGAAGGCAATAACCCTGACGAATCTTTGTTTGAACTCGAAAATTACACATCTATTCCGCTGAAAGCTACATGTAGTTGACATGGAGGCCTATTAATGTACCTACATAAGAACTTTCAATACAACACTCGAGACTTTTATTCCTCAACGGCAAACTGGGAAGGTCAGTTTATCGACCTTTTCGGAGACGAACTCAAACAAAAGATTACCTTGTGTAACATTTATAGACCGCCGCGTGATAGAAATGATGATATTCAACAATTTATTAACGACTTGGCTCCGATCTTGTAGCTCTATCACATGAGCGTTCCGATAAAATGATTTTAGGCGACTTTAATATACATTTATTAAAAATTCACACAAGAGATCACTATTCGGAATTCCAAGACGTTATATAGAATAACGGATTTGTGCCAAAATTAACCTTACCTGCAAGATTTTCGGAGCGGAGAGCAACTTTGATAGATGACATTTTTTTGTAATTTCTCCCACTGTAAAAAGACAGGTATATCTGGCATAGTTTTTACGAACCTATCCGACAATCTCTCATATTTCACATGCTTAGACCAAAAATTGGATCTTCATGGTCCACCAAAATTCATCAGTATTCAGACCAAAGACAAACTATCAGTGCAAAATTTCATACAGGAACTAAGCAACACCGATATCCTGGGAAAACTTAACCTTGACATCAATCAAAACCCAAATTTAAATTAGAAAATATCATATGTAGCGCTAAGACGAAACATGTGCCAACTAAAACTATCAAATTTAACAAACATAAGCACAAACGTACGCCGTGGATGACTAATGGTGTACTTGGATCAATTATTTATCGCGATACCCTGTATAAACAACTAAAATGCACTAATCAAGATACCGTAGAATATATTGATCTTAAATTGAACCTCAAAGCATATAACAAAATTCTTGATCAAAACATCTGAGAACTGAAGCAACATTTCTACCATGGTCAGTTTAACCGCTTTAAAGGCGATGCAAAGAAAACATGGGATGTAATCCGATCGATTCTTAATTGAAAGAAAAACAAAAGAGATTTCCTCCTCTTCTTTAAAGTTGATAACATAAAAATTACTAGTAAAGTTGAAATCGCTGAGCGTTTCAGTACTTTCTTCACAAATATTGGTCCCACATTAGCTGCCAAAATCAACTCTGTAAGCCTACCACATTTCTCTATTTATCTCACTCAACAGTTCGTTGCATTTTTTTCTCTTTCTAATGTATCTGCCGAAGATATCTCAACGATCATTAATAACTTCAAACCCAAGTCAAGCGCTGGGCACGAAAATCTCTCCATGAAATTACTCAAGAGCATAAATGTTATTATTTCCGACTCCTCTGCTTTAATCGTGAATCAATCACTCAACACTGGAATTTTCCCAGGCAAACTTAAGATCGCGTAAGTCCTGCCTGTCTTCAAAAAAGACAACAAATCCCCACTTAATAATTAGAGACCAATATCTCTCCTTCCCACGTTCTCTAAAATCATAGAAAAGGCTGTTTATCAGCAGCTTTATTCATACTTCACTTCTCACGATCTGTTTTACAGAAGTCAGCATGGTTTTAACTACATTCCACTGAGACTGCTGCGCTGGAATTTATAGACATAATTTTTAATTTACTTGACTCCGGTGAAATACTTGTGAGCATTTTCCTCGATTTATCAAAAGCGTTTGACACGCTAGATCACAACATTCTTCTCCACAAATTGAATTACTACGGGGTCAATGGTACAGCATTACAATGGTTTAAAAGTTATTTAAGCGACAGATTGCAATATGTTCAGTTTGATGATATATGTTCTAAAACATTACCCATTCATACCGGCGTACCTCAAGGCTCAATTCTTGGACCACTTTAATTCATTATCTACGTTAATAATTTATGTTTGGCTTCCCCTAAATTCGAATCCATACGTTACGTGGACGACACCACTTTAATAAACTCTCTATGTGTCTCTAACACTGATGATACAGATAATCACAACAGTGTTTTTCTTATACCATAAACCATGAAATGAAAAAAGTACATGACTGGCTCTCTGCAAACAAATTTTCTTTAAACGTTTGTAAGACAACATTTCTGATTTTTCATTTCCTCCCAGCGAAAATTAAACTTTGAGATAAATCTTCAAATCTTAAACACTCTCATAGGGAGGACAGCCGTATTTGAATTTTTAGGATTAACAATTAATGAGAATCTCAATTGGAACTGTCATATCTCTAAAATTTCAACTAATAGTGTGGGATCATATATCATGATTTTAAGTCCCATGGGATTTTGATGAAGATTTTATGCCACCTATTTAGAAATGTTATTTATACCCTAAAGAACATGCAAAACCATGTTAGCACTTTGCCAACCTGTTAGATTCAAAATGGCCTCCATTTTCCAAAATGGCCGCCAAATTCCAAGCATAATGATATTTTATGTTACATAATGTGTCCGAAATGATCGATTCAATAGATCTAAGAATCACATTTTAACCTTTTGTCATCCAGGAACATTATTCATGTCTTTTACCTTAAACCTGAATATTATTAAGCATCAAAATTTAAAATATCTGAAAAAAATTATCTATTTTCCATATTTCTTAACTGTTTAGCGTTAAAATAGTTGCTATGAAATTTGGCCTTTATTTTGGTTGTTACTGGCATCAATGAGGGTATGTATAGCACTGTAGTTATCACAATTCAAGATAGCCACAATTTCCTCAAAATGGCTACCCCACTGCCATCCCCCCCCCCCACTCTCCACAAGCCACTATGTCATTTTACATGAAAAACCACTATTCTCCAACTAACATTATCTATGAGTTATATATCATACTCCAACCATGTAAGAGCATTGTTTCATGAACCATGTAGCAACATTGTGTCATGATTTTCAATCTTGAAACTTAACACTAGTTGTTACCAACCAAATTTTAAGCTGGCTGATATGCTAAAAAATGCATGCATATAATCTATGCATCAAAACTTGTTGATATTTAACTATATCTCTCATGACCCTTTTATTCTAGATCAATACTTTTTGCTCATCTGATCCAAGATCATCAGTTCGAAACATTGTTCCCTGTTATCACTTACCCGTTGTTTGAATGTATTGTGCAGGTCTGTATGGTAGTATTGGTGTGCTGACAGAATGTTTCCCTGTATCGTAGCTAATGTGGTGGTCCAGGACTAATGCATGGTGCTGGCATGCTGATTGGTGGATCTGCATGAGCTAACTGCTTGGAGAAAAACAGTCTCAAGTGCTTTTAGATTATTTGCAGGGTCTTCATTCATATTGAAAGACTGAACATATTCTTGCCATAATCCAAGCACATTTATTTGCAAAGGCTTTATTGCACAATGACTGTAGCAAGGCCTCTAGATATTCTTGATTAGCCCGATTATTTGTGGGGTTTAATCCTCTCATTGGCATAAAAGTGGCTACCTATATAGAAAGTCATCTCCTTCCATGTATTCAATAAACTTTTGTCCAGAGAAAACATTTTGAATAACACTTATAGATGAGAGCTAAACAGAGAAAGCATGCCCCATGAATTTACAGCT
Source organism: Hermodice carunculata (assembly GCA_964020975.1). Classification (NCBI taxonomy): domain Eukaryota; kingdom Metazoa; phylum Annelida; class Polychaeta; order Eunicida; family Amphinomidae; genus Hermodice; species Hermodice carunculata. Next base: position 18,886,746 of record OZ026628.1, on the reverse strand, counting down.
TTTCAAAGCATGGAAGAGGTGTTTAGTGCCCACCTCATAATAAAAAAATAGCGTTCCGATCAGGATTACCCTCGGCGCCCACAACTTTTTTCCCCAATTTTGCTTTGTTTTCGTTTTTTCTTTTTTTCTTTTTTGCTCTTTTTTTTTTTTTTTTTTTTTTTTTTTTGTTTTTTTTTTGTTTTTGTTTTTTTGTTTTTTGCTTTTTTTTGTTTTTTTTTTGAGACTTTGCAGGAGTCATAATACGATGAAACTGCACAGAAATTTGATGAAGCTGTGAAGAATCTTTCTTGAAATATTGTGGTAACATTATCCACTTCTCTCTCTCTCTCTCTCTCTCTCTCTCTCTCTCTCTCTCTCTCTCTCTCTCTTTCTCAATATGTTAAAAGAATCTACACAGACCAATACTCTGAAAACTGTACTATTCCAAATTGCTTTGTTTGTAATGAGGATTCATAAAGTATATTTGTATGTAATTCTGTTATCTTTGTCTCAGTCAATTCAACTGTCCTAACACAAATGTGGTGCTCTGTTCTGAAGCAAGGTGTTAACTTACGAAGTAAATTTATTTAAGTGGACCATGCCAGAGCGGATGTTTTCATCCTTAGCAGGGTCATCCTGACTATCCCTTCTCTGTGGTAATAATGTACTATTTCTCCTTTTTTTTTTTTTTTTTTTTTTTTTTGCATTTGTATATATATAAACTGTCATTATTAGGTAACAATTGAAATGTATTGAATTTATTGTGGAATAAAAGAATCTGAATATGAATCTAAATCATGATCAGAGTGAGTCAGAAAATACTTCAAAAGTTTAATAACAGGTTTCAAAATAAGACAATCCCTTCTCTGTGGTAATAATGTACTATTTTTCCTTTTTTTTTTTTGGCATTTGTATATGTATATTTCTGTCATTATTAGGTAACAATTGAAATGTATTGAATTTATTGTGGAAAAAAAGAATATGAATATGAATCTGAATCATGATCAGAGAGTGTCAGAAAATACTTCAAAAGTTTAATAACAAGTTTCAAAATAAGACACGAAGCTGGTTTTCAAAAGGAACATATTCCTTTATAATGTGTATCTCTGATGAAATTTGCTTGTTTTTTTTTTTTTTTTTGCTTTTTTTTTTTATTGACAACAGAAAATTATAATGTTCATAAATACACTGGTTTTGTACAATATCTGAATTTGCCTTGATTCATTTTACGCTCTCGGTCAATGATTAAAAATTCAACCATAGAACTAAACATACATTAATTTTCTTCTCTCCCTAAACCTACTTGTAACACCATCATTTTTTTCTTTGAATATTCAATTTATCATTAGTTGTATCAATCTCTGATGAAAATTTGATTAAGCTGCGATAGATCCTTTTTGAGAGTTTATGTTAACATCGTCTCCTTGTGCGCCACTCAGACGGCCTTGAAATAAATACTGCAAAGTTTCATACAAAGTTTATAAATACCAAGAGGATGCTAGTTTTTGATAGGAACCTGGTCCATCAGACGATGCATCTCTGACAAAAAATTTGGTAAAGGTGCAATCAAAATTGTGTGAGATATCGCGGTAGCATCGTCAGGGTTGACGCCACTCAGACAGTTTTCAAATAAATACTTTAAAAGTTTCATAAAAGTTAAAAAATAATCAGAAGAAGCCTGTTTTCGATAGGAACGTGGTCCATCGTAAAGTTCTTCTGTGATAAATGTTTAGTAAAGCTATGGTGAATATTTTTGGAGATAATATGGTAACATCGTCCCCTTGTGCGCCACTCAGACAACCTTGACATAAATTCTTAAAAAGTTTGATTTAAAGTTTAAAAATAATGAGAGGATGCTAGTTTTCAACAGCAAACTGGTCCATTACAAGTTGCATCTCCGATAAAAATTTGGTACAACTATGGTGAATATTTTTTGAAATATCAAGGTAACATTGACAAGACGGATGAACCGATGGACTGACGATGTAGGGGGTGACAATACCCTCCAGCACTTTATGTGCCGAATGTAAAAACATACCTACTCTATTAGCCTATTTGCAGCCAGAGTGGGTTAAACACCCAGGTAACCACTAGTAAAATATCAAATCTGGGCAGTATCTAACAAAATGGAAACTTTCGTAGTCAGAACTCATGTGTTTACAAAATGAAATTTACTAAATTTGGTCATAAGGTTTCCCCCCACCCTTAACCCAGTACATTCATCCCACCTAATAATAATGCAAGGTGAATCTCAGCTTATCCTACTAGCTGATCATTGCCATGCACAGCACATGTAGAACAGTTCACATATCACTTGTGTACTACAGTTTGATCTTGGCGGACTTCTTGCCTGTGGCTCAACTGGCATAAATTATAGATTTTGGATGAAGTACCAAAAACATATTGATGACTCTGGAATTATGATTGTATGCTTTCATCTTCATCGTCCAAATGAACAAGCCAACTGCTATGGCAGACTGCCACTATATATCACCAGATACGACCAGCTTCCACTGTGCAGGACAGTCACCAGCTGGACACCACTACTCACAATATGAGAGTGACAGTGATGAAGATGAGAACGATGATAGTTAAAATAGCTATCCTAACCACACAAGTATGCACTTGGTAATGGAGATGACGATGTCATTTAATGTAACAATATAGTTTAATGTGTCATAATGTTGTTTCAATGTTTACACACAATAGGAGTGTGATAATGATGAAGATGAGAACGATGATATTTATAATAGTTATCCTAATCATACAAATATGAATTGGGTAATGGAGGTGATGATGTCATTTATTGTAGCAATACACTTTAATGTGTCATACATAATATTGTTTAAATGTTAACTCACAATATGAGAGTGACTGATGAAGATGAGAATGATGATAGTTAAAATAATTATCCAAATCATACAAATATGAACTATATAATGGAGGTGATGATGCCATTTATTTTAGCAGCACACTTGTTTCATAATACTGTTCCAATGTAAACCCACAATATGAGAGTGACAATGATGAAGGTGAAAATGATAATAATTTAAAATAGGTCCCCCCAGTCACACAGGTATGAACTTGGTAAGGGAGGTGATGATGCCCTTTATTGTAGTAATATACTGGTGTCATAATATTGTTTCAAAATAAAGTCATTCATCTCGGTTCGGTTTACATTCTTTTGATCTAAAGATTTGATACTTTGATACTTAACTACAAAGGGGGTAGTCACTTTTTCATTAACGAGGACCTGACCAAGAAAAGATCTTCCATGGCGTTCACTGCAAGGCAACTAAAAAAAGCGCAAAATTGTCAAAGATACATGGACTTTTGATGGGAAAATTTGGATCAAAGACCTCCAAGACCGCAGGCACCTCATATCCCGACCGTCCGACCTTCTCCAATATGAAGTCCCTGATCCTGCTCCCCCTGCTGCTGCGCACATGGAGACAAGAGCGTCCAGGCTTGCAAGTACACAGTCAAACACTAGTGACTAATTGGCCTATAACTTCACTTTGGTGATCTTCACTATATTCAAAGATCACTTCAGTCAGTAACTTCCATCACATCACTGGAGCAGCTATCTGGTGTAATTTGCCTGCACCAGCCGTCTTCATGTGGTGGATTACAGTGCATATATAATATTTGATATCAGTGTTATTGGATGCTTACCACTATAGATATATTCTTTCTACATGCGAAAAGCACACAACCGATAAAGAGTATCCATCGCTATGGACAGGGTTTATGCGACACTGCGAAATCATTATCCAACTTGTATTTTACACGTGGCATCATTATTATAAATATTGTTGACTCTGCAACACCATGGAGTTTGTAGCTCCATACCTACACTGATTTATTACTACCCATACCTTGCCACTGTAGTTTGCACTACTTGTTGCAACAATTATAATTTATATTTTCTTGTGAAGGCACTGGATTACTACAGAACAATTTACTTCTGCATTTTACACTATTAGTAATAATAAGACTTTAAAAATCAGGAACCCACAGCATTCCCACATATTGAACAACTTTGTTTGACCCTTCCACAAGAACATGTCCTTCACATTTCAGCTTAATCTGAGTGAAAGTTTTGAGAACAAGTGAAAAATAGCAAAACCGTACAAACAATTCATTAAAAAAATAGAAAACAAATTGCAGCGCCACCTCGTGAACAAATTGGAAACTAGGTGTCCCTGGGAGGTCTATGTACAATACCAGAGCAATAGGGTGAGTGGTTTCAGAGGAGGAGAGTTTTAAAGCTTTGCCCCCCAAAAGACCCCCCCCCCGAAAAAAAAGAAAAAAAAAAAAAAAATTAATAGAGCATGACAATTTGAAAAAGCTTGGTAGAGATCTACCCTTGGCACATCACCATAAAGTTTCAAGTAAATCTGGCTAAAATTTTTGACGTTAGAATCATTACAAGAAATTCCCATGTTAAACTTTCCTATTAAAACTTTTGTAAAGATTTAAAAATAAAAATCATAAAAATTCAAAGATTCATTGGAATGTGACCATTGGAAAAAACCTTGCAGACCCCCGCCCAAGGTACATCCCCACGAAGTTGAAATAAATCTTGATAACTGTTTTGGAGAAGAAGTGGAAAATGTAAATTAACATTAGAATGCCCATTGATTTACATGATAATCACCAAAAAAAAATCATAATAAAATAGAAAAAATTTGCAGGGCCACCTGGTGAACAACTTAAGAACATGGAGTCCCTAGGTGTCTTCCTGTGTGATATCAAAGCAATTGGGTAAGGGGTTTCGGAGGAGATTTTTTTTAATTTGTCAAAAAAAAAAAAAAAAAATCATTAAAAATCCAAATATCACTGGAGTGTGTCCATTTGGACAAACCTGGTAGAAATTGACCCAAGGTATATAGCCACCAAGTTTGACGTTAATCTGCATGACGGGTATTGGAGAAGAAGTCAAAAATGTGAATTAGCACTAGAATGCCCATTGACTTCCATTGGAATCAATAGGAAAGCTGGATTGACCGATAAGTACCCAAATCGAAAAATTCATGAAAAATCAGGAACCTGCAGTATTCCCACATAGTGAACAGCTTTGTTTGATCCTTCTATAAGGAACATATCCACCATGTTTCTGCTTAATCTGAGTGACAGTTCAAGTCGAAAATAGCTTTAAAATACAAAAAATCACAAAGAATTATTAAAAAAAATTGCAGCGCCATCTGGTGATCAAATTAAGAATAAGGAGTCCTAGGAAGTGTTCCTGTGTGATGTCAAAGCGATTGGGTGAGCGGTTTCAGAGAAGATTTTTTTTTAAGATTTGCCCAAAAAAGAACAAAAAAAAAAAAAACAAAAAAAAAAACTCCAAAAATCACTGGACCATGACCATTTGAACAAACGTGGTAGACATCTACCCACGTCACATCCCCACCAGGTTTGAAGTGGATCTGGCCGACGCTTTCGGAGAAGTCTAAAATGTGAATTATGGACAGATGATGGACGATGGATGGAGGACCATAAGATAAGCTCAGCTGACTGACAAGTCAGCTGAGCTAAAAATCCAACCAGCAACAGCAAACTCTAAAGCAAAGTCATAATGATTTCAAATTGTTCACTTAAAACTTGTGTCACGCTGATCTATTTCCAGTGATGCACCTGTGTTTTCATGAGCATGTCACAGGGGCTAAAAAAGTCACCAACCTCATATGTTTGACTTATATTGCAAAATCCTACCAAATTTAAGAAAAGACTATCAGGGTTCTTTTAAAATATCATGAATATGGATCATGTTTTTCTGTTTTATTTGATAAATACTTCATCAGCTATGTTGTGCTGTGGTCTGTGGTCTCTGACTCATAGTTATAGTGGAGGTAAAGTGTGTTTATAATATACCAGACTCATAAATATCACAAAACGATGTAGGCCTACTTTCTTGTTTTGGTGTAAACTTAGCTGACTTACGTCGGAAAAACTAAAAAATGAAAGGCCTACCAGGTCTCTTTTCATTTTTGGCAGAAGGAATAAAATCTGTGCTTTGGGTGGTCAGGCCTATCATTTTGGAAACATTTGTGTCTGTAGTTCATGAAGAATATTTCAAAGGTTGAGAGGACCAGTTTAAAACCACTAGTTGTCTTTTTTCGGGTATTGCCTGTGTCAAGTCAGGAGTGAAATTTGTTTCTTCACATTGGTATTGGAAGATGAATGTTGATGCTTTGGCAACTCTTCAATCTCTTTGGTGTCATTGCACGGTTTGAAATTTATGAATATGGATCATGTTATTCTGTACTATATGGTGAGAAATCATGGAAAGAGAGCTGCCCTTATGGATAAACATTCATAAAAATAAACATAATGCCCCATGAAAAATTATAAAAAACAAACAAAAAGATAAACAAGTAATAGATAGATAGATAGATAGATAGATAGATAGATAGATAGATAGATAGATAGATAGATAGATAGATAGATAGATAGACAGACTCATTTTGACTTTATATCATCTTCCGAAAAATGCACAAATCTAGGCCTAGAAATTGAAAGCTCAGTTTTATTTTGATTTGATCCAGGATCAAAAATTCTGATTCAGGATTTTTGGTAAAAGTATGACTATCTGCAAATGTTACAAAGATAGGCCTATTTAATTAGGGAAGCTCAAGTTTATTGTGATTTGTACCAGACTCACGCTTGCGAAGATTGGTGGCAAAAGAACAGGAAGTAGGCCTATCCGATGTGGAAAATGTGGTAGAACAAGGCAAATTGGTCAGGTCAAGGTCTTTTTTAATCACTGACTCAGAAGCAAGTAAAAACCCGTCGCCACATGGAACAAAGTCAAGCATAGAATCCATCACACCTGGCGTCACCAATTCCATTTCATGAAATGCTTTCTGAACAATGGCCTGATTACTCCATAGTTCAATTCTGAATATTTCTAACATCCGCAAAGGATGTAATTTGTATTTCACGATGACATCTTCACCATTGAGCCACTCTTTTTGCCCAATAGTGATGGTGTCTAGTCGTGATTTTCACAAAAAAGTGCCCCTTATGTACATTCCCACATCCGTGAAAAAACTAACACGTGTAAACATATAGTCTAACACGTGTAAACATATAGTCTAACACGTGTAAACATATAGTCTAACATGTGCTGCTCATCATTAAAATAATCGTAAATAGTTCGTATTTTCGCGTCCAGTTTATTCAGAGAAAACATTGTACAGTGTCAAGTTTACTAGTCGTTATTTGTAGAGTATATTATAATAATTGCGTTACGAAATAAGGTCATTGACAACAAACAGCAGTTTAACAATGGTAATATCTATGTTTTAATGTTAGACGTTGGTACTCTTTCAATACTACAGTGAACTCAAGTTACGGTTGTAATAGGCCATTGAATATGCAAGGTAAAAGTAGTTAACACCCATTTAAGTGGCTAACTAATGACAATGGCGTTGTTACAATGAGGAAATTTATATGCAATTCAGATAGAAATGGTCGACATAGCTAAAGTGAGTACTAAAGATGTCAGAAATACATCTCCTTGTTTCAATAAAGTAATTTTTCATGAGAAGATATATATTTTGATTGATATGTTTTCTTCCATTACTCATTCCATATCATTAAATATCTGTTACACGTCTATGAGCAAGACATAACAGAAAAAAGTGTGAAGTCCTCATGTCATCAGGTCTTTGATGCCAGAAGGTAAAGCATGTTAATGGGTATGAACTAGGTGGCAGAACAACAGAAAGTGAGAGACTTACTTCTCAATCGTTGCATTTGTATGGGAGTGTGGGTGAAATTTCACTTGTCTTGCACTAACGTTGTTTGGAGAGGTACAGCCCAGGCACTGAGTATGTAAAGTGTGAGCAAAGTAGTTACCATAAGAATAGTGCAGTGGAACTTGGTCAGTTGCTAGTAAAGTTATTTTAGATATGATTTAAACTTGAAAATGGGAGCAGAGTTACATATGTCTGGATGCACATCATGGAAGTGTTAAAGTAATTTTCTGACACCTGACTTGGTTAAGTTTGGATTTTTTTCATTGGACTGGATTCTTGAGACATGTGGAACACAGCCCAACAGGTAAGGAATGCATGATTTATGAAAATATTTGTAGAATGCACCAAGTTTACAGTATTGATGTTTGGCACTCAATTACTGTTTTCCCATTTTCTCAGGGGTCGTGTGGCAGAGTGCACTAGTGCATATGCAACCGCCTTAAATATAAATGCTTCAAGGGCTTTTGACACGCCGATGCCAAAATTGAAAAAACAAATGTGTATACAGTTTTATTCAGCTATTTCTTGATGAGTTCAATGTTAACCCTTAGTGAAACACTCAGTGCATAGATACTTATGGCACACTCAAATTACTTTTTCCCGCCATATTTACAGAATATGATAGGCAATCAAAATAAAATTATCAAGTTATTGAAAGAACTTGTGTTTAAATGTCTTGAACACTTAGTCTTGAATTATTTTATAAATATCTTATTGAGACTTAATTGTTCACCAAATATAACTTTGAATTCTTCGAAAATGACTCAATCATTCACCAGTTGCGAGCAGTATTCACACAGTTGACGATGGTCTGGAATTTATTTTTTTTAGAGATCAAGTTGTCTTTCTTGACACATCAGAATTATTTGATAAAGTTTGGCAAGACGGATTTAAATTACAACAGCGATGTTGGAGTCCTTAGGGGAGAATAATCGCCATGCTTCGGCAAGTTATGATCTTGATACAAATACATTCAGTGTAATTGTCCAGCAGCTTGAGACATCCAGCATGAGACATCCGGAAGAAGGTTTTCACCTACATAAACCACAATATTTCCTCATTTCCCCCCAGATTTGACATTGAGAAACCTTTAACAATATGTAAATCATCTGAATAGTTACTATACATCCAAATTTCAGATATCATGATGAAATCAAAATGTTTTGTATGTGCTTAAAAGAAAAATGTGTACAATTTGTGGTCACGTCTAAGACTCCTGATATTAGCATGACAAATGTTGATGATGTTTGCCCCAACAGGTCCAGGATTGGCACATACATCCCAGACTGTGTCACGCTGTAGGCACAGCTATTAGACAGTGTCATTACCATATCCAAACCGTAGTCCTAACAAAACAAATCCAAGTCAATTCCGACCAAAGGCAATGTTCCTTGGTATGTATAGCTGAAACATATAAATTTAAAGTTCGTATTTACCCAAAAGAGACCAAAACGTAAGTGCAAAGGTCCATAGGGGGAAAGAATTAATCCAGTTTTCACATGACAGAATGCAAAATGTTTTGTTTGAAATTAAAGGCCTATTTCAGTAAATTGGCTTGAACAGTTGCATCATTCATGCTTATACAGGACCATACAATTTATGAAAAGGGACCAAAATTTGCAGCACATCAGAGAATTTGTAAGTGGGGGTTCTTAACTTGTTGAAAATGTCCATAAAATTCAGTATTTAGAAAGGTACTACTTGCAACCACCATCTAAACAATGATCATCATCCATATAAGTCCACAAAGCGACACCAATACCAACATCAATCCATCAATAAGAATCTAAACAACATGATTATATAATTGGATGTGTTTAGGCATGTAGTTAAAGACATGATGTTGTTTTAAAGGAGATAAACTAAGAGTATGTCAAAAAGAAAAGTGTTTGAATTTCCATTTATAGTAAGTACATTGGTTCAAATGTTTAACATCAGCCAGAAGCAAGTGACATTAGGCCTCAAATCATTAAAACGTAGTCAAAAATGCATTACAATAGTCAAAATTTGTAAGGATAGCAGTCACATTATGCATTATGTATTAACCATGACACATGTTGATGTGGTATTTGCCAAAAGTGGTTCCCGATAGGTACATATTTCACAGTACGTGTCATGCTGCAGGCAAGGCAATGCATTATGTGTTAACCACGACAAATGTTCATGCTGTTTGCCCGACTGGTCTCGGAATGGTAGATATATCACACACTCTATCATGCTTGAGGCACAGCATTCCATAATGTCTTAGATATGAGGAATCATCATAATGCCGAAGCTAAAAAAAAGGAGAGAAAAAGACGTTGCTGGGCTTCATTATAAGGGAAACAAGGAAACAAGAACTCAATGCAACCTTCCAGAGTCCTAACCTTGCAATGAAAATGTCTGTGCACACCTATATTCTTCTAAGCTACAGACCATATAAATTTGTTACCTGGCAGAAATAAGCATACGTACAGCTGACTGGTATCATAAATAAAGCAGATTGATAATTATAGTGCTATGGTGAAAGAAATGTATGTCTGCACACAGACACACAGTAAATATAAAGTATTCAGGAAGGTAACATATTCTCATTCTGAAATTGAAGTGTACATGGGCTTCATCCATTGGCAAGAGGAACATGCACGCATAAAGTAACTGTAACAATTTGCATATCACGTCAATATATATATATATATATATATATATATATATATATATATATATATATATATATATATATATATATATATATATATATATATATATATATACATACATATATATATGTATGTATGTATGTATGTATGTATGTATGTATGTATGTATGTATGTATACATGTATACATGTATATTGATATGATATTTTAAAGTTTTGTGATTATACTCTGTAATGGATGAATTTTAGTCAATACGTGATTAATATAACCCACATTTTCCTCACCGTATTACGGCACGTGGTGCCTTATTTTTTGTTCGTATACATGTTATTTCTTCTGCTTTTGATTTATTTAAATTCAATACAAACACAGATGATACAACTTCACTCAGCTCACGTCATCCACCAAATGTTCCAACAAAATTAACCGTTCTTTTTAGGAATGGGGATTTGGTCGAGTGGATGTGTGCGTTTCCCATTTCAGCTGGGCGACTTGTGCCAAAGGTTGCAGGTTCAAGTCCCGCTCGTTCCGAACATAAATATAAGACTGTGAAAAACTATATGTTGTCTTTATGTCCATGTCTTCTTTGATGACTTGTACATTATTATATATCCGTGTGTGTGTGTGTGTGTGTGTGTGTGTATGTGTGTGTGTGTGTGTGCGTGCGTGCTTGTACCAATCAGATCAAAAATATTTTGCATTACGTACATATGTATATACATATATATATATATATATATATATATATATATATATATATATATATATATGTATATATATATATATATATATATATATATATATATATATATATATATATATATATATATATATATATATATATATATATATATTCGCTTTCGTGGTACACAGTTCAAGCAGGTTGTAACTTATGCATTAGGAAAAGTAAATAAATCAAGTTATCTGACACATAAATGCTCAATGAGGTCATCAGTTTCAGTGTGACACAATATTGCACTAAGTCGCCCGTCACGAGTGTCAGAGAACTCAAGTATGAGGGGCGCCTTAGTCTGGTCACAGGGGTTCACTGACTGGGTATGATCATGGCATTAATTCGCTTGAAGGAGCTGCAATTAACAAACAGATTCCTGTCTATCTCGTATTTGGTTAGTAGGGCATTCAATGATATGCCAGTAGCTGAACGGCTTCCAGCCAAGTTCAGTCGGGTACATAAATTTACAACTTCATTTTGGCTATTAAGTATACTATGTACGAATTTAAAGAATCGCTTGTGCAGTTGGATTTCAATAGATAACTCACTTGAAATTAACGGCAGTAAATTGCTGTGGTTGAATCTGATAAAAGCCTTGATTTTGTCTTGTATTCCGTCTACCTATTTTTTTATTGGCCTTAAATGGTAATTGTTGAAGATTGATCGGTAACTTATGATTGATATACTCAAAACATAATTTATATATGGAAATGGTAAAAATTTCATTTATTTAAGCATTAGAAGTACTTTTACCAAGGGGCCAGTACGTGAGTTATATTTAGAACATGTAATATTTGTTATTTTAAAATTTCGCTGTGCTTAAATCACCAAACACAAATATCATTATTTATATGTGAGAGTTTTAGTGACTTATTTATTTTTTCTGTAACACTTAAAGGTAAGATATTCTTTATGTGGTCTAAGATGCCAATTGACCTTGATATCTTATTTGATATATAACCCTTACGACCTTTCCAAATTAAATATTGTTTTATTGCAATTCCTAGAAAATTAAAGTTCTCTACCAATTCGATTTTAATTTCATTGATTGTGACAGTTGGGTTTAAAAAATCTGTTTTTTGAGTTTGATTTAAATAGCAACAAACGATGTAAACTGCAATATTCAGATCGTTGGGGGGGGGGGGGTGATTTTATTTTTTCTTTAATTTTTCTATGTTTTTGTTTTTGTTTTTTCTGGCAGGCTTAAAACAAAAACAGAGAGAGAGAGAGAGAGAGAGAGAGAGAGAGAGAGAGAGAGAGAGAGAGAGAGAGAGAGAGAGAGAGAGAGAGAGAGAGAGAGAGAGAGAGAGAGAGAGAGAGAGAGAGAGAGAGAGAGAGAGAGAGAGAGAGAGAGTGAGAGAGAGAGAGAGAGAGGAAATATCAAAAACAATTTTGACCAAAATATGTGAGCGATAGGACATGATCACATTCCCTGTACATTTGTGTGTGTATTCAATGAAGTTTCCAGAGTAAGACATCAAAAGTGCTGAAAACTACTGCCAAGACCCAGATGGAAATACTTTTGGGCCTTAGTGTTATAGTGCTGGTCGCTATATGCGGTGGGAGTACTGTGATGTTCGCTATGCCGTACATTTAGTTGTTTACTTTGGATATAAAGTTACAGGACAACGTTATTCATCCATTTTATGCTTGTGTGCTCTTTTCGGCCATTATAAAGCTCTAAAGCTAAATCTGAATTTCCATACTCTTACATCTCTGAAACGCATTCATTGCATGTTGTGTATGCAATGGTTTCACTGGTTATGCACTATGCATGTATACGTGTACACACGCACGCACACACACAAACAGACCAGGCCTTTTATTATTCCTGAAAACAATGCCATAACTTAATTAGGTTTTTCGATCACAGATAAAAAATTGTTCTGTTCACTCACTCTGATGCGGCCGGTAAAAGAGCTAGATAATTCTAGGACGTGGCAAACCTATGCACAAGTAAATAAAGCTTCACATTACACTCCATCCTTCTGTGATGTATTATGTGTTAATGTAAGAAAACACAATTTGTTAAAATATATTAAAACTTTTTGGTCTTCACACACTGCCAGATTACTTCATTAAAGTATATAAGGTAAATCGTCATACATAAGAAAAAGAAGCATGTGCAACACAGAAAATGCCATTTTATACATTAGGTCATCATAGAGTCACAGCATACACGGAAAGGTTGTCATGGCTATGGCCCAGGCATAAAATCATTTGTATTGCTTGGCCAACATGCCATACTGCAATCCAATGCCGAAGATTTTAATCATGATACTATGACAATAACATGCCATACTGCAATCCAATGCCGAAGATTTTAATCATGATACTATGACAATAACATGCCATACTGCAATCCAATGCCGAAGATTTTAATCATGATACTATGACAATGACATGCCATACTGCAATCCAATGCCGAAGATTATAATCATGATACTATGACAATAACATGCCATACTGCCGTCCAATGCCGAAGATTTTAATCATGATACTATGACAATAACATGCCATACTGCCATCCAATGCCGAAGATTTTAATCATGATACTATGACAATAATATGATATTTGTGGGCATCTTGGATTTTGTTTGGCCTGACATCAATGACAAACTGCTGGACAGTGATCAGTGCAAGAGCTTACACGAGGGCAGTACTCGCTATACAGGGCTTATATTGACTGATGAAGGGCCAATCAAAAACTCAACCACCCGAAATTATCACATTATCACTAACATTATCATCAGTCTAAAAAGCGTTTACCAACACAAGTTATGGTCCAAACGTCCACTTTATTGCCGAAACTCTGTGGACAAAAATCGGGTATTGTATAAAACTTAAAATACACTTAGTCCAAGATCATTTGGGCATGCTATAGTAGTTGTGTAATTACTAGTTTTACCAACAAGACACTGAGATGAAGCCAAGTGATTTTATACAATTAGTAGGCATGTTTTTTTTTGTTTTTTTGTTTTGTTTTTTTTTTTTCGTTTGGTTTTGTTTTGTTTAGTTTTATTTTGTTTTGTTTTGTTTTGTTTTGTTTTGTTTAGTTTTTTTGTTTTGTTTTGTTTTGTTTTGTTTAGTTTTTTTGTTTTCTTTTGTTTTTTGTTCTTTTTCTCTAATTTTTGTGTTTTACTTGTTTGTTTGTTTGTTTTTTTTTTGTTCTGTTTTTTGTTTTTGTATTTTTTGTGTGTTTTTTGTGTGTTTTTTTTTTTGTTTTTTGGCGCGTTCGTTTTTTTTTTCTTTCTTTTTTGTTTTGTTCTGTTCTTTTTTTCCTTTGAATATTTAAGGTGCAGTCATTAAATGTTGCTTGCGTCATTAAGTTTTGCAGTGCGCAATACGTGCATGTACGTAGTAGTATTCTGCGATGCGAGTCTAGCATAAGAATTAACCTTGTTCAATCCGAGGATCGGAAGACACAGAGACAGTCGTATCAAACACTGTTCCAAACGGGGTTGGCTGCGGGATCGATACTGCTTTATTTGGTGCTATATCGAGGTGTACAGAATGGAATAAAACCCTATTTTCAGGCTGCATGGCAAGAGAAGTCTTCGTAAAGTTACGTCTACGGTCTAGGCCTTCTCATGTCATCGTTGGCTACTGCCAAATCTGCTTGCTCACTCGTGACGGTTGCTGTTGGTGCGAGGAAGGTTCTGAGGCTGGTTGGCATTACCTCCAAAACACACCATGATCTAAAGCCTAGAAAAATTGAAGCACTGTTCAGTCCCTCTATATTTTTCATTACCCCGCCCTTTGCCAATTAAAGAAGGGCGTTACAATGAACAACTTTAAAAAGATGACACAATATAAGCATAACTTTAAGTACTAGATATGTCAAACTAATACATGTTAGGTGTAGACCTATTTGAAGGGGTTGAAGTATTTGCCCTATGCTAGGGCTACCATTCATCATCACCATTATTATTATTATTATTATTATTATTATTATTATTATTATTATTACTTTACTGGAGTGGATAAAATAAAGGTTATATTTACAGCGTTCTAATATTCACTATAAATGATACAACGCTTACCATTAACTTAACCCTTTCCTTAAGCAGGACTGAAGATCTGGTAGCATTCCCTCCTCTGGCCAAATGCCAGGTCATCAATGTAATACCCCAGTCTTGTATTGTTGTGTTTTGTAAAGCTGATAATGCTTTGTGCTGATAAACCAGCCTGCTACAATGTTGTAAATCAAGTACATGTACCTCACGTGGCTGGAGAATGGATTACTACTTTTCTTTCACGACGGATCGTTGTTGGTGGGGAAAACCACGAGTAACTCCTCAGCCATGTAAGATTTTTTTATTTTCTTTTTTGTTGTTCCACGCTTTACTGGGTATTTATCGCAAAACTTTACCCTAGGCCTACTTTCCACGCCGACCTTGTGTCGAGTTTGTTTACGTTCGTCACAGTTATTCCACGTCACGGGTGATGTATAATTACCCATCGCTCGCGCACATTTGATTTTGTCTAAATGTCAATGCGTCACATAACTAATGCAGGCGCGTCACAATTAACTTCTAACAGTGTTTGGGTCATGTGATTTACAGTGAGTGACTACTCTTGACACACCCACCCTGTGACATGCGTATATTTTGGATAGCACTGCCTTCATAGAATTTATTTGCATCATTTTTGCCAAGGTGTTTTTACCCATGGGCTCCCTGGTACATCAGTGTCCTTCAGAGAAATAGACATGAAGAATGTGTTACAATTACCTATCACTGTCTGGCTTCAGCTTTGACAGGTACAAGTGTTAAGCTAGGTTTCCATGTGCGGGTATTGCGCATGGCGTACAACGTATTGCCAAGTTGGGGGTGAGTGTTGCGTACTGCGGATACCATTTTCCATGTATCCGCCAACCAGGCGTATATTGTACATATGTATGTTTACTTTGGTAGGATTTGGCGCCATTTGTGTATTTTACGCGCGTCTACCCTGCGTGATGCGTACAAAATCGCTGCACAGAGCGATTGAAACGCATGGGCAACACGCAGTACGCACCACACAGTACGCACTACACAGTACGCACTGCGCATACATGGAAATGGGGTAGTTTATTTTAAGTCAATCAATGATTACGCACTACGCAGTACGCAATACGCAGTACGCAATACGCGCACATGGAAACCCAGCTTATATATATATATATATATATATATATATATATATATATATATATATATATATATATATATATATATATATATAACGGCAAGTCTGTGCATGGCAGCTCGCAAGCAGTTAACGTCATCCACATTGTTTTCTTTCATTTGGCTTCATTTTAGCATATGACTGATCAAGTAACCTGTTGAGTTCATCCGCTATCTCTATTTTGACTTCACATGTTGTTTCGGTTTTTTTAAATTAACCAGCTGCAAAATTTGTTCAATCTGTAGACGGTTGTATTTGTAGTGTTTTGTTGTGAGTTTCACTCACACTTCTATTTGTTTCAGCACATCTTCATTCATTTCAGATGAATGCTGAGGGTAATTTTCATCATCTGCGTCGATTGTTACCCCAGCAGGGACCGTGGAATAGGCATAAATTTGTGATACAAATATGTATATATATATAAATATATATATATATATATATATATATATATATATATATATATATATATATATATATATATATATATATATATATATATATATATATATATATATATATATCACAAATTTATGCCTAAATCCTGTTGTCTGCCGTTGCAAGTCTAATGATCAAAATAAAAACTGACCTCATGAAACTGGAGGTCACGCCAGGTCATAGCTTTGGGCGGCGGCTCTCATTACGACTGGCAGAGAGGTGCAAAATCGTAGCAAATACGGTGTGCTATACTTAATGTTATTTTATTTTCGGAACGAGCGAGACTCGAACTTACAACCTTTGGCACCAGTCGCCTAGCTGAAATGGGAAACGCACATATCCACTTGACCAAATCCCCATTTTAAGAATAAAGAATGGTTCAATGGAGGTAGTTATGTTTATGTGATATCCTACAGGTAATGCTCCAGTAGCTAATATTAATTACAGTTCAATGCAATTAACACATCAACTTAACAAACCACAGTCTCTTCATTGATCCATGAAATATTTCATCCAGGTCTAATCCATATATTTTCTTCAAAAATCCATCAAACAAGATTACGCATATAACGTGACGGTTCAAAACACATAATGTGCGATATAATGATAAGATGCATATAGGTAAAAGTTCTAAACATTCCTGTCCATATAACATTCTAAAGAGCTTTTCATAATAATGAGAGCACAAATTTTGAGCCGTGACTGTCTCATTGTGTGTTATACTAGCCAAAAACCTACCAACTTGCTATTTTTTGGAGAGAGAGAGAGAGAGAGAGAGAGAGAGAAAGAGAGAGAGAGAGAGAGAGAGAGAGAGAGAGAGAGAGAGAGAGAGAGAGAGAGAGAGCTACCCTTACCTGAGAATGGATAAACACGCATTTTGTCCCAGCAATGGCTGATAGGCCTTCTACCGATCAAAACAGAATGTGTTTGGTTTAAATTCGAAGAGCACCTTTTGTATTGGCTATGAATGGAATCTTCCAAAACATTTATTCAAGGTTCAGGATTAGCATTATGATAATTTTCAGGTTTCATTTTTGGCCAAATTTTGTCAGTAGACGATGACAGTTACATGTGTACTGACATATGATGTCAAGGCCACATGTTACTTGTAACTGGTGACCACCATCTTTTTCTCATGAAAAGGGATGTTGATAGCTGTTTGTAAGTCAGTTTTATCGGGATGTAAATATAGATTGGTACATACCACTTCATCGCAACAAAACATGATATAGTTTCTAAAAGCATATACTGTACCATTATGCTAAACACGTGTTATATCCTTGTACGGAATCTGGTATCAACCTGAAGAAGGTCTTCTTTGGGCGTAACAATTGGTCATATAACATTTGGCTCTGCAAGATTTATATATATATATATGTTCACTCTCATTATAGAAATATCTCTGCCTCATTCTTAGTTCGCTTAATAACTTCTGGCAAAGCCTCCGCTGTCCTTGTGGGTACTCCGTAATCCTCACACCTCCTAATGTGGATAGATTTACCCTGTCCCGAATATTTTTAAGTCATTTTCACCTGAGGGCACCTCCCTAATAAGGAAACCTTGCTAACATATATCAGGGACCATTTCATTGTCACAAGTGTAAAAATAGCCTGCCTGACGCCCAATCACAACATATGACAAAAATGCCGGTCACCACAGATTCCCTTGTCCTCAACTTTCAATAGCCAGTTGGACAGGTGTATACAATGACAATGCCTGAGCAAACCTGGCTGAAGCTATCCACAGTTACTGAACCAAGAAGGCTCTGGAAAATATACAACCAAACCTTTAGGTTTTTATACACTATCAAAAGGGATTCATTTTCAGTTGGGTAGTGTTATCACAGTTACTCAGTCAATCAAAGAAAACAAACAAAATTGATAAATCATTATCCAAAGTCGATCAAAGAAAATAAAAACAAAATTGATAAATCATAATCCTGGTTTGGCACAGCTTGCTCACTTTGCTCTCGTGACGTCATCCATTATGTACATGTATATTAAAACCTTGTGTCAGTTTTTACTAGGATGGATCAAGGGTTAATTGTCTCCGTTATGTTCATGTATTTTGAAACCTTGTGTCAGTTTTTATTACGATGAATTATAGGGTTAATTATCGTGCACATGTATATGTATATGCTTACATGTACATAGAG
Organism: Hermodice carunculata; assembly: GCA_964020975.1. Taxonomy (NCBI): domain Eukaryota; kingdom Metazoa; phylum Annelida; class Polychaeta; order Eunicida; family Amphinomidae; genus Hermodice; species Hermodice carunculata. The sequence continues at coordinate 18,867,867 of OZ026628.1, read as the reverse complement.
ACAGATATGTTCACATGCGCATATATATGTTCATTCACCTGAAGGTCGAACAAGTTCAGCCAAGGAATAATGTGGCATCCCGTCAATTGTGGACACGTTTGGTCAGTCCGCAAGTGACAGATTTCACAGTACTGGAATACGGATAATTGAAACAGGGAAGGTGTCAAAAACCATGGGACTCTCTCACTTCCATTGCCTTGGGGATACTGGACCACGTAGGCTCTTAGTGCGGTTGCAAGTTGTCTTGACCCTCGGGGCATCCATTTTCTCTCGAGGCCTCAGCAAATGGCCAAATTCTTCATACCAGACATCTCAATTCCTATTCATGGTTGTCTCCTGAATAAATCCCTTTGTCTGGCGCCATGTTAATCTCGTGGAGGCCAATATCAGATTAGATCTTTGTTCACAAGTGTCCTATATGTTACATGGTTTACATATCATGTACAGGACACTGCAAACTATTTTCCTTTCTTTGATTTAATTTGAAACAGTTTCTAAGTCTTTGCCGATGACGTTTAAAATATGCATACCGCGTGCAGCAGTGTCCTAGCTGGGCGTGTACGTATGTGTACATGCCGCTGGTCACCCGCGCTTAATTTGACAGTGGTTCACAGAAAATGTGTTCTACTGGCTGTAGATGTGGAGCAAGTGGAGTGTGCCTCCAGCATTTGGAGTTTATAGTCATATAAACGTGATGAAGAGTGAAATTGTATTAAAAAGGGACGGATTTTATATTAACGTATGAAGCATAATTTTTAATAAGATGTCGTATGTCATGACCTTGCGGCCACGGTCATGAAATGCTTCCTTTTAATGGGACATGCCTTTCCGCAGTCCCTAAGGGGTTTGGCATACTCTTGTCCTTTCCTTTGAGCTCAGCACGTGTGTGACTTCACTGTTCAACTACTGACTTTTTAACCACATATCTGAATTTTACTGACAATTATTTCAAACCATGGTCGCCTGAGCACTTATTAACTTCGTTGCTCACAAGGGTACTATAGGAGCTGGCACGGTCAGATAAGGGCGGCGCGTAGGGCCTGCTTGATCGGACGTATTGCGATCCGCACGACACTTTTCGCGTTGTTCTCCGGGCGCCGGGCCAGCCTGGTCCCACCCGTCACACATGGCACTGAAAGCAACTTGCAGTATTCTTTTTCTATGTGTTGATATATTTGTATATTTTATCTCTGTCAAAGTTTACATTTGATTTGTTCTTTATCTATTTTAAAAAATTTGGTTTAGTTTTACCTCATTTATTCGAATTCCATGACGCCATTTCTATAGATGCCTTCATTCCGATGTATGATTAATGCATGTTGTGTTCTCCAGTAATGGAGGTTTTAATAAAACAAAAATAATATCCTCTTTAAAAGAATAGAGAGATTGTCTCTTCACGCTGTTAAAGCAAAATGTTGTTATGGCTGAATGTCAACTTGAATTTTCACTTAAGCAGTCGCTTGGCGTAGATTTTGATGAGAGGTCCAGGAAAGGCCATAACAGTGATTTTGAGTTTCAAAGAGACCATAAAATAGAAGTTATGGTTTGATTATAAATAAATGCAATACAACTTATGATAGAGATCAGTTATCATCTAAAAATGCCAAAAACAGAATATAAAAGATGTGAATAATTTAGGAAATGGAAACTGAATACTTTAGGGGCCAAATAACCAAACAAAATAAAACCAAACAGAGAGAAGAGCAAACATGAGGTTGTAAGATAATAAAAACTTGTATTGACGAGCTTTACAATACAATCTTTTCTCCGCAATACAACCCCAGGCTTGTTGAAGAACAGCCATCTCCTTGAGGTATTTATACCAGCCATACTTGGTCATGTGACCACCTGCATCCAGTTTCTCTAATATGAAATAAAGAAGAAAATACTTAAATGGCCGAACTCTGACTTTTTAGATATGCATATGAAAATATTTAAATGTGACTTTGTGTGTGTCTGCCAAAAAAAGTTTTACACGTAGGCCTGAAACATGAACTTGTCTTATGATTTGTATCACGTTTTTGGAAAGTTTGCCCTCTAACTGTGAAGGACAGATGTTCTATAAACTGGATGCATGCTGTACAACTGGTTTACAATGCTTTTCAATGAACATTTTTATTTCCTTTTATTTACCATTTAATCTTCTATTTCTTGAAATAAGATTGTTTATTATTTTTAATCATAACATACTCCCACCGTCAAGACGAAATGTCCCATTTCGGTTAGATATTCCGTTGAATGACGTGAACACAACGAAGGTTCTGTAAAATGTCAGTATTATACGCTCACCACATGGAAAAGAAACGCAGCAGAAAAATATCTTTAAAATGACTTAAACTCAGTATGCAAAGAGTCTCAGTAGCGAATGTCCGCTGTATCGATGTAGGCCGCACACACCAGCATAGGAATAAGGGGGAAAATGAGAAGAATGCAATGTGAAAGGTCAAATTACGAGACGCAAATTGGGCTGTCTGGGTCAAATGTCTGGAGAACAGGTCGGTAGCGAGGAAAAGTTGGAAACGATGATTCTGTGTTGACCAAAGAGGTAAATGTTCTTGTGAAATGAAACGTTTCTTCAAGTCGTCGTCCAAATGCATAGATAACTAGGAGTAAGCGTCGGAGCACCCGAAAAATGAAATGTCAACTCCCTCATATCCGTGGTTGGGCGTGGTTGTGCGGCTATATGGTAAGTACTGGTAGCATGTGATGACTGCACACACAATAGTTGCGGTGAGAGCAACTGCCATGCACGATGACAATGAAGTTTGCGGAATTATGTGGCTCCCCAATGAAATGATACATCATACAGGATTTTGTAAGACCTATGGATGAATTCCTGCAAATATAAAGCAAATTTACGCAGAAACAAGAACAAGGAACACGATAACTTGTTATACCATAATAAACGATTGCAAGTTGCATATGTGCATGTCACACCCATAACATCAAGTTTATGTGGATGTCACAAATTGGATTCACGAGTTGCAATATAATGCACAAGGACATTCCAAACGAAATCGGAACTTTGAAAGTTTATTGATAATTTGACAGATAAACACTGTCCAGATAGCCGAAAGGAGGGACTGTTTGTGAGAAAAACAAAACAAAACAAAAAACAATGGCGGTAAATCACTTGTGGGGAGCCGCTTGAATGGGCATGAGTACATATAAATGTGCACATCGTGAAACCTTTTTGTGACTGTGTATATATTCTTTTAATTATATAAATGATATGCGATTACATAGTACATGGGTCGCGGTGACAAAGTGTTACTGATAGATTAAACGTGTATTGAGTGTCAGATACGCTAAATCACCAATATGGCGGGAATCTCCCGTCACAAAGCAAGACAAGTACTTCCTCAGGTAAAAAAAATTCAGCTCTTTCGTGTGTGTGTGTGTGTGTGTGTTTTTGTGTGTGTGTGTGTGTTCAACAGAGTCTTTATTCCTTCTGTATGCTGACAGCTAGGAGTATCTGCGAACGTCGAAGGATATAATGTTATCGCGTCTCAAAATTGAAACGTTTATGTCATAACTTGCCATATTATGAATATAACACACCCGGCACCGTATCTTGAGACGTCTCTCAAAGTAACAATTACCAGTTGTTATACACTCTACTAAAACTATATCACGCGACAAATCCTCAAGCTCATTGTGTCTCAAAAATGATTTCTTATGACCGATATTGTGTTGCGGTCATTCATGTATTTGAAGTACATTAAAATTGTCACATGTAATTAAGACAATAATTGCTTCAAATTCAAATGATCCATCACAATCTTACAAAAAACAAAACAAAAAAAACGCGGCGCACTGCAGTTACGCCGAACGCGTGTGACTCCCAATTCCATAGATCATCTCTTTACTGACCTATACACAAACAATAATAATAACAATAACAAGCAATTAATAACTTGGGGGTATGTGTGTGTACAAGACACAGCATAACCATATTAATTGCTTTAAATATGCATGTGATATCCAACACAGACACCAATACCAAAAAAAAAGAAGTTTGTATGGTTATATATATACGAATAAAATATGAAATGCACTCTGAGAACACAAGGGTTACCATATTTAGGTTGAACAATTGTGTGTCGTGGCATCCGCACCAAGGGCAACAGGTTTAGTGTCCTTTATACTAATATAAAAAGATTATATACGAATAGGGGGGATGGTAAATGCCATGAAGTGTATCTGGTAATGTCAAGATAGTTGTGACTTACCATTGTGCAGTCAAATAATATAATGTATGTGCGATTTGGCAAGAAGAGATGAGCAGGCAAATATGCATGTGGACAGACTTTTCTTTCCTTCTTTCTTTCTTTTTTTTTGGGGGGGGGGGATACAAAACTGCGTTCACAAAAATGTGCTTCTGCTACGCAGCAGAACAGCCTGTTTAAATTTATGTATGGCTGTGTAACATGAGGATACAAACAAAGGCGCTGCAGGTGTCTCTCACTTTTTTTTTTTTTTCATGACCAAAGTTATAAAACAGATCGGAAATCGTAATCCTATACTTCTGCCACCTCGCACATAAAACTTAATTGACACAATGCACTTTGTCTATCATAATTGGGTACATTTTAAATTATATGTGCATATATAACCTATAATCAACAAAGATGTGCCTCCATTTTGACAACATAAAGAATAACCATATTCATACATGTCAATTACAGTTTGCTGCACAGAAGTTCTTCTGTTGTCAGCCTCCTGTGAATGTATATATATATATATATATATATAAAATAGTGATTTCACAATCGTATAATGCGTGAAAGAAATGAAATAGTCACAAATACTGCATTTCAAAATCTCATATATGGTATATGAAATATAAATATGCCTAACATTAAAATGTCTCGTATCCTTTCCTGAATAAATGAAAACCTTTATTCAAAATTATTCAAAGGATAACAGTTAACTATCTTCACAAGGGAAACAATGATGGCTAAAGATTATTTGTGTTAAATCAACATGTGAAATCGCAAAAATGGCAGAGGCGTTCACAGCCTTGGCTTTTATGATTTTAATAGTTATCAAAGATTATTGCAAACTTAGTCTAATATATGCATTTATACAAGACCCACGTACTAATAAAAATATAAACACTTAGAAAACTTTCCACTGTTTGCACTTGGTTCCAGTTGAGAATAGTTGTTGGTGCCTGGGCCAAATCAAGAACTTTGGATGACCAGTGAAACAATGGCTACATAAATACGCGTTTTTTTCCTAGTAAACCAGGCCAGACATCGGACTTTCATTGGTATCAGTTTCGTCTGAAGTTACATTGTTTGGGTTGGTACCTGTCACTGGTAGTTCTTCAAGTGACGTTTTGCTTTTTTATTTTTTTTATTTTTTCAGGCTGAAAATAACTTGGCAGTTTACAGTTTATGTTTCCTTGGCTCAAATTCCCGGTTCTCGACCATATGTTATGGCTGAATGTCAACTTGAATTTTCACTTAAGCAGTCGCCTGGCGTAGATTTTGATGAGAGGTCCAGGAAAGGCCATAACATTGATTTTGAGTTTCAGTGAGACCATAAAATAGAAGTTATTGTTTGATTATAAATAAATGCAATACAACTTATGATGGAGATCAGTTATCATCTAAAAATGCCAAAAACAGAATATAAAAGATGTGAATAATTTAGGAAATGGAAAATGAATACTTTAGGAGCCAAATAACCAAACAAAATAAAACCAAACAGAGAGAAGAGCAAACATGAGGTTGTAAGATAATAAAATCTAGTATTGACGAGCCTTACAATACAATCTTTTCTGCGCAATACAACCCCAGGCTGGCTGAAGAACAGCCATCTCCTTGAGGTATTTATACCAGCCATACTTGGTCATGTGACCACCTGCATCCAGTTTCTCTAATATGAAATAAAGAAGAAAATACTTAAATGGCCGAACTCTGACTTTTTAGATATGCATATGAAAATATTTAAATGTGACTTTGTGTGTGTCTGCCAAAAAAAATTTTACACGTAGGCCTGAAACATGAACTTGTCTTATGATTTGTATCACGTTTGGAAAGTTTGCCCTCTAACTGTGAAGGACAGATGTTCTATAAACTGGATGCATGCTGTACAACTGGTTTACAATGCTTTTCAATGAACATTTTTATTTCCTTTTATTTACCATTTAATCTTCTATTTCTTGAAATAAGATTATTTATTATTTTTAATCATAACAATGTTTTAGTTTGGCACATATTGAAAACATCCATAAGTTCCGATAGTTATTTAATGGTGGAGACGAAGCTATCAAATATGTTGCAACATTCTGTTTTTGAGAGCTTTAAAATGCGGGCAGGCTGGGATCAAAGCACGCTACACCCACCAATGCTAAGGTAAATACTTACTTGTATTGTAGAACTCATTGATCTTTTACTTGCTCTTTCTTCTTGACATTTATTGTATGTATGAGTACCCTTTTATTTTATGCTACTGTGTAGTTTGACTAGTTGTGCACTTGGCCCCAGAGGGCAAAAATGCGTTAATTTTGTAATTCCGTAAATAACGGCATGCTTTGAATTATGCGTTACACGGAAATGAGCCAAGGTTGACTATTATAAGTGTACGAAACTTAGACGTCGAAACCTTTTCCAGTAAAAGGTCCTGCTTTGTATTTGTTTGGGACGCAGCAGCACAAATAGGGTCATACATATGCATTGCAAGTGTAAGGACTCTGTAAGGGAGGAGGTTGAGGTAGGAGACATTTTGTCAGATTTTGCCCTGGACTTGGCCCGAAGACCGAATCCCCCCCCCCCCCCCCATGAAATGGTGTGTCCCAGGTATTAAGTAAAAGGCAGCGCACTTTGAAATTTGGCTACTTTGGAACAGAAAACAATTAGTCAACAGGAAGCAAGAACGATTTCCCTGGGTGTTCACGATGTGGCATGTGTAAACTTAATGTCGCCACAAAATCAGTACGCTTTACCATTGTTTAGAATATGAATTAATTTCATTTTATGAAGATGATGCAGCTAGATGTTTTCTCTGTTTATTGGGAAAATATTTGAAAAATTTGCACATTGAATTCCGCTTTTTTACGTTTACAGGTGCTCTACGGATGAGGGATTTATTTCTTGTGCGATGCAAGAGAGGCCGTGCCACAATGGCGCAAGTAAAGTTAAATACATTTTGATTCATTGATGTATTCACTAAATTTGTCACATATATATATATATATATATATATAAATATATATATATATATATATATATATATATATATATATATATATATATATATATATATATAAAATATGATTGCAAGAGAGGCCATACCACAATGGCGCAAGTAAAGTTAATTACATTTTGATTCATTGATGTATTCACTAAATTTGTCATATATATATATATATATATATATATATATATATATATATATATATATATATATATATATATATATATATATATATATATATACATATATATATATACATATATATATATATATATATATCAAATATGGTTGCAGGGTCATTATTGTTTATTGTGTTGATGTCTTTTTGTTCAGAACCACTTTCTAGTAGTCATAACCCTATTCGGCAGTCCAAACTCATTAATCCCCATAAGCTATTCTGTCACTATCTAACCTATATCCATATGGAAGTACTATTGTCCATATTACACACGCTCTTCTGTAGAAATTAGACATAGGCTGTATTAGCTCAAATAAACTAAAGGGTCTTTAGCAGGTAACTTCTCAAAACATGTTTCGGAGCCTTTACCATAAATAAGTATCATAAGTATTACAGCAACTGCCTTTTCGGTTTATTTTATTTCTGTTGAGCCCGCCTGCAATTCTTATACAACCTTCAAATGCAATTTATTGATCTTTTGGACTGCAAGTAGGTTTACTCCCATGTTAGTGTAGTTTTAATATTATTACAAAATATGTGATAACCAGAGGGAGGCTGATTATTCAGCGGCAAATTATTATTATTATTATTATTATTATTATTATTATTATTATTATTATTATTATTATTATTATTATTATTATTATTATTATTATTATTATTATTGTTGTTATTATTGTTATTAATAATAATAATAATGATATTATTATTAATAATAATAATAATAATAATAATAATAATAAGCGGTAGATCTGGTATATGCATCATTTTGTACTACATGGCGCTCTTCACGGTAATCTGGATCTGGTAGATCTGGTATATGCATCATTTTGTACTACATGGCGCTCTTTACGGTAATCTGGATCTGGTAAATCTGGTATATGCATCATTTTGTAATACATGGTGTAAGTTCACGGTAGTCTGGCTCTGGTAGATCTGGTATATGCATCATTTTGTACTACATGCTGTAAGTTCACAATAGTCTGGATCTGGTAGATCTGGTATATGCATCATTTTGTACTACATGGTGTAAGTTCACGATAGTCTGGATCTGGTAGATCTGGTATATGCATCATTTTGTACTACATGGTGTAAGTTCACGGTAGTCTGGATCTGGTAGATCTGGTATATGCATCATTTTGTACTACATGGCGCTCTTTCACGGTAATTTGGATCTGGTAGATCTGGTATATGCATCATTTTGTACTACATGGTGTAAGTTCACGATAGTCTGGATCTGGTAGATCTGGTATATGCATCATTTTGTACTACATGGTGCTCCTTCACGGTAGTCTGGATCTTGTAAATCTATGTGACCTAATCAAATTGAAATTCGCCGCCTTTTCAACTTTCATGCAGGGACTGTCTACGTGAAAGATTAAGAATAATTGCAGTCCAATTCGTGTTTGTCCATAGCCTCCATTGTACAAATTTAGTTGTAAGTCATACATTTCTGCTATGGCCACAGAGTTCTCTGATTTTTTTTATCTTCACCTAGATATGGCTCCTTTCTTTCAACAACATTGTGCTTACCATATTTTCAGTTATTCTTGCATCTTTGTTTCTCTTTTTGTCTGTGTATTTTTTTGTTAAATTTCATGTTACCATATTACCCTCAACGACATTCATGAAACGACTGACTCTTGTCAGTCCATCCAAGGTTTATATGCAAATGACAACATTGGATACAATTGTGGGCTGTTGTGCATTGCTTTACACCTTCCGTTGACTCTGCTGGCTGGGATGTGCAAAACATCACATTTCTGACGAGTACTTGTGTTATTATTGTTGTTATGTTACCTTGGGTAATAAACAATGGGCATCAGCATTGATCAATACCGACTGACCATTGGTCTCTTCTCGAAAAAAATATATCCCTTTCATGGTGCCCTTCCATCCAGTTCCACGTGTTGAAAGCCAAATATGCTCCTACTCCTCATTGGGTTTTCTCCACATAAACACACTTCTCGGTGTTTTTTCCTGTGTAAAACACATTATATTGTTCCTTTACACGTTTTTTCTGTCTTTAGTCGACGTTCACGCAAACCCAGGTCCCACTTTTAACTCAAACAACTACCTGAACTTCCTCCATTCGAACTTTCTAAGCATACGAAGTACCGGTAAACTTGACCAGATTCATCTCTTTGCCCAATCAGGTAACTTTTCATAATTGCCTTATCTGAAACCTTGCTAGATGAACATTACCCCGATCAACTCCTTCTCATGGATGACTTTCAACCCCCGTACCATACAGACCGTACAACGGGAAGAGACGGCGGGGTTCTGACGTTCCTTCACTCTTCTCTACCATGCGCAAGACGCCCGGATCTTGACAGCATAGATTGCGAATGCGTCTGGGTTGAAATTTCGACCGAGAGCGGAAAAGTGTTATTTGGAAAGTACTATCGTCCTACTGGCCAGTCTGCAGAAATCTGCGACGCTTTCTCAGGTCTTTGGCATTTTCCATTTCCTCTGCCATTGAATGCAAGCCTCACATTTTAATAGTAACTGGCTATTTCAACGACATGTGCTCTGATTGGAACTCCAAGCATGAGGACAGCGATTTAGGTTTATCTCTGGTCAACCTTGCGAATCAGTACAATCTCTTTCAACTTATAGGTGGACCCACTAGGACAAGTGAATACTCGAATAATTTATTAGACCTTATCATTACTGATTCTCTAGGTCTTGTTTTGGACTTTGGAACCCTTGCCTCAATCTCACATTCTGACCACTATGTAATCTGTTGTTCTCTCTCCCTTTTCTTTCACAAGGACAAGCCGTTCAAAAGATCAGTATGGGACTTTAATAAAGCCTTTTTGTGACCTCAATGCTGCCCTTTCTACAGCCCCTTGAAACATTGATCATGATGCCTTTGATTCTATTGAGGATGGTCTAATCTTTTTCTATCTGCTGCAAAGGACTTTATTCCCTTTAAGGAGTTACCATTCGCCCAAAGGACAAACCGTGAATAACTGTGGACATTAAAAAAGCATATTTGACGTCGAAACCGCACATGCAAACGATTTAAGAGAGCATTCAACAATCCTCGCCCCCATAATTACGACCTTAACCTTAATATTGACATATTATCCCAATTCTACAAAAAATATCGCAATAAGGATGTATCCATAATAAGGAAATCTGTCTCCTCTTACCTTTCTTATCTGCAGCTTCGACTTGATGAAAAAGACATCAATCCTAAACAATGGTGAAGCTTGTCCAAGTTTGTCCTGGGATGCAAAATTCACCAGGATATATCCCCAATAATTGACGACAACAAGATCGTAAAATGTATCACGAAAAAATGTGAAATGTTTAACTCATAGTTTGCCTGCCAGTGTAAAACACATCCTGATGCTGATAACCTACCCCTGCCCGGTTTCACGTTCCGAACTGAGGCTCATTTATTTTACATGTTAAACCACACCATCCACCTGTTCGTCTTGGAGACTCTGAAATACCTGGGACAGACTCACACACTCATCTTGGTATTACTCTCAGTAGCAATTTATCCTAGCATGGTCACATTACTCGTAATAGCACCAAGGCAAGCCAGCGAATTGCCCTTTTGCATAGATTCAAATATAAACATTCCCACAAAGCTCTGATTAAACTGTATTTAACTATAATTCTGCCTTTCTTGAATATGGTTGTGTGCTCTTTGACAGCTGTGGTCACAGCCTTTCTGATCTCATTGAATCCATACAGTTTGAACCTGCCAAAATGTACACAAGTGCATTAAGACACACATCACATGTCAATCTCTTATGTGAGCCTGGTTGGCCACACTCGCCAGCAGAAGGAAGTACTTTAAGTTACTTCTTCTTTACAAAACGTATCACAACCTTACACCCCCGCATCTCTTTCAACTAGTAGTGCTCGAAACGTTTACCACATTAGCTCCATACGCCCCATTAATTGCACAACTAATCGCCTAGACAAATCCTTCCTTCTTGACACTGTTAAACTGTGGAATAATCTTCTTTCCGAGACTCAATGTCCCGAACCTGATTATAAACACAGCGAGTGACAGATTAGCTCCTATTCTTCTCTTTGTAGAGACGAATTGTCCACTCCCTTCAACATACAAATTTGTGATGCTTTCCACGGATCATTGTAGAAAAAAAAGACGCCCCTACGTTTTTTAGTTCCGTCATGTATAAGCAGTTATTTCAATTGAGTTAGTCGCTGATTTACACAAACGTATTTCTTAAGTGTCCTTTATGAAATTTCCTATCGCTAATTCGTATTATTGTGAAGAGGAAGGTTTATATGTACATCTACCTGCAGCAAACTTTTTTGCTTTGTTTTGCATTTTGTTTACTTTAATTATTTTGAGCTTTGTATGCAGGGTACAAATCTGAAAAATGTGTGCAGCTCCTCTGTGAATTTGGTAACTTTGTTCTTTTTTTGTCCTGTGTGTTTTGTAATATGCATTTTGTGTGTCATTCCGTGTTCTGGAGAACCCCCCGATTAGTGACATCTAGATGTACTATAGGGCGATCCCGTTGAAATAAATGTGTTTACACTAAACTCTCTCTCTCTCTCTCTCTCTCTCTCTCTCTCTCTCTCTCTCTCTATCTCTCTCTCTCTCCCATTCTCTCTCTCTCTCTCTCTCTCTCTCTCTCTCTCTATATATATATATATATATATACATATATAAATGTGTGTGTGTGTGTGTGTGTGCGTGTGTGTGTGTGTTTGTGTGTGGGTGTCTGTATAAGTCGACATGACACAATAATATTTGAGCGATCAACTAAATTTTATAATATAGTTTCATTAAAATGTTCAAATGGAACAAGTTTGTAGCACAGAACAAGATAGGAGAAAAATTCATGACGCACGACACCAAAGAAAAAAAAATCGGAATGTTACGGTAAATCATGACCGCAATTATGCAGACGCTGGGATTCTTCCACCCATGTTGTTTCAAACAAAAAAAAAAAAACAAACAAACAAACAAACAAACAAACAAAAAACAAAAACAAAACAAACAAAAAACAAAGTGACCGCACTAAAGGAGCGACACTTTACTTTACTAATGTGGGTACACTTGCCTGGAAAATGTACAGTAATGTTAATCATGTGATTTGTGACAAACTCTCTGGTGATCACTTTCAGTATAACTTGATTAAAAAAGCCCTCGCACACTGAATCCTGCTTGTTGCTTGTTGCCTAAACTGGTAAACAATTGCTTCGTGTAGCGGCATCCTTGGGCTAACGTTACATTGCACGCTTTACCATACACAGCTTGGCCCAGATAGAACGATATCAGAGTGCAAAGCTTGCCACCCAAGTAAACACTCAAAAAAAAAAAAAAAAAAAAAAAAACACACACGTGGACCCAATTGCCTGCTGCCATTTTGAAACAGTGTGTTCTTAGAGTCGAGCATGTGGTTGTGTAATCGCTTCACATTCTCCGTTTGATCCTGGGAAGCGGCATGTGAAACCGGAGCGTAAAACCAATATTGTGCATGACTTTACAAAATTTAAAATAAAAGAAAAATTCATACAACAAAAACAAAAAAAAAAACCGAAAAAAAACAAAAACAAACAAAAAAAAAAAAAAAAACACCCCCCCCCCAAAAAAAACCCCGCAAGGTATCTTTGCAAGAATACGTCGCAGTTGATGTTCGTATTTACTACACTCGTATTGAAAAGTTCGATCAGAGGGAATGAGCTATCTTCACACAACGGTCCATTCTGTGCAAAGCCAGAGCCACGACCTTTGAAAACGATTTTCTCGGAAGTCAATTTTCATAAAATCAATCAAATTTTAAAATGACGTCAATCAAACATGGATAGACGTATCACCTCAGAATAAACGGTAAGGCAAGATAAGTGTTTAACTTTTGGTATTTGACTGTAGGTCTTTCCTGTCTCCATTCCGGTTAAAACGTCATTTTTGATAAATGTTTCTCAAGATTAGTGGAATAAATCCAGGATCAGGGGCCCACCACAGCTGTAAGAGAGTGTGTGGTCGACCCTTTGTCTCGGCTCTAGTACTGGAAAACATACCAAAACGAGCTGATTAGGATAATCATGGTTTCCTCCCCCCTGATCTATTTTTTTTTTCTTTTCTTTCCTTTCATTTTTCCTAGGCCACCTGTGTCACAGGACCACGGCAATGATGATGATGATGATGATGATGATGATGATGATGATGATGATGATGATGATGATGATGATGATGATGATGATGATGATGATGATGATAAGTTCTTTATTTTTCTGGTGAATAAAAATAACTTATGTCAGAGTTTTTTATGCAACATGTGTAGACATTTCGTTCCAACATAAAATTATTCATTGATTCTATATTTGGACAAAAAAACTGGCTAAAGCTACGAATCCTACAAAAATAAAAAAGAGATACCCAGGAATAGTTATTTCCTTAAAATGACATTAATTTAAATTTCTTGAATTTCAAAGTTGATTCTTCAATTATGTACCCTTTCTTCATTTATTGAACTCTGCTGTAGGACACATAAATGTACGGGAGGATACGTGTCGATTATGGTACTGACGCATACCGGCCTGAATTGAACCATTCTTTTTTTAGGATTGGGGATTTGGTACAGTTGGTATGTGCGTTTCCCATTTTCGGCTAGGTGATTGGTGCTGAAGGTCGCTGGTTCGAGACCTGTCCCTGACGTGGTCACAAAATATATATTTTTTTCAGTGCTCCTTTGATGCTGGTAAACTTGCATATGTACAGTCCCCGATCAGGGATAACTCCCAACACAGTACTTCATTGCACTGGAATATATACAATGAACTGGGCCTTGTCGATTATGGCATTCACGCATATTTGCCTCCATTGAACCATTTTTTTTTACGAATGAGGATTGGGTACAGTTGGTATCTGCGTTTCCCATTTTCGGCTAGGTGATTGGTACCAAAGGTCGCTGGTTCGAGACCCGTCTGTTCCAAAACATATAATATAATCAAATATGATATTTTGTTCAAAAAATTGAACGGTAGAAGGCCGAAATGTGTAGTGCTCAAAGAGATTGGAATATAACAATTGTGCAACTTCATAAAAATATATTTGTGTGAAACAAAAGGGAATGGAGAAAATCGTGATGAACGAAAGAGCAGCGATTCCCTTGCCTTACACACCATTGCAGTAGATAAAATATGTCTCTCTTCCCCTTACCTGCAGGCTTGACTTGGATGAAATAAACGTGTAGCCTTGCTCTGCAGTTTTGTCATGGAATTAGTTAAAATCTATGGCTAAAGAATACAGTTCTTGCAGTCAAATGTGTGAAATGAAGCCATACGGCTGGATTTTTTGTGTGGTTTGCCATGTTAAGAAAATTTGGCCAACAAAGCAAACTTGCTTCTCTGACTTTCTTTACTGTAACAAAACCAATGGCAATAGGAATTTCGCCTTGCTTAACTCGTTCCACCCTAATGATGCATTTTTACGCTAATATCTAAATATCGGTTGCTAATTTTGTTGTACTAATTTAGATATTATTTTTCAACGTTTGGATAAAACTTGCATGGAAGATAATTCCAAACTAAATGCCCATAGTCAACAGCTTTACTTGGCGTGCCCTGGGCGTATTGCACCCAGAGCGCGCCAAGGAAAGATGACTCGGTGTTCTATCAGGGTGGAATGACCGATGCTAATGCTCATGTTTTGTATAAAATGACTGAATGGCTAATGCTCCTTGGCATGAGATAAGGGAAACCGTCGTTGAGGGATCCTGGGAATGTGTAACCAGAGCTTGATATCTCATCAATCATTGTACTTTTGGGCGTGAGTTGGGGTTAAAGATGCTGCTATACCAAATTCAAACAGGGCAAAAAGAGAAAACTATTGTTGCAATGGGCTGTAAGGTGTCCTCTGTTGCCGATTTGCAGGTTGCTATCGAGTGATCAGACGTGCTGCTCAAACCTCCATAATATCTGATTACAAGAGCTTACCACCCAGAAAAGGCAATTTCTGCCACAGACTATCACATCTAAATTTATTTTTTTATTTATTTTAATATATTTACCCAGGGTAACTCATTCAGTTACAAACTGTTCTTCCACGGGGCCCTGCTACACAATAAATGGGTAAGATACACAGGACTAAGATCGATATACAATTAAGTGGCCAAGATCAATATACAGTAAAGTAGCTAAGAAAATTATAAAATAAATAAATTAAACAGTAGACCACTAGGAACATAAATATAACTAAACGTTACATAAAATACGTAGACTTATAACAACTTTTAAACTCGATCACATCTGAATATTATTTTAAAACATCTGGAAGGCTGTTAAAAACAATAGCACCGTTGTATAGAAAAGATCTTTTGAATATCGTTGTCCTAAAGCCTGCCATGCCAATGTGCATTGTGTTAAAGACAGTCATGCTGATCTACGTTATCTTAAAGCCTGCTACGCTAACGTGCGTTGTCTTAAAGCCTGCCATGCTACCGTGCATTGTCTTAAAGTCTGCCACGCTAATGTGCGCTGTCTTAAAGCCTGCTCTGCTAATATGCTTTGTCTTAAAGGCTGCCATGTTAATGTGCGTTGTCTTAAAGCCTGCCATGCTAATGCGAGTTGCAATTGGTTACAGACTACAGCTGTGATTGGCTAGTTGTGCATCCCAATGGAGATAGTCCGTAATTGTGAAAATACTGTGTTTTCAGCATGCTGTAGCTTCTGTTTAAATAAAGTTAGCTAAGTCAGGTTTGCTGCATCGCAGAGTTGCTTCATTGGTGGTCATATAGGTGCACTGTCTTCCAGGCCAGGTGGGATCTTTATGGTGGGGAAGGACAATGATGTGACCCTGGCAAGAGCACAGTTCATACACCTGTATAAAGCTGACATCCAGGTGTTGTTTCCTATTTCAATTATCACAAATTAACGAGCTGGGAATTGTATGACAAAAATCCTTGCATATTTTTCTGGCATTTTTATCTGTTAAATGCCTTTCACGGAATTTTAAAATACCAAAATGCTGATTTTTTAGACTGAAAAATGCTAATATGAAAAATACAAGGATTTATAACTGTATTCTGTGGCCTATTAGGGCTAACTCTGTATGTATTGGGACTCACATGGTCATGTTGTTATTCTATTATTGTCCATCAAGCAAGTTAAAAATGGGAAGTCAGCACTTTTTGACAGCTGCCTGGACAATTTTGAGTGATCCTAACAACTTTTACATGGATGGAGCATGCAAGATATGGTCCTGGGACTGTAGATCACAAGGCAAATGGTTCGGGCTATGGTATTATGAACCTCAGGCCAGCTTATGAAAGGAGAAAAGAAGTTTTACACCCACAGACCCCCTGTGAATATCAAGTTTAACAGTCTTAATTTTCTAAAAATTCATGAAGTATCACATTTATGTCACAAATCATTGTGCATAGACATGTTGTACCTATCAATGGAACCACACTGCATAAGTAATAACAGGATTCGATGCAAGACATTTAACAAGTGCACATGCTATGCCTCCTTTGCTGACTGCTTGGTAGATAGATAGCTTCCATAGCCCTTTGTATTTAGCAATACCTCACTTGTACCACACAGGTAATCATATGTGTGTATGAGAAATTATCAACGCTAATATGATATGAATAAATTATGCTAATCCCATTGATATGAAACTTAGTGACTCTCTGTTTCAAACTTTTAATTTTGTGGCATTGTCATTGTAGGCCTATAGCCTCCATTCATATGCAGAGCTGTTTATACAAAATCACGTCAAAGTGATTTTGGGCATACCAGCAAAAAATGAGCATTGTCTGTCAGTAGAGCTGTACAAATCTTAGGTAAAATGTAAATTTCTTTGTTTTTTGTTTTTGTTTTTGTTTCTCTCCCCCCCCACCCCACCCCCTTTTATTTTTATTATTATTATTTTTTTTTTTGGTAGACAAAAGCTTGTCATACATGTGTGTCATTTGACTAGGGTAAATCATTTAAAATCAGGCATGCTGACTTTGTTGAGCTGTTGAGTTCATCAGCATGTTATTTTTACATAAATGAATCAATTTATATCCATGAATATGGATGAGAGCACTTATGAACTGCAGATTTTATAACTTTTACCAAGCTAGTGTACATAGGTGGCAAAACATTTGAACTTCAACATACAACCACATATAATTATAAGAGTTTCAGAAAGTGAAACAAGGGGAAAAAAGTTAGCTTCCATTAAACACTTGCCTGAAAACACTTGCGCCTGATAATTGGCTTGATTATTGGATGTTTATCAAATTTAAAATCAGAGAACTTGTGAATACAAATATGCATTTATAATATTGGAGTAACTGTACAAACTTTTGTCATTTTCTTTCTAATGTGTGCACATACACCAGAAACCATGTCAATAAACCACAACTTGTACAGTCTACTGCAGAAAAAAAGGCATAGCACTATTGGTCTGTGGAAGCTGGATCACCCAACTGTCCTCCTAATGTTCAAACAAAGGGCGCGTTAAAATTCCATAATTTTAGTACCAAAAAACATAATTTGCTGAATACTGCAACTCTAATCTGTGACCAACTGGTCTTAAACTGTGCACTTTGATGGCCTTATAATGTTTAAACACTGAAACTGTTCCATTGTCTGCCGTAATTCAGATTATATCAGGAAAATACTGCCATAATGACTGGTATTAGATGCTGACTTGGTGTAACTGATACTCCCCCCATCCGCCATTAATGCCTCAGCAGTGATAGATGTCATATTTTTTGTAGATAAATTTTACGAATCTATCCATAAATAGTAAAAAAATCACCAATTTCACCTAAAAATTCATTAAATTTTAGCAATATATTCAAATTTGGGGTTAAAATTAAGGGGTGGGGCATTGTAATTTGATCTCTCATTGTAAGGGCAGGACATGCAGGCAAGTGATTATGGGTTTGCATCATAGCCCATTGTGTATTGTATTCATATTGGACAGAAAAGATTTAATTGGATGCAATTATATAATTTTCCTCAACATTTTAATTAATTATTTTATGTGTCATAAAAACTGATTTTTCAGATTTTAAGGTTGCTTGCAAAAAAGTTGATATTTTCTTTAATATTGAAGTTTGGTAAAGTTAATGCAAATCTTTTGCAGGAAACAAGTTGTGGCTTCAGTTAAACAAGTTTTAAAAATTTTGATAAGTCTATTAGGTTACAGACTACAGTTGTGATTGGCTAGTTGTGCATCCCAACGGAGATAGTCCATAATCGTGAAAATACTGTGTTTTCAGCATGCTGTAGCTTCTGTTTAAATAAAGTTAGCTAAGTCAGGTTTGCTGCATCGCAGAGTTGCTTCATTGGTGGTCATATAGATGCACTGTCTTCCAGGCCAGGTGGGAACTTTATGGTGGGGGAGGACAATGATGTGACCCTGGCAAGAGCACAGTTCATACACCTGTATAAAGCTGACATCCAGGTGTTGTTTCCTATTTCAATTATCACAAATTAACGAGCTGGGAATTGTATGACAAAAATCCGTGCATATTTTTCTGACATTTTTATCTGTTAAATGCCGTTCACGGAATTTTAAAATACCAAAATGCTGATTTTTTAGACTGAAAAATGCTAATATGAAAAATAGAAGGATTTATAACTGTAGTCTGTGGCCAATTGTGTTACAATGTGTTTTAAGTCCTTGGTAAACTCATTGAAATGTATATCATTACTTTGTGTGATGCAGGGCTCCATACTTATTAACCTGGTATGTGTGTGTTAATTAAGGCTACAGTGCGACAATTTGAAGAGACAGGACTGGTGCTTTTGGAATACTTGGTGAGAAATAGAGAGGGTACATAAAATACTTCTAGCCTTAACACTGCTTTTTGCATCAGTGGTGGGTGTGCCCACCTTGCCTCTTCACGGAAGCCTTGACACTCTGTAGCATACTGTTGGCGAGCTAAGCTACCTCATAGCTCGTCGTGTCCACCCCTAACTCAATTGTCGAACACATACTATATATTTTCAATGTGACATAGGTTAGGAGATTAGGTTTTCTATGACAAAGTTTTAATATTCTGATGCTGAAAATATTGCATGCTGAGCCGTGCAGTATATGGCCATGCATTGTCTTGCTGGGAAAGTAGGCCAGGATATTGCTGGAATCACTCTGTTACTGTTGACATAGCAGATGTGTGTTAAAGTCACCTTTGCACTGAAGATTTATGTTTGCTACTCATATCCCCATGACGTTGCCCCCACCATATGGGTTATGTTCCCCCGTGCATGACGTTGCCTCCACCGTATGGGTTATGTTCCCCCGTGCATGACGTTGCCCCCACCACATGGTTATGTTCCCCCATGCATGACGTTGCCCCCACCATATGGGTTATGTTCCCCCGTGCATGACGTTTCCCCCTCCATATGGGTTATGTTCCCCCGTGCATGACGTTGCCCCCACCACATGGGTAATGTTCCCCATGCATCCATTCATAATCTCTCTGAAGGCGTTTTTCTAACCTGTCTCCCTTCATGGAAATTGGGGCAAATATATGTCTCATCTGGCCTTAACCCACCGCTGAAATTGGTCTCTGTTCCAGCCAGCATGTTTCTGACGCCACAGTGTCCAAGCAACCTTATGTGTATGACCCAGAGGGACGAAGCTGGCAGAGTGATATCATGTCAGCTTGGCTTGCACCAGTCTCCTGTTGATTGTGTATCATGAACCTGCAATGTCGTAGGCCTGGCACCAGTCTTACTTCTAGAACCATTCCTTTTTTTTCTGTGACAGCCAAAGCACACTTTCAATTATCATTCCATGATAGCTAACAGTCTATCTAAAGTCATATTTTTTCACAAACTAATACTGACAGCAACCCATGTTAAACATATGGTGGTGCATTTTTGGAGCCAGTTGTTTTGTTTGTTTGTTTGTTTGTTTTTTTTTTAATTCTCTTTTAATTGTGATTTAACATTATTTCGTGTTTTGTGTTGTTGTTGTTATTTTGTTTTTATTTATTTATTTTTTTTTTGGGGGGGGCTTTCTAAAAAAAAAAACAAAAAAAAACATTTCTTAAAGGATTTTACCGAAGGTGAGTGCGTTGCGGCCGTACCCTGCCCTGGCAGCGCGTACAGCACATGTGTTGTATGCGCTGCCGGTGCAGGGTACAGCCCCAACGCAGAACTTGAGGTATTTACCCCTTTTATATGATGATAAAACGACTAACAGAAAATAGATTAAAAAAAAAACGCACACCAATAAGCCTACATGCCCAAAAATGCTGGTTTCATCATTCCCTGTCCTGAGCGAGCTAGTCGTAGTAGTAGTGTTTTATTGACAGTAACATTACAATATATGAAAATATTCTAAGGGGAGACACAAGCAAAATTTGGTTGCTGTCCATATCCAAGATTGTGTTGCACAAAGACGATGAAAAAGAAAATCCATAAAAATATTAAAGAATAGATACATACAAGTCAATTTGTCCGTCAAAAATCACGTTTTGAGAAACTATATGTGACATTTTAAGATTCAGATTCTTTCAAACTAACAGGAACTAATTCACTTCAATATTCTGCAAGAACCTTGTGGACATATAAAGTTGCTTCTTTTAAATTAGTATTGGCGTCAAAAAGTTGTGACACTGTAGTAGCATTACTTAAGCACTGAGAGTTTTCGCGAAGATGGGCAGTAATTGGGCATGCCAGTAGAACATGCTGTTCTCCTATGCGGCACAGGGCTGCAAATGCAGTGGCGGTCTTGACCAGGGATCCGGGACCATCTCCCGGTTTCGATTTTAAGTCTGTGAGAGCTTAATCTTAACCTCGAGCATGAAATCCTGGCCCACTCAGGGATGGTACAGTCTCCATAGAGTTTATGTCTCTTCAATGCTGGGTTTATTTTGATATATGTTTTGCTTCGGGTAGTGGCACTCTGCCTGACTGTATCACACAGTTTTGTTAAGCAGGTTTGTGTGTAGCTGGAGTTTGAATGCAGTATTTCACTCAGGACTTTGCTCATTGGGGAGTTAACCGCTATTGTTTGATCTATAACCTTCTGTAGGTAGCTTCCTGTATACCTGTTTCGTCTTTGGATATTTGTAAAGAATCTTTTTTGCTTATCACGGATAAAACTAGTGACATCTGGTAAGCCGAGTTCCAGGAGCACAAGAACTCCAGGAGTTTGCTGCCTCACATCAAGGAGGTCTTTCAATAATGACAAATATGTTGCTTCGGCGATCTTTTAGTCATTGCTAAGCTAATATTTGCATCCATAGAAAATCGCCGAGTTTACAGCACTATGTAACACAATGCTCCATGCATTCCTTGGTTGATCAGTGTGTATTATCTGCTTCATTTCTCGAAATGTCATTTAATAAAGAATTAGGACAAAGGAACTGGAACAGAATAACTTCTACATCACTTCTACGGATAAAGGCGTACATACATAAACATGCACTTAGTTATCCACGTTATATTTATGAGAAACATAATGAATTCAATCAGAATCACAGTTCGCATTTCTTCTTCATTTTGGTGCGAAGATTTATCACGATGAAGAGTTATGAGATATGGCCTTCACAAATTTAAATCCAAGCACTGAGAATCTTGGCTTCTTAGGTTCCAGCCTTTTCTATTGTCAGCAAATTATGTGAATATAATGTCGCCACCTCATAAGACGAACAAAACAAAATGTGTATATATATATATATATATATATATATATATATATATATATATATATATATATATATATATATATTTGACTTGCAAGCAACTACCTTTATTCATTGGACATTATCACGGTTACTTATAAAACGGCAATCGTCTATTGCAGCGCCACTTGTGAACGGTTTACTTTTAATTCCAAATTCGGAACTGATTCCACATGTTACAACCCCGTTCATATATCAAGTGAGAATGGACGCCAGGCCACGGCATCGTGCAGCGATCCGCGACGAGCAGCGAAATTATTCAGATGACAACCCTATTTCAGAGGACAATAACTTTGATTTTAAAGGCCGTGTTTCAACTAGAACACGATCATTTTGGAGAACACAGCATACCCAAGCCGTTAGTGGAAATTGAAGCTGCAGTGTCTTGACAAAATGACTTTTGAAAGTCAAGGTCGCCTTGGCATTGATCGCCTTAAAGTGACACATCTATAAATTTTGTATTCATCGTTATATATGAAATGGACGCCAGCTTGTACTAAAACCTGATGGTAGACACCTAATGAAGTGCAAACATGCTGACATGAATTTACACTACAAGTATCCAAGTATCCTTGTAAATGGGAAACCACTGTTTGGTGATATGAGCATTCATATATAAGTGAGTATGAGACTCACACTCACACTCATAGGACATTTGTTTGACACATCCAAAAAAAAAAAAAAAAAACAAAAAAAAAAAAAAAAAATTTAAAAAAAAAAGATTCATACATACATGTGGAATACAAGTTTCAAAATTGTGATAACACAACAAATTCCATTATTTAGTAAAATTACAACAAGCAGTATACCAGGATGACTCCTGCTAAGGATATAAGTTTCAGCTATCACAGGAGCCACCCTGGAGAGATATTAACTGATTAAGTAACCTCACACAAAAATTAGTGTTAAAGAAGTGAAAATATATTATCTGTTGACTACAGTGTAAAGACATACAAAGGTAGAGACGAACCCTGTAGTCTCTCACTGTCCAGTTGACCACTTCACACATCTTGCAGTATATATTCAGATATTAATTCGTCAAATACCTAATTTAGCCCTAATGCATAGGTCTTGTGAATCATCGTGATATTGAAGGTCTTTTAAACTCTTAAAGCAGTTTTTTATTGTGTTGAAATCCAGGTTTGGAGATTCATTTGTTAGCGTTCACAGACTCACGTGGCAGGATCCAAGGCGATGTTGTGCTGGTATACGTTATTTATATTGTTACTACCCCAAACAGCATTGATCATTCATATAAAGGTTTTTTTTCCCCTTTTTTGTCAGGAATCTTTATGACTGACTCAAGGCCCTGCGGTTCCTGTTTCAAAAGAATGAATCAAGTTTGTGACAATTGACTTAATACTGCCATCTTCTGGTCAAGTGCTCAGAACAGCCTATGGCTGACTCCCAGCTTCGGTGTGAGACAGTCAAATTCAGCACTTGTTTTTGCATTGAGTAAATGTGCACTTACATTTTACCCTAAAATCTTAGAAAGGTGCATATTGAAACACAACGATGCCAAAAGGTGAAATTATGAAGCAAAACAGGCACATCTGAAATACCTAAATTAATTGAAATCTAATTTTCTAACTATTTCTGAATATTTACAGCAGAATTTTTAGAAACATTTGATCAAAAATACTTACTTGAATCCTCTTGACTCCAGTTGTGTGTTAATAAATTTGGTTCTGGATGGAAAGTCCTGAATTTGGAACAAATACGACCAAATTTCAAAATTCGTGCCATACGTTTGAGAAATATAACTGTTAGAAAAAGGAAAATTGACCATTTCAAAGTAAAACTCGTTAATTTTGTGATAGAATTTAATGACAAACCTGTTATTTGAGGCCGAAGATCCAAATCTAGGAACGCATCGCTTAACTCATCTTAATTGTTACTTTCCAGAGGGATATCTTTTGGGTATTTTTTTTTAACTTTTACACATTTACACGAGCAATGTAATCAATAGACGTTACATTCTTTATTAATTCTATAGCCAATTGAAAGTTGTTTTCATCAGTTTATCCATGTACTTAAATTCAAGCCAGGTGGCCAGGTTAGATATAAAGGAGTGACTAATGGTCAGCATCAGGAGCGTTTTATTTGTTGATAAAACATATTGAACAAAAGTAATATATATATATATATATATATATATATATATATATATATATATATATATATATATATATTACATATACATACATACATATTGTCTTTATCAAGGTTGCAACCGTGTAAAATTTAATGTCACTTTTCGAGTATTTACTATCGGCCAATATGCCTTCTTTGTATAAAAATTAATATTCATGAATGGTTTAGCATTATGTTTAGACATTTTCTAAACAAGATGACTTTATCTGTGGGCAGATTTGTGCACATTGTAATAAAATCAAAACAGTTGGCAGCTTGTGCTTTTAAATCTTTGACTAAGATACATACTCGCAAGAATTGTTAACAATCCAGAAACAATTCATTTCACAGTCTCTCGAAATTGCATCACTGTACTTACTGAAATGATTTCTAATTACAGTCAATAAGAATTTTGCTTGCTTTGATTGTTGTTCCGTTGCAAATTTTAAGACACCAGCCATAAATTTTGATTTAAATGGGTTTATGAAATTTGAGTATGCAAATATGGAATAGGGGAATCTTCTTCACAACCTTGATATTAAAATTTCGTTTCATCTCATCCTTGTGTTCAATGGGCTGTTTGTGTGATTAAGATACATAATTTACTCTTGTGTCTAAAATATTGTTTATACCAAGTTCCTTTTTCAAAGCATCCAGATAATATTGTTTTACAGATGATTAAAAATTGTTACCTGCTTTATCAATGTCAGTGATCACAATTTTTTCTTCTATAGCTTTGCATGCTTTTGAAACCTGAAGCTGCTTTATATTTACAATACTGAAATTCCACAGAACTGTCGAATTTACAATGCAGCATCAGTTGTGATTCATTTTCCTAAAATAAGACTAGCTTTAAATCACACCTTGGTAATAAATGGCCACTCGCTATTTCCTTTGCATTAGCACATGGTCCTGAAGATTTCTGGGAATATTCCTTGATGCTGTGATACCAATATTATATATTTGTGTTTATGCACAAACTAGAGGATCAAAATCATGTCAATGACTTTCAGAGTTCGTAATTTTGCACACAAATTCCAGTATATTTCATGGATGTACTTATAAACATCGCTGGGCCAATGCTCACTATCTACACCAATTAGACTGCTTAAATATTCTTGCCACACAAGGAAAATACAGCATAATGAAGAGGGTAGACGTTTGTATTTCGAGTCTAATAGATTTGCACATATTTTCAATATCAAATATT